>CM046666.1:151793046-152265710 GCA_025594165.1 Tamias sibiricus | reverse complement strand
TCACTACATGGTACCAGGACCCTGCTTCTCCTAAGGTCAGTGACCTCCCTGCTGTCACCCTGGCTCTTGACCACTTCAACTGAGCTAGCCCCAAAGAAACACTTCCTATGGTCCACCCTGACCCTGATTATCAGTGCTTCACTCTCCTTGTACTTCAATGTCACCCTCAATATCTCCTAGGAGCACAGTGGGCACCTGCTCCCAGCTGCCTCTGTCCCTTCTTCACCCTTCACTCTCCTTGTACCCCAATGCTAGGGAGCACCCAATGCTCCAAGGATCACCCATAATAAGCAGACATATCACAGACTACCTTACCCGCAAACTGAAGTGGCAGGGTCTGCCAAGATCCCATGTAGAAATCAGAAAAGGGCAAATATTAACCCAAGCCCTAGCACTTGCACTAATCCTAGCCCTAACCCTAACTTCTCAGTATCCTCGAGGTACCAGGGAAAGCATGAGACATTCAGCTTCATGTGACTACTAGCAGAGGTGTGTGGGCAAAACTCAGAACTATGTCAACCATGATGCAGAAGTTGTCAGGCCAGTGAGTGAGAGAAATGTAGGACTACATTAACCACATTGCCAAAGGGAAAGAATTTCCTAGGATTACCCACAGTGAGTAGGCTAATGACAGGACTACATTACCCACAATTCTAACAGGCAGAAACCACTAGGATCCCTAGGGGATAATCAGCAAAACGCTAAACCTTGGAGCATGCTTTTAATCCCAGTGGCTAGGAGGCTGAAGCTGGAGGATCACAAATTCAAAGCTGGCCTTAGCAACTTAGCAAGGCCCTAAGCAACTTAACAAGACCCTATCTCAAAAAATAAAAATGTTGGGATGTGGCTCAGTGCTTAAGCAACCCTGTGTTCAATCCCTAGTACCAAAATAAACAACCACTAACCATACCATACCCCTAATCCTGACCCTAACACTACTCAGAATCCTCAGGACACCAGGGTATATGGCTTTCAGCTTCCATGGGACTCCTGACAGAAGTGAGAAGCAAAACTACATTGCCCATGATGCCAACTGATGGAATTCATCAGGTCTTCCCCCTCCCTGAGCAGTGAGCAGACAAAACACAAGACAACATTGTCCACTTCTCAAGGAGAAAGAATCTCCTAGGATGACCCCTAGTGATTTGGCTAAACACAGGACTACATTACCCACAAGCCTAAGTGACAGAAGAAGCCAGGAACCCAGCAGACAACTTGCCAAATGCTAAACCTACCATGACCATTGCCTGACTCTAACACTACTCATAATCCTCAAGATATCAGGGTGACCTTCAGCTTCCATGGGACTCCTGGCAGAGGTGAGTAGACAAAACTCAGAACTACATTACCCAGAACCTTAATTGGCAGAAGCATCCAGGATCCCCAACAGACAGCTGGCAAAATGGCCTTTGTCTTAATGTTAACCCTAACCCTAACACTGATGGAAATCCTCTGTGCTGGGGGCCAGCCCCAGCCAGGGGTACAACGCGAGCGCTCAGCGAAGTATGAAGGCAGAGAAGCAGCGATGGGGAAAATAACACACCGACACGTGAGTCAGGCTGTGGAATCTTCTCTCTTTACTTTCACTTTGTTGTAGGTTTTAAGCACAATTTTTGGCAGTACAGATTGTTTATACTTTCTTTGGTGATTTCATTACAGACATGACTTAATTTTTAGACATATTAAATTTCTTATTTTATATATATATTTCAAGGTTTTGAGGTCACTTGCACCTTTTCAAGGCCCTGTACGTGACTACATAGGCATATTATAATTTCATCATTATTAATCTTATTAGTTTGGGTAAAAATTTATCTCTCATGGATTCCCTGAAACTGTTTTCTCTGCACACTATTTAGACTGTCTGATAAAAGTCAACTTTGTCTGGGATTCCAAACCACTATTGTTTTTCTTTTATAGCAGTTGTTTATAAAATCTAGAAGCAGGGAAAAGAGGGAGGCAGGGCTGAATGTTAGCTCATGAAAGACTTTTTGCTCTAAGGGATTTATATCTACTTTAAAAGTAAGAGAAATTTATTTTTAATCACAAAAAGACTCTTAAAACTTATTAACTAGAAATTAAGTACTTATAGAAAAAGGTTTGTGTTGCTCTTTTTAAGAAAAGATAAATGTACAGAGTTAGTCTGGATCTAAATAATTGAAATAGTGATACCTGGTGGCCATATATGTGAATAAAGAACTGAACAGCAAGTAGAAGTCAAAGTTAACTGTTTCAACACCATGATATCTTTCATGAAAAAGGAGAGGGCTTTATAGAAAATGCCACAACACCTCTTGTTACCAGGGTGAGCATAAGACCTTCAGCTTTCATGGGACTCTCAGGAACAGTGAGCAGGCAAAACTCAGAACTGCTACCCAAAATCCCAAGAAGCAGACATCCCCAGGGTCTCCCTTTGGTGAGCAAGCAAAACACAGGACTACACTCCTCACAATTCTAAGTGGCAGAATCTGCTAGGATACCCAGCAGACAGCAGGCAAATTGCTAACCTTAACCCTCTCCTTAACACTGCTCAGAATCCTCTGGAAGTCATTGTTCTGATTATTCTAGGTCATGATTTTAGAAATGAAGCAAAAATACAGCCCACAGTTCCATGCCTTGATCAGAATGGATGGAGATAGCAAGAAGCAAAGTATGATGCCTATAGACAAAGTTTCTTTGATTTCCTATGTATCAGCAATAATACATAGTGAAAATTAGACTTTGAAAACTAGCATAAGAAAAATTTAAAGCATTTCCATTTATAATAGCATCCCCCCAAACTGAAGTTCTTAAATATGTCTTAAAGCACAATTGTACTATCAGAAAAACTTAAAACACAATAGAAAGAAATAAAATTAAACATAAATAAGTGCACAGATACTCCTTGATCAGGATTGTTAGATTCAATATAGTTAAGATAAAATTCTCCCAAGTTGATCTGCACATTCTGTGCAATATCAAATTCCTAGAAGAGTCTATAAGCCTAGAGTAGATGACACGGACTGTAAGAAGACAAGCTTGAAGAACTCAACATCTGGATCACAGTACCAATCAGAAAGCTGAAGTACTGAAGAAAATGTTTTCCTGTGAAGGAACACACAGAGACGAATGGAAATTAATGGAGAGCACAAACAAATCCATGTACATAGAATTCAATAGACTCATTTTCCTCGCAGTATTAAAGTACTTGAAAAATGTTGAAAAGTTGATGTATCAAAATTTAAACATCATATATAATTGTATTTGTTGTATTCTGTTAAAGGGACAGACTTTTTTCTCCACAGATGGTGATGGGATAACTGGAAACAATATAAGGAAGTAGACAAGAATAATCTACAAATTACACAAAACTTCATCCAAGGGTCTGGGGTTGTGGCTCAGTGGTAGAGCACTAGCCTAGCATGTGCACAGCCCAGGTTTGATCCTCAGCACCACATAAAAAATAAACACACTGTGTACAACTAAAGCAAATAAATAAATATTTTTTAAAAACTTTATCCAAACAGTGCATAGACTTATATTTAAAGTATGAAACCATAAAACTTCTAGAAGAAAATATGCCTGACCACACTTCATGATGAGTTTTTAAATACAGTTCCAAAACAAATCCAGAAAGAAAATTGGTGATGTGAACCTTATAAGGATGTCTACTCTATGAAAAAGGAACTAAAAAGACAAGCCACAGAGTAGGAGAAATATTTGGAAAGTACATACCTTAAGAAGACTTGCAGCTGTAACAATAAGAAAACAAGCATTCCTTTTAAAAATGGGTGAAGATCTGAAGAGACATCTCACTGGAGAAGATTTGCAGATGGGAAAGTAGCATTCATGAGGACAAGATAACAAAGACACTGAGATGGCACCAAGTGCCTATCAATGGATAAAATCTTCATGATGCATTATCAATTGTGTGAGAAATTCGCATGCATTGCTGCAGAAGGCACAGTAGTTCACCACTTAAGAAAAAGCTTGGCAGTTTTCCAGAGGTAAATATGGTCTCATAACAGGACTCAACATTTATGATTCTAACAGTTGACACAAACATCTCAAAAACAGGTCTGAAAATGTCTGTCTAAATGCAGCATGCAATTACACACAGCAGTTCTGCTCACATGGCCAAGTACCCAAGGAATCAGAATGTGCTTCCATAGGTGAGTGAATAACAGAACTGCAGGTCATTTTTGCTATGGAGGCCCTGGGGTCTCTGAGTTCCCCCAGACCTCTGCTCTAGTCAACACCTGGACCACGTGGCCTGCCCTTGCTCTGTGCCCCACAGTAGGGCAAAGTGTGTTTGTATGAAAACACCTTTTCATACAAAATACAGATGATAAACTCAGGAGAATTCAGGGAAAAAGACCCAGATATGAATCTTTGCCCATAGAAACCTCCTGGGGAAGAACAAACAGACCTGGAGGCAACTTCAGGAGCCCCACATAACCACACCTGCCAGGCAGAACCTGAAGGAAGCTCCTTGGACCCACCTCTGATCAGCTTGGAAGACCTTGTGCTACACCTTAATTCCACCAACACAACTTTTGCTTGTTTCTTTCCACAGGCAGCAACTCATTCTGAGCAGGATTCTGTTACTTTGGTATTGCAGAGAGAACTGGGCCACTGCCTAGTCCTGAGGCATAACATATGGAATTCACTGTTCTGGTTATTCTACAACATAAGTTTGCACATTTAAGCTGAAATGGAGTCCATCATCCCATGTCATTATCTGAAATGGTGGTGCTATGGTTTGAATGTTTGACCTCCAGTTTTCATGTTTCCAAAGTCCTAGAGTCCAGAAATCCCAGGGCTGCACAAACCACCCCTCACATCTCCTCCAGCCCCACTATCAGCCATCTACTTTTTGGAACAGCCAAGATGTCCCTGTTAATCTCAGCAAGGAGGGTCCCTCAGGAAGGCATAGAAGAGGATACTCCACTTGGTCAAGGTATCTCACCTGTGTCCACTGGGCCCACGCTGGCCCTTTAAGGGAGTGAGAGTAATTTGGCTTGGGGCCAAACCCCTCTTCTCAGGAAGCCAGGAAAAAGCCAGAAAGGGGAGAGGGGAAGGGAGGGGCTGGTTGTCAAGACACAAAGAGTGGCTATTTCTCCCCACAGGGGTTGAATCCAGGGGCTGAGGAGGGACCTCTTGCTTTCATGCAGGGCCTCTGAAAATTGCATAAGCACCCCTTTTCAGGAGGCTCAGTCCCAGTCAAGTGTCAGCTCTAGGGACTTTAGTTCATTTCCCCAAAATGGGCATGATGCAGCTTGCTGAGTCAGGATTTTTACTTTCAGGACTAGCACACTGCCTGTTCAGCATAGGAGGAAGCAAAATGCCCTCCTGCAGTCTGAAGGGCAAAAATCACACCGGAGACAACCATGCAGCCAAGAGATTTATTCACCAGCCTTTATGGCTGGTTGGAGGTAGAAGAAGTATGGGGAGAGAGGAGTCAGGGAGAGGGAAGTGTACAAGCTCTGATGGGAGAGAGGAGTCAGGGAGAGGGGAGTGTGAGAGCTCTGGACAAAGGGTCAGTGCCTGGTCATGCTTGCTGTGGTCTCTGGAACTGTCTGCTGGGCAGCTGCCATCAGGCTGGAGTTGTTGCAGCAGCTGCTTCCTCTCAGCAGGGACGAGCTATTGTGTCTGAGATCCAGGCAGGCAGGAGCTTTAAATAGGGATTTCTGGTGGGGGGTGTACCAGAGCAACCTTTAATGCTATTGGCTCTTTTCCCAGGGAATAGGGCAGAATTTAAGCTGATTGGCTCCTGCCTGGGGAAAATGAAACCAGGTTGCTCCTCATGGAAATTCCCATGGGGGAGGTGGCCCATCAGCCCAAGCCTATCTATCACAGTCTATGCCTCCAATTGTGTCTCCCTTCAGACATTTTCCTACTGGGACTCTAGGCCCTTCTGGCTGCAGAAAATGTCACAGGCCAAGATAGGGATGCCCAAGAATCTGCATATTCCTGGCATTGCTGAAAGCTGGCACTCCCTGTAGCTGCCCAAGGCAGAGCAGTCACTGCCTCTGCCCTCTTGAGTCTGGGTGGGGTGGCACTCCTGGTGGGTGATGCATGAGCCCAGTCTCCTGAGGCAGGTAGGCAGATGGTTATTCCCCCAAGTCCACGCACCCTGCTGGAAGCAAATCCCCTGAGCTCAGATACTCAGCATAGTTTGTGCCTTATGTGCAAAATCCCCACCTCCACCACCTCCATGAAAACTCCCTCTTGTCTATACTGGAAGCAGCAGAGCCCTGGTGCAAAAAAAGAGGTGTGGATTCAGGCTGGATACAGCAGTTTTATCAAAGAGGTGAAAGTGGAGCCCTCATTCTGGCTGGGTAAGCTCTAAACACTAACTTTATTCTAAACCAAGTCTCAACCCTAGCCAGTATGAATCTCTTCTCTCCTGGCTTCCCTAATGCTGTGCCTTTGTCTGCCTGCTGCCCTCCCACCTCCCTGATTCCAGACAGTTGAGGTGCCATGAAGCATAATGTGGACAATACATCACTTACAGCCCTGGATTCTAGGCAGCCACATCAGTCTCCATATTGGGCCACTCAACAGTTCTCCCAGAGGAGATGGGCTTTTCTGTCTACCCCAATGTAGACATCCTGTGGATATGATGAGGAAGAAATAGTTCCAGGAGAACACATCTGGAACTGCAGGGCCAGAAGAATACTGTGCACTGTGGCTGAGAGTACTGGACACACAGGACCAAGTGCACAATGTCCACTGTGACTGAGAATCATGGACACAAAACCAGTTACCCACAGTCCACTGTGAGAGTCTATATCTACTACAACTGAGAGTTCTTGCCACATAGGACTGGATGCACACTGACTACTGTAGAAAGAGTCCTGGACACAGGACCAGGTAGAGTCTGTCCACTTTGAGAATCCTGGACATATTTGCCTGGGTACACACTGTCCACTGTGTCTAAGAGTCCTGGACACACAGGGAAGGGTGCACACTGTCCACTTTGACTGAGAGTCCTGGACTCATGGGTCTGGGTGCACACAATCCTGTGACTGATAGTCCTGGACACACAAGGCTGGATGTACACTGTTCACTGTGTCTGAGAATCCTGGACACACAGGACAGAACACACACTGTCTACTGTGTCTAAGAGTGCTGAACACCCGACCAGGTACAGTCAACTGTGACTGTGAGTCCTTACACACAGGACAGGATGCACATCATCTACCCCAATGTGGACATGTAGGAACAGGTGCTCACAGTCCAGTACATATAGGAACAGGTGCTCACAGTCCAGTACACCTGAGAGTCCTGGCCAGATAGGACTGGGTGCTCACTGTCCACTGTGACTGAGAATCCTGGACACACAGGGCTAAATGCACATGTCCAATATGAGATTTCTGAACACAAAGTTGGTGCACATGATCCACTGTGACTGAGAACCCTGGACATACAGTGTACTGTGACTGAGAATCCTGAGCACTGGACCAGGTATGCACAGTACACTATGACTGATAATATTGTACACATAGGGAGGGGTGCACAATGTCCACTGTGACTGAGAGTCCTGGAAACACAGGAATGATGCACAGTGCACCGTGACTGAGAATCCTGAGCACTGGACTGGGTACACACAGTCCACTATGACAAAATCCTGTATATACAAAGCTGGGTGCACAATGTCCATTGTGACTGAGTCCTGGATACAGGAACAGGTGCACACTGTCCACTGTGACTAAGTCCTGAACACAGAATCAAGAGGACACTGTCCACTATCACAGAATCATGGACCCAGGGCTGGGTGGAGATCATCTACTCTGACTGACAGTCCAGGACACAGGCCTGGGTCCAGTGAGGTTTCTGGACCCACAGGCCTGAATTGGTCACTGTTTGGTACAAGTTGATCCATGCTCACAGCAGCACTGCCCTCCAATACAGTGGGATGAGGACACCTTCCTGAATATAAACAGAATGGAGGGATGCCTCAGAGATCTCTGGAAGCAGCATCCTGGGCAGTGACTGTTATCCTCCCCTCCACCTTCCTGGCCTGTTATTCTTCTGAACCTGAATTTCAAACCTCAGGCCATTACCTACCTGTGCCTACAGTTGCCATGCTGTGGCCATTCTCAGGATTCAGTGGTGGTTCTTTGGGGCCCCAGTTTGGAGAGCACAAGTGTCCTGAAGAAGCCAGTGGTAGGACACACCCTCTGCAACAACAGGTGTTGCCGCCTGAAGCGCTTGGAGCAACGGAGCCGTGGGAAGAAGTTCAGAGGCAAACTGGAGACGAACAGCTTTTTATTCTGATAACTTTTCTCTCTGGTTCTAACAATGACTAACACACGCCACACACACCACCAAAAAATGGCGCTGACCCGATCAGCAATTTCGGCCAAGTCACTCGAGATCCCGGGACAAGTCCCGTGAGACTACAGAAGGCGACAATGCCCAAATCTCCATGGCTCATAGTCAACCGCAATTCAAGCCATCTCCCCAAACAGGGCTCCTGCATTTCCCCCTTTTTGTTTTAAAAGAGGTAATGCTCTAGGACGTCTATGTGCAACCAACATTCTTACCCGTCATCGGATAATCAAGGCTGTGCCCTTGACTCCTGTCTTAGGTTGATATGTCAGCCACATGAGACTGTCCCGTGCGACTGTGCCTGTCTTAGGTTGTCCCCCTCTGGGGATCTTACCCATCATTGGCTAACCAGCCATCCAATGGAGCCCTTTAGGATCGACTGTGTATGATGACTAACAGCCGTCCAATTGTGAGGAGATGTTGTGGCTTTAAGGCGACAAGCCTTTTGGTGATGAGCCAAATTGCATAGCATAACAAATTGTTTAAACAAATCAGCTGCCCTAAGTTCCATCAAGTAACACACTGAATTCTCTAGACAAATACCCGCAAGGCATTGTCCCGCAAAGTCCCAAACAATGAAAGATCAAAATGTCCATTTGTTATAACATGTTGATGTAGGAGGCCCCATGCATGTAGAGCAGAGGCCACACTGTTGGTGAGGTTGTTTGATGCTTGAGCAGCAGGGATGCTTGCGGCGGCCACGATCCCTGCAGCTGTAGCAGCAGACATCTTTTTTATGTTTAGACAATGCCACAGGCAAATCTTCAGGGCCCGCTACCTAGAAACTCAAGCATCAATTATTAAAGGAAAGGCAGTGCTATTGCAGCACTGAGTCAAGAGGCGAGTTGTCAAACTACAAAATAGAATAATTAGATTAGAAAATTAAAGTTGATTTTGTTCACACACATCGCTGGTAGAGCTTCTACAAACATAAATTGGAAAAATATCACATTTAGAACAAAACAAAGAAAGACTGAGGGTAATTACTGCATTAAAGATAGATTAAAGAAAAGGTAAAGGCACTTGAGAGAAATAATTTGTTAGCTGGAACCCTTGAGTCTCTGTATACAGAGCAATCTTTTACCTGTTGAGATAATTGAAAATAATGAGCTATTAAACAAATGAAGTTAATAACAAATAAACAATCTTATGTCAAAACACCAAAATATCAGGTTATATAGCACTAGTCATATTGTTTGCTAAAGAGAAGTCCCAGGGACACCTATAAATCAAAATTGAAAATACCTTCATTTATAAAATTATTTACTCTTATTGAATACTCTTAACCTAGAATGAATTAAAGTTATTTGGATCCATATGTATATATATATTTTTTTTTCATAAGCGCTTGTTATTTGTGACGTCACACTGGACAGATGCACAAACATACAAACATATATTTTTGTGACGTCACATTAACATGAAATGTAGACAAATATACAGACATAAAGACATGTATAAAAAGAAAAAAAAAATACAATTGTGTGCACAATAAGAGAGATCTCCTCGTCCCGGCCGGGAGGAATGACACTTAAGTTGTGAAATATTTTGAAGGACTCTTTTGAGGGAATCATTCTATACCTTCATCTAGGTCCTCTTGATTTTGTATGTTTTTTATTAATCTTGATTCTTCAATAACTTCATCTTGATCATTTTGATGTGGTACCTGTTTTATTAATCTAGATGGTATCCATATTGGAGAGGATTCGTGTTTTGGAAAAACACAAACAGATCCTCTTCCCCAAATTAATACTGGATCTGGACCCTCCCATGTACCTGAAAGAACATCCTTCCAGTAAACCAAAGGCTTATGTTGTTGGTGTGGATTCCAATGTCTGTCTCCAGCAGAATAACCATTAGAGTCTAAAGTTAAAAAATTTAAGGTAAACAGGGCAACTGCCAATCTGTCCTTAGGACTTTTCCAATTTCCTTCTTTTTGTTTTAATAACATAATTTTCAGTGTTCGGTTTGCTCTTTCAATAATGCCCTGACCCTGAGGATTGTATGGGATGCCTGTTTTATGGGATATATTGAATTTTGCGCAAAACTGTTTGAAAGATAAAGACGTATATGCGGGGCCATTATCTGTTTTAAGCATTTTGGGGATGCCCAATGCAGCAAAAGCTTGCAAACAATGAGATGTAACATCTTTAACTTTTTCTCCAGAATGTAAGGAAGCAAAAATCATGCCTGAGCATGTATCTATGGTCACATGAATAAATCGCAATTTTCCAAAACTTGGCTCATGAGTAACATCCATCTGCCACAAATGATTGGGCATTAATCCTCTAGGGTTAACACCATAATGAGGATTGGGCAAATGTGTCATACAAGATTTACAATCTTTTACAATTGTTCTGGCTTGCTCCTTTGTGATTGTAAACCTACCTTGCAAGGTGGTGCTGTTGACATGAAACTGGGAGTGAAATAAAGTAGCTTGTTGGAGCACTGAAAGTATAAATATTGTTTTTGTAAGTTCATCAGCCTTTTGATTACCTTCATGGAGGGGACCAGGCAAATTAGTATGTGCTCTAATATGGCCTACGAATAGAGGTTCTTTTCTTGCCCACAAAAGTTTTTGTATTTGATAAAACAATATAAAGGCTGGAGTATGAGGTGCTATTGGTCCTGCTAACTCTAATTTTGGGACGGCTTGTACAATATAGTGGCTATCTGAAAAAATGTTTATGGGCTGGTCCCTAAAATTTTCCAGAGCTCTTACCACAGCTTCCAGTTCCACTAGTTGAGCTGATTTGTGTGCAGTTATGTAAGTCATATTTTCTTTTTTAGTGACTACTGTAGCAGTACCATTTGAGGACCCATCTGTAAATACATTAAATGCCTTAGGAATAGGTTGATTTTTTATTACCTGTGGAAATATAATAGGATGATTAATACAAAAAGATAATATAGGGGACTTAGGAAGATGATTATCAAAATTTGCAGAAGTAGAGCATTTAGCTATAGCCCAATCATTATCATTGAAGCATAAATATTCAATCTGTGATGATGAATAGGGAGTAATAATAGTAGCAGGGTGAATGCCAAATATTTTAGTAGAAGTCTTAAGTCCTTGAAGAATAAGTTTAGCCACCATGGAGGTATAAGATTCAAATATACTTTTAGGAGAGACAGGCAAATGTATCCATAATAAAGGCCCTTGTTGCCAAAATACTCCTTTGGGTGTATATTGTGAAGAAATAATAATCAACATCAGCGGTTGAGTTAAATCAAATCTATCACAATGAGCTCCTTCGATGGCTTTTTCTACTAACTTTAAAGCTTTCCTAGCATCAGGAGTCAATGTTCGCGGTGAAGATGGATCAGGGTCTCCGCGAAGGATGTCAAATAAAGGTTTTAGTTGGCCAGTAGTGAGATTTAGTGTAGGGCGAAGCCAATTAATGTCTCCCAGTAGTTTTTGGAAATCATTGAGGGTGGTCAAATGTTCTTTATTTATTAGAATTTTTGGGGGTCTAACAAAAGTATCCATGATTTTAAATCCTAAATATAATATGAGAGATCTGGTTTGAACTTTTTCTTCTGCTATATATAATCCATATTTTTTAAAAATTTTCTACCACATCACTGAATATATTAAATAAGATTTTTTGATTAGGGTGGGCCAATAAAATATCATCCATGTAATGTAGACACATGAGGTTTGGATATTTATTTTTAATGGGTTGGATAGCCTTGTCTACATATATTTGGCATATGGTGGGGCTATTAGCCATTCCCTGTGGTAAAACCTTCCATTGATATCTCTGATCAGGGCCATTATTGTTCATAGAAGGAACGGAAAAAGCAAACCTGGGGGCATCCAGAGGATGTAGGGGAATAGAAAAGAAGCAATCCTTTATATCAAGAGTAATAAGATGGAAATTTTTGGAATAGCTACGGGACTAGGAAGCCCAGGTTGAGTAGGGCCCATAACTTGCAAGGTTTTATTAATTTGTCTAAGATCATGTAACAATCGCCATTTTCCTGACTTTTTCTTGATCACAAATATGGGGGAATTCCAGGGAGAGGTGGAAGGTTCTATATGACCTGCTTCTAATTGTTCCTGAACTAGTAGGTGGGCCGCTTGTAATTTCTCTTTAGATAGGGGCCACTGAGGGACCCACACTGGCTTATCAGAAAGCCATGGTATTTTCAAAATTATTTTCTCAGTGGCCCCGAAAAAAAATATCTTTTTCCTTTATGATAATGATTACTTTTAGGGTTAAGATTACTCTGTACTTTTTGATAATGAGTTCTTTTATGGTTAAGATTACCCTGTAGGTTTTCATATTTAACATCTGCAGGCTTGGTTGCAAGGTGTACTCCCATTTGTTGCAAAATATCTCTTCCCCATAAAGTAACCGGTAGATTAGGTAAAACATAAGGCTGAAATGTTCCTTTATGGCCTTCATCATCCTCCCATTTTAAAATTACCGCACTTTTATCTGGGAGGTTATTATATCCCTATCTGGGAGGTTATTATATCCCAAGCCTCTTAAACTGGTTGAAGCTTTTTGCAGAGGCCAGTGCTTGGGCCATTGGCGTAAATTAATAATGGAAGAGTCAGCTCCAGTATCTATTAATCCCTCCATTTCTATTCCTTGGATTTTTATTTTACACATAGGCCTTCTTGAACAGCCTCGAACCCAGCAAGCCATGGGTCTTGAGTCAGTGGAACAAAATCCTCTATTGTTCCCTTCTTGAGGCATACCCATTTTAAATGAATTATGTAAATTGGGAAGGAAAAGCAACTGAGCAATTCTATCTCCTTGATTAACAGAACTTATACTTTGGGGTGAGCTAAGCATTATTTTTATTTCCCCTTTGTAGTCTGAGTTTATTACACCTGGGGTCACTTGCAAACCTAATAAGCTTTTAGGACTACACCCGATAATAAGTCCTACAGTCCCTGAGGGAAGAGATCCCCTGACTCCTGTGGGAATCAGTTGAACCCCCATTTCAGGTGTTAACACTATTCGGGCGGTGGAACAGAGGTCTAATCCTGCATTTCCTCTTGTTCCTCTGGCGAGGGAGTGGATGGGTAGTAGGGATTGTGTCGGGGAAGCATCTGAGTGAATGCTTGAGGATACTCCTCCTGCAATGCCCCGTATATTTGTGGGCCCCGGGGTATTGGGCCCCGTGCCCCGTTTTTTGAATTCCTGAACAAAGGATTTCCATGGATGTCAAATTTTGAATGGCATTTATTGGCCCAATGATTTCCCTTTTTACACCTGGGGCAGCGGCCTGGGGCACGGTATGAGCTTGGTCTTACTTTTCTTTTGGGATTTTGCCTAGAATAGCCTGATTGATTATGATAATTTTGCCTGGAATATCCTGATTAATTATAATGTCTACGTTTAGCCTTTGTGAAATTTTGAGGGGAAGCACCTCTCATTGAGGCTGCAATCACATTTCCTGTGACAAAGGCATCATTTATATCTTTACATAGTTGTATATATACGGAAAGATCCTTTTTAGTTCTCCATGGCCTGATGGCTGCTTGACACCATTTATTTGCATTTTCATAAGCTAATTGAACAACTAATGGCATAGCTTGGTCAACATCTGCAAACACACTACCTGCAGTTCTCAAAAGTCGATCAGCAAAGTCAGCATATGGCTCATTAGGTCCTTGAATCACTTTTGACAAGCTACCTTGTAGATCCCCAAGTCCTTGTACAGTTTTCCATGCCTCTAAGGCAGCTGTGTTTATCTGAGCATATACATCTGGGTCATAATCTGTTTGAGCCTGTAAGTCTGCGAATTGCCCTTCTCCTGTGAGCATGTCTATATCATAGTTTTCAAACCCTGCAGCCATGTTTCTTTTAGCCATTTCTATACAAAGTTCTTGGAATTGCGATCGCCAAACCAAGAATTGCCCCCCGCTTAATGTTGCTTTACATAGACTTTTCCAGTCTGAGGGGGTTAAGCTAAAGGTGTTAAGGGACTCCAGCATACTCAACGTGAAAGGAGCTTGGGGCCCATAAGTCATTACTGCCTCTTTGAGATTTTTTATTGTTTTGAAATCTACTGACTGATGGACCCTCTGTCCATTTTTCTTTTCAAATGCTGGCGGTTCCCAATGTATCTGTGAGTTGTCCTCGAGAGTGCATAAGCGATCAGAAAGACTTTTTATTTCTGTTTCTAGGGTATGCAAATGCCTAGTAATACCCTTCATATTTTCTGTAATGGATTCCACCCATGGGGGAGTAGAGGACACAAGTGGTTCCTCTACCTGACGGTCCTTTTTCTCGGTCTTTTTTAGTTTCTTTTTCCTCATTTTCTCAGGATCACTTTTACTAGATTCCTCACCACTGCTAATTTCACTGACAGCAATATCCTGAGGCCCAGGTTCCATTAAGAGCAAGTATCCTTCAGCTATCACCAATAACTCCCGAATAGCTTTAATAGCTTGGATTTTTGTCATTTTGGGGACTCTTCTAATACTCTCTTTACTGGTCTTAGTTGGCCCAGTGGAAGCTACACTTTTTTGATCACTTTCACTTTTTTCTATATACTCCTCACTGAGAACAGAGTCAGGTATATCAAGGAGTCTTTGCATAGCCTCTATCACTTGGGATTCAGTTATATTCAAACCCATCTTTAGAGACCTTTCAGTTCTTACCTGTCCACTCCGAAGTTCCCTGTACGGGCCGCCACCTGTTTCCGCCTGAAGCGCTTGGAGCAACGGAGCCGCAGGAAGAAGTTCAGAGGCAAACTGGAGACGAACAGCTTTTTATTCTGATAACTTTTCTCTCTGGTTCTAACAACGACTAACACACACGCCACACACACCACCAAAAAATGGCGCTGACCCGATCAGCAATTTCGGCCAAGTCACTCGAGATCCCGGGACAAGTCCCGTGAGACTACGGAAGGCGACAATGCCCAAATCTCCATGGCTCATAGTCAACCGCAATTCAAGCCATCTCCCCAAACAGGGCTCCTGCAAACAGGCAATACCTGCTTTCTGCAGGTTCAATGTGCACCCCCTTGCACTCCACCTGTTAGCTGTTAGATGTCTGGACAGCTGCAGGTGATGAGATTGAGTTAAGACAGACAAAGGAGGAGGCCAGGCTCTCATTTTTCTCTTAAATCCACAAAAGTTTGCAGGGAGGCACTTTGAGAGAAAAAACAGGAGAAAAGCAATTTTACTTAGAGGTTTTGATATTTGCAACACAACTCATACCCCTGAGTACAGCATGTGGAGTTTATTATAATGTAATAGGAGAGATCAAATAGGACAGAGACAGGAGCAACAGCAGGTTGATACTGGACAAAGTGGACACACACAGGGTCCCCGCCTAAGCATATCAGCTTTACTAACCTCTGCAGCTTCCCTTCTGGAATGCCTCAAGGCCCATAATGACTAGGGCTCCAGTTGTCACTTGTGTGCTCCCCACCTGTGCCAGGAAGTAGAGACAGCCATAGGGGACTGTGGCATTTCTTCTGTCTCCTCCCTAGAAATCCCACAGCCCTTTACTCAAAGCTTAGTTGTGTGACCACAGAAGAGCCATGATCTTAGATCAGCACATTGCTGATCTCTCATGGTAAAGAAGGATGGAGTGAACCTTGAGATGACAAGTTGCTGTCCAGCCACCAACCCTGAGGATTGGGACCATCTATTGATGAACTCCTCATTCACAGACCAGTCCCTCCTGCTCAGGGAATCATGCTCTCCTATTAAGAATCCACCTTCCTGTGCAACTTGCTTGCAAAGCTGTGGACAAAAAAAACTACCCTGAGCCATTAGTTTTTGACTTGTTATTTAAAAATTTATCTTAGGTATGTTATGGTTTAGATATGAGGTGTGCCCCCAAAAGATCATGTGTGAAGCAATGCAAGTTTCATAGGTAAAATAATTAGATTATGAGTTTTTACTTAATCAATGGACTAATCTACTGATGGATTAACTGGGTGATAACTGTAGGCAGGCTAGAGGAGGTAGGTTTCTGGGTATGTGTCTTTGGGGTTTATATTTTGTCCCTAGTGAGCTGAACTCCCTTCTTCCTGTTACCATGTCCTGAGATGCTTTCCTCCACCATGTCTTTCCAGCATGATATTCTGCCTCAGAGCTATGGGGCGTGCTACCATGGACTAAACCTCTGAAACTGTAAGCCAAAATAAATTTTCCTTCTTTAATTGCACTGTGACAGGTCACAGTGAGGCAAAAGCTGACTAAAACAGATACTATTACAGATACACATGTAGACAAAGGATCATCCTCAGCCAGACAGTCCCACCCCCAGGTCATCCAGTCCCTATCCTGATCCCTGGTGGAAACCCTTTCTTACTTGGAAGCTCATTACTTAGCCCCCATCCAGCCTCAGCTCCATATACAACCCACCCACCTAGGACTTGGTCCCCATTCTATATGGGTCCAGGTCATCAGATGGGGTATCAGAGGGGAGATGTTCCCAGGATGTGAGGATATTTGCAGTCACCATGCAAATCACAGGGTGGGACTTTGAGGATTGGGGCATGTTTGGAGATGGAGCAAACCCTGTGACTAGGGAGACTTCCCCAGCTCTGGTTCTTTTGTGCCAGGTCCTAACACCTGGAAACAGCAGGTCCCAAGGAAAGAGGGTCCTGGGGGCCAGTCCTGAGGCTGTCCCACAGATAATTTGGGTATGCTCATGGGAAGGCTTCCACCCTCACACCTGAATCTTCCAAATGCAAAATGTTTCAGGAATGGAAAAGGAGACAGTAACAGGAGAAAAATGAAAAGCCATTGACAGATCCCCTGGGCATAGACTCAAGAAAGGTAGCTTGAGTGGGCCCCCAAGGATGGAGTCATTGGGGTTCAGGTTAGAGAACTCAATGTAACCCATCTGGAGCCAGGGGACAGGAGATGGGTGTTAGCCGCCGGAAAGGGATTGCAGCCTGGAACGGCAGCGCCACGGGAAGGAGTCCGGAGACAGGATGGAGACGAAAAAATTCTTTAATCTTTCTGTCTCTGTCTCTTGTAATTTCTAACACTACATACACACTCTCACAAGAAACCAAGCCACGTACTCTTACAAGAAACTACAATGTATCTATACAATAGCGATAACCCTGTCCTTTCTCTCTCTTCTTGTAATTTCTAACACTACATACACACTCTCACAAGAAACCAAGCCACGTACTCTTACAAGAAACTACAATGTATCTATACAATAGCGATAACCCTGTCCTTTCTCTCTCTGGTCTCATCCCATGCGCCCGAGCAGGAATGGTGCTTGCTCGATCTGCTGAGTCACTCCTCAAATCTCTCGAGATCCTGGGCCAAGTCCCGTGAGACTACGGAAGGCGACAATGCCCAAAAATGTCAATCTGCTGAGTCATTGCTCAAATCTCTCGAGATCCTGGGCCAAGTCCCGTGAGACTACGGAAGGCGACAATGCCCAAAAATGTCTGTGGCCCATAGTCAACCGCAATCTTAGCTATCTCCCCAAACAGGGCTCCTGCAGATGGGATGTTCAGGGATGGAAGGACAAACTTGCTCCTCCTGCTCCTGTTCTTTCTCTCCTGGTCTCAACCTTCATCCAGAAGAAAACCCAGGCCCCAACATAGGATGCAATATATCTTGGATAGGATAAGGTCAGGGGTAGGACCTGATCCTTCACCAGGGCTCAGCATCAGTGGTCAAAGATTAGTAGAGGCCCACCATGCTTAAGTCCTTGTCAGACACAGGATTACTTGGTGTGGGAGGCATCAGGGCTCCAAGACCTTTGCCTAACAGCCATGGCTATTCTGTAGCATGTGATGTGGGGTACAATTCTCTTCAGAGAAGAAACAGAGGAGGAGAGAGAGAGAAAGAGAAAAAGTGAGTCCACAAAAAGCAAAAACCAAGTGAACACTGAGTTGGCAAAGGCATCACAACAATGTAGTAAGTAGGTGACATTTTTGAATACTTGAAGAAAACCATAGACTTACAAAAGTGGTCCTAACATTATCTGGGGAAAGTACTAAGAATCAACACCAAAGAAGTAAGCATCTTAGCCTTTTGAAGCTACTCAGAACACAAATAAAGAAAATCAAAGGTTGATGAAAAACCTGGGTAATGGGTTTTAGAATTTAAATAATTATATTTAAAGGAAATACCTAAAAATCCAATTACATGGACAAGTCATTAGAAGACATGAAGTATTGTGGCATCTTCCATGTGATGCTGTTTGAACAAAAGTTCCACGTTGCAGAAGGGAAGTCGAGGAAAACCCCACCCATTCACGGATAAGATGCCACTCAAACACACTCAAACACAACGCTGAAGGAGTTAATTTTGTCTGTGTCTATTTTCACTGCTTTCTGTCTATTCACTGTTCTGTTCCTATATATGGCCACCAGATGTCGCCATTTCAATTATTTAGATCGAGACTAACTCTGTAAATTAACCCTATTGAAATCTAAGCTAAATACATAAAGAAAAAAATAAGAACCTTTTTCTATAAGTACTTAGTTCCTAGTTAATAAGCTTTAAGAGTCTTTTGTGATTGAAAATAAATTTCTCTTACTTTTAGAGTAGATATAAATTCCTTAGAGTAAAAAGTCCTTCAGAGTTAACATTCAGCTTTGCCTCCCCCTTTTCCCTGCTTCTAGGTTTTATAAACAACTGCTATAAAAGAAAAACAATAGTGCTTTGGAATCCCAGACAGAGAAAGTTAACTTTTATCAGACAGCCTGAGTGGTGTGCAGAGAAAATGGTTTCAGGAAATCTGTGAAAAATAAATTCTCACCCAAACTAATTAGATAAAAAATGACAAAATTATAATTTGCCCAGACAGTCATGGACAGGGCCTTGGAAAGGTGTAAGTGACCTCAAAACCTTGAAATATATAAGATAAAAAATTTAATATGTCTAAAATGTAATCTATAAATTAAGTCATGTCTGTAATGAAATCACAAAAAAATGTATAAACAATTTGTACTGCCAAAAATTATGCTTAAATACCTACCACAAAGTGAAAGTAAAGAGAGAAGATTCCACAGCCTGACTCATGTGTCGGTGTGTTATTTTTTTCCCTATCGCTACTCCTCTGCCTTTGTACTTCGCTGAGCACTCGCATTTGTACCCCCGGCTGAGGCCAGACCCCAGCAATGAAGAATCTTAAACAACTTCTGGAATAGGTAAAAAATCTCAGGAATGGGGTTGGGGCTATGGCTCAGCGGTAGAGCACTCATCTTGCATGTGAGGCCTGGGTTCAATCCTCAGCACTACATAAGTAAAATAAAGGTATGGTGTCCACCTACAACTAAAAAAATATTTTAAAAAAATCTCAGGAACACAGTTGAATTGAGGCTGGCTGAGATTCCATGGGATGCAAAGTTTTGTCATGAGCAAGAGGTAGGCTACACATGAGGTCATAGTGGAGGTAGAGGGTAAAAAGGGGGCCATAGAACAAGGTGGTAGACAGTGACAAAGGAGGAGACAGGAAGTGGTGCAGGCAACACATGAGATGAGAGAAGGTGGTAGAGACCAAAACAGGAGATAAGAGGAGTTAGTGGAGTACTACAAGGGGGAGATGAGAGGACGTAGTGGAGGGTCACACAGGAGGAAATGAAAGGGGGGCTACCCATGGATGGGGTCATGGGATGAGGTGGTAAAAGGAAACACAGGAGGAGATGACAAGAAGTGGGGGGAGCTACATAGAATATGAGGAGATGATAGATGGCTACACTGAAGGCTGTGAAAGCAGGTGATATAGTGGTGGGATACACAGGGGCTGTAAGAAGACATAGTGGAGAGCTAACTAGGAAGAGATAGAGGAGGTGGTAGAGTGATTCTCAGAGGCCACAAGAGAAGTTGGTGTAGGCAGAATTTCTATGCCAAGAGAGGAGGTGGTGGGAGAATACAGAGGAGATAACAGGAGTTGGTGAACAGAGGGAGAAAATATATAGGGGCCATGAGAGGAGGTGGTAGAAGGCTGATCAGAAAGAAGTAGAGGAGGTGGTGGAGGGCTACACAGGAGATGAGAGGAAGTCATGGACAGCTGTGCAGAAAGATATGAGAAGAGGTGGTAGAGGGCTAAACTAGGACCTTGGAAGGACAAAGTTCAGGATTATACCAGATATGTGAATAGGTGGTGGTTTACTACCAGGGGAAGAGGTAGTGGAGGGATATATAGAAGATGATAAGAGGCAGTAGATAGTTATACAGAGTGGGGGAAGAGAAGATTGTGAAAGTAAACACAAGAGGCAGTGAGAAGTGGTAGTAGAGGGCAGCACAAGAGGAGATAAGAGCAGCTGGTTGGAAAAAGATAAGAGGAGGAAGTGGAGGCTACACAGAAGTCCATGAGATAAAGTGGTCCATAGCCACACAAGTTGTTAGAGGAAGTAGTAGAGGACTACAGAGTAGCCTATAAAAGATTATGGTCAAGGGTTACACAGGGGGCTGAGAAAGGAGGTGGTAGAGGGATACACTGGAAATGAGAGCAGTTGGTGAAAAAAGACATAGAAGTTGAGAGGTGTTGGTGGAAGGCTATAGAGAATGGGATGAGAAGAAATGGTGGAGTGCCAAAAAGGCCATGAGAGATCAAGGGCTTCTCATGGGCCCTTAAGAGGAGGTGACAGGACAGTACACAGGAGGGGATAAAAGGAGGTGGTGAAGGGCTAAATGGAGAGATGAGGGAAGAAGGTGGAGGGCTACAGAGGAAGTTGTGAGATAAGTGATGTAGGACCACAGAGCAGGTCATAGGAGGTATCAGTCAAGGACAATACAGTATGGAGGATATCTTGGGGATGCTGCATTCTAAGGAAGTCTTCATTTGACCCTGATCCTGATCTCTCTTGCCTATACATAACTCTAAAACACTAACCCTATTTCCTCTCTACTAGCTCTTAACTCACCCTAGCAACCCTAAATCTAAGCCCACAAACCATGTGCTTCTATTTAACATCTACTCTCTAAACCATCCCCACCTATTCTGTGCCCAACACCTGACCACAAACCCAGACCATAAATTTGCTCAGGCCCAACCCCAACCATATTTCCAACCTTAACCCTAATGTTAACCATATGATTTGGTTTCCCGATCTTGACCTTGGGGAGGGCTCAGCTTCAGCATAGCTGACCTTGAGAAGGGGATGACCTCAGTGTGGATAACATTTGAAGGCGGGCCTTGTTCCTCTGTCCAGGGCTAGTTGGCCATATCTGCTTGATTATTGGAGTATATTCTTCCAGACCAAGTTGGAGAGATCCAAGGCCAGCTTTGCATGAATGTGGATTTGACCTGAAACAATCAAACCACTTTTTCCACAGTCATTATGAACACTGCACTGTGTGTCACACCAACCTTGAACTCTGAAATTTTTATACCCTGTTAATAGTATTAACACAGGTTATCAGCATTGAGAGAGCCCTGGGGCACATGCTAGTAAGTGGGAACAACCCCATACCCCACTTGAAGCTCTCCCACCACATTCAACATCTTCAAGACAAGAAAGGAAGGATCTCAATCCTTTACAGGAACAATGTTCTATGAGGCAGACATTGCTTCTGGGAATGGGATACTGTCCCAGGAGCAGCTGAACGGTAACAAAGTGGGGTGAGGGGGCATTCACCCAGCTGCACCTAATCCTCATCCTTAGCCTGGACCCCATATCCATCTCAAACTCTATGACCACAAGAATCCCGGTCTGGAATGGTTTTGAGGCCAGGCTACATACTCCCCAGACAATGGAGTCTGGTTTCTTACCCAAGAGCATCTGATAAATTCAAACTCATTTACCAGCCTCCTGTGAGCTAGAAGTGGTCTTCATCAGACCCTCAAGGTGTGTTCTGACATTCCAGACTCCAAACATAGCTTCTTCTCTACCCAGAGGGATCACTGTCCAATCTGACCATTTATCCATGCAACCCCAAACAGGAGTTGACCTTTCCAGACCAGGCAAGAGGGTGGCTGTTGGTATCATTCATACCAATCTCCCAGGAAGAGAGGAAATGGAGGCTGGATTTACTGGTCCACCAGAGGTACTAGGACACCAATTAGACAAATGGGCAAACATGGTACTCTTTCAGCAAGCCTCCTTGTACCTGCAGACCTGTGCACAGAGTACAAAAGTGAAACCAGAACTTGGTACAGGACTCTGAATATGATGGGTGTTTTGCTAGGTTCAGAGACTCAGGACACTTGGAAATTTACCTATACAGCTGGAAATTCAGTCTTCACTCCTTTCCTTATTTCTCTCATTTATACTGCTTCTATTCATGGCAGCAAGGAAAAAGAAACAGCTTTTACTTCTTCATTTCTTCAACGACTTTCCATTCCTCTCAGACTTCTTTTTCTCTTTGGGATCCCAACTATATTCAACCAGACTAGGATAGAACACTTGCTCATGTGACCAAACAGCCTCAGCATCTGGAATCACTGGTACCATAGGCCTCCCCACACCTGCCTACTTCTAAATTTGTAAGGTCTGAATAATCTTCTAATTTGTTCACCCTGATCCTACATGGAATCTCTCTTCACAGATCTGACTCATGGCCTCTTGAGCACAATCTCATGTGTCTTCTGCCGACAACAGTGGTTAACTCTTCAGTCTGAAGACACACTTTATACATATTCGCATCCCAAAAATGCCTGTTTTTCTGATATTGTTTCTTTGGTTATCACTCACTCAATTCTCCTGTCTTCTCTCCTTCACTCTTTCTTTACTTGCCTCTCTCTCTCTCATGATGAAGAAAGGCAGCATGAAGAGAAACATGACTTTTCCTTCTGTTTCTTCCATGACTTTCCATTTCTCACAAACCCTCTTTGTCTCCACAGTGTCCCAGCTGTGCTCCCAGAGGCTGGGCCCAAACACCTGCACTAAGGTCAAATCCCAGCCTCAGCCTCTGAAACTGAGGATAATTAGGACTACCTCACCTACTGTTTCTGACTTGGTAGGTCTAAATTACCTTCACCTGTTCCTCCTGATCCCACATGAAAATTCTCTTTGAAGATTTGACTTCTGACCCCTGAACACATTTTGAGTTTTGGATTTTTTGTTTGTTTGTTTGTTTTTGTTTTTGTTTTTTTTTTGTACCGGGGATTGAACTCAGGGGCACTCAACCACTGGATCACATCCTCAGCCCTTTTTAGTATTTTATTAGAGACAGGGTCTCACTGAGTTGCTAAGTGACTCACCATTGCTGAGGCTGGCTTTGAACTTGCGATCCTCCTGCCTCAGCCTCCCAAGTGCTGGGATTACAGGCATGTGCCACTTTACGCCCGGCTAATTTTTTTTTTTTACACCAACTGTAGTTAACTTCTCAGCTTGAAAAACAATTTTATAGGTTACTAGCATTGCAAAAACATTTTAATTTAGCCTGATTTATTTTCTTGCTTGTTACCCACTCATGTATATCACAGTCCTGAGAATCCAACCCCAGGAATCACACTTGCAGGGAAAGGCTCCACCACCAAGCACCATTTGAAACCCTTGGAGGTAAGCAGTTCAAGGATTGGGAGACTCCCTTTTCCCCCAATACCACTAAGACCAGGAAAAACAGCCTGAGGTATGCAGGATTTATTTAAATAGAGTTAAGAAGAAGCCAAGACTTCCTGGAGAGCCTGTGTACATATATTTTTTTCATGGGTAACTCAAAGAATACTCTGGCCAGGGACCAGTGAAGCTGAGAATATAGAATGGAAGTGTGGCAGGTTGCAAGTGATCCTACACTTCGCCATGAGACTATCTCATAAAGGATTCACAATAGCTGGGGCCGCTACTGGCCCAGGGGCAATGTGGTGGCCCTCAGTAGACTTGTGGACACAGTGCTGTGAGTAGTGCAGAGCATGGGAGTCTTGGCCCTGATGGCTGTGCACAAAACCCACTCTGTTCTTGGTGCACAAATTCACATAGAAACATTAGTGGGTAACAACAGAAAATGGACAGGGATAATCAGCAATTGTGCACAGGAAGCTCTGGGAGATGTTTACTGCAGTCCATCTGAAGTTGGAACAAAATTTAAAAAACAGGATTAGTTTGGAAAGTGTGAAAACTGCCATCAAACTCTGTTCTCTATCAGGAGAAGTAACTTAAATTAGTGAGGCACTTGCAGAAAACCAAGGCTGTGAACAAATCTTGTTATGAAGATGGCTGGCTGATGAAGATAACACCAGTGGCCCTTCAGAACTAGATGACTTAATGAGCAAAGAAGCATTTGAGAAATATGCAAAATTTATTGAGGAATGAAATTGGCACCCTAAGTCAACTAGTGTAGAATATCTTCAGCATAGTTGTCTTAAGTTAGTGGGGGAGAGAAGACATAAAGAGAACCTACTCTCAACACTGCTACTAGAAGAAAATAACCCTACTTCCTAACAATTGCAGACAAACATAATATGCACCTTTTACAACTCCTCATGATTTTTAGAGTAGGCTTTAGGTTCTGGTACTATTCTATGATAAGAATTACTTATAGGGCTGGGGTTGTGGCTCAGTGGTAGAGCGCTTGCCTAGCATGTGCGCATCCCAGGTTTGATCCTCAGCACCACGTAAACATAAATGCATTGCATTGTATACAACTAAAGCAAATAAATAAATATTTTTTTAAAAAGAATAAAAAAATTACTTATAAAATCATGTAATTCAAGAAAAATATTATTATAATCATTGGATTTGGGTCAATATACTGAACTATCTTTCCATTGGAAAAAACTGGGATTGGAGGAAAGTCTTTGTTGTATAATGTCAGAAAAACAATAGTGTCTTAGTTTTATAATATACGGCACTTTCTGGTGTTATTTTTATACACTGAAGCAACAGATTTGCAGCAAAATAAAAAACAAAACATTCAATTTTAAAAAGAAAAGCAAAAGAGGCTCAGGCTGTGAGGTAGCATGCCCCTTGTTTCCATCCTCATATACACAAAAAAATTTATCTTATACTCTTTGTCCTCTATTCTACTCTTTTCTTACTTAGCTTTCTGGAAAGGCAGCATGAGAGAAAGAAACTTGACTCTCTCCCTTTTTTTCTCCTCAGTTTCTCCATTCAGTTGGCTGATCAACTACAGGCTGCCACTCCTGCTGGTACCCCAGGTGTTATAGTTTGGATGTGAGGTGTCCCAAAAAAGCTCATAAGTGAGACAATGCAAAAAGATTTAGAGGAGAAATGATTGGGTTATAGCTTTCACCTAATCAATAAATATGGTACCTGGAGGCAGGTGTTGTGTAGCTGGTGGAAGTAGTTCATTGGGTGCCTGGCTATGGGGTATATATTTTGTATCTGGAGAGTGGAGTCTCTCTATCTGCTTCCTGATCATGATGTAAACTGATTTCCTCTGCCACGCTCTTCTGCCATGTTGTTCTGCCTCCTCACCTCAAGGCCTGAGGAATGGAGCCTTCTGTCTATGGATTGAGACCTCTGAAAGCATGAGTCTCCTAATAAACTTTTCCTCCTCTACAGTTATTCTGGTTGGGTTCTTTTAGTCACAACAGTGAAAAAGCTGACTAAAACACCAGGCAACCACTCCTACTAGTGGTACCACAGGATGCCACATCTGTTGCTGTTACATAGACCTTTCTTCTGGTACCAACTTTCAATTCTCCATTAGCAAGCAAAAATTTTTGTATATTACAAGCATCCCATAATTTTTTGGGGGGGCATATATTGTTTTTTCTGGACATCATTCATCCATTCACTAATTTATACTGCAGTCCTGAGAATCCATTTCAAGGCATTGCATATCCCAGGGAATGGCTCTACCACTGAGCTTCATCCCCAGCAATGGATGTTTACCACCTCAATGTAGAGGAGACTCCATCTTCCTCAACAACATAAAGCTTCCAGGAAGAAAGGTAGCATAAAAGAGAGACACTCCACTTTTCCTTCATGGTTCTTCCATGAATTTCCATTCTTCTCAGCCTTTCCTTTTCTCCTGGCTGTGTTCCCCAAGCTAGGCTTCTACACCTGCATTAATGCACTTCCTAGTCCCATCTTCTGTAATTGCTAGTACCACAGGCCACCACCCATACCTGATTCTAATTATGGAAGGTGCACATTATTTATTCATCCTGATCATGCACAAAATTTCTCTACACAGATTTGACTTGTGTCCTCTTGAACACACTTTGATACTCTGACACCAACCACAGTTAACCGCTATGCTAGAAAAAAATTTTGCAGGTTATGAGCATGACATAAACATTTTTGTTATGCCTTATTTTTTTTGGGGGGGGGTGTTATTGTTGCTGTTGCTCCCATTCATTCACTCATTTATATTGCATCCTGGGAATCTAATCCCAGGTATCACACATTCCAGACAGTTTCTACCCCTGAGTCCTCTCCCAATCCCCATGAAGTTAGCACTTCAAGGTACACAGGACACAGTATTACCTGACATGATAGACAGCTCATGATAGACAACCAGAGGCACACTGAATTTGTTTGCTTCACTTAAAGATAAAACCCATATTTCTTTGATACCCATGTTTGTATTTAAAGAAATGGCACAGTGGCTAGGGAGGCTGAGGCTGGAAAGTATGAGGATGACAGATTCAAAGTGATCCTGGACAGCAATGCCATTCCCTTTCTCAAAATAAAACATAAAATAGTCTGGGGGTGCTGGGGCTGGGGCTCTGTTGTGGAATGCTTGCCTAGCACACGTGAGGCAATGGGTTCAATCCTTAGCACCACATAAAAATAAATAAATAGATAGAATAAAAAGTTATAAAAAAGAGGCTGGGGCTGAAAAGTATTGTGCACCTATATTCAATCCTCAGATATAAAAAAATCAATTTGTTTCCTTTTATTCTTCTTCCACTCTCTCTTTCCTTGTTTCTTTTGTACTAAAGCAGCACAAAAGAGAGAAACTCAACTTTTCTTCTCTGTTTCTTCAGTGAATTTTAATTTCTCTCAGCCCTACTTTTCTCCTCATGGTCCCAGGTTTGTCTGCTCAGGGCCACCTGGTACGATAGCACTTGTTTCCCCTAGTTTCTACTTCTGGAATTGCTGTTGATCCAAACTAATAAAACTACTTATTTCCAATTTTGAAGGTCAGAATTATCTTCTAATTGGCTTAGCCTAATCATGTAAAAAATTATCTTCAAAGACATAACTGTGTCTACTTGTGATATTTCTTCTAAATCTCTAACCCTAATGCTAACTCATGCCAGAAACTCTAAGTGCTATTCCTAACCATACCCTTAACTCTACCCCCAAAATCTACCACTCACCCTAAACCTCTAACACTAACCTGTAAGCCTAATCCTAAACCTAACCCTAAACTCTGATCCTGACCCTCTAACCCTTTCCCCAACCCAGCCCCAATAACTTCCCCAACTGCAACCCCTAACCCCAATTCTAATATAAACTCTAACTTTAACACTACCTACCTGCAGATGGCAGTAGCTCACAGAGTCTAAGGACTCAGGCCCACAAGACAGATTCTTCTTCAGATTCCAGTTGAAAGCAGCAGGTTCCTAGGTGACCTACATCTCCTGTTCAACTTGGACACAAATGAGTTTCCATGACCCCCTTTTCTGTTTGAGTCATTTGCTGAACTGGCTCACAATAGCCAGGGAAGCAGTGTATTTAGTACTGCCAATTCACCATAAAGCATATCTTTCAAACATATCTTAAAAACATGCTTGAACAGGCAGATAACAACACACACAGGAAAGGGTAAGTGGTAAAGACATGTAGCTTTTATGACCTCTCCAGACAGCACCCTCCCAGAACCTTCAGCAACATAGAATACACTTAAACCATGTTATTTTGATTTGTATGAAAGTTTCATTAAGTACCCATGATTCATTAATTCATTGACCAATTTTTTTTTTTTTTTTTTTTTTTTTTGTGGTGCTGGGGATTGAACTCAGGGCCTTGTGCATGCAAGGCAAGCACTCTACCAACTAAGCTATATATCCCCAGCCCCACTGCCCAATTTTGATCAGCTGAACCTTCAGCTCCTCAATCCTCCCCAAATATGTGGGAGGTCTCAAGTTCCAACCCTCTAATCACAGGGATGGTTTCACTGCACCCAACCATCCTGGTCCACCCAGGAGTTAGACCATTATTCACCTAATTGGCATCAAACAGACACACTGTTTCATAGATCCAAGGAACAGGAGCTAAGTGCCAGAAAATGGGCGAAGACTAAATAAGTATTTCTCATTATGGCATAACAACTAACAAAATGGAAGGAAAAAATTTGATATATGTAAATTTGTATATATGCTGCAACAATACAAAATGTGCAGCCTGTGTGTGGAATAGTTTGCTGTTTCCTCAAAGAGTTAAAAATAAAATTAGCATACTACTCAACAGCACTGTTCCTAGGTATTTACTCACAAAGAACTGAAAGGAGGTGTTCAAAAAATGTGTGCATTTGCTCTTTCCATCTGTCGAAGTCATGAAAATGAGGGACAGGCTTAGAGAATTACAAAGAAAGAACCCTGGATATAAGTGGAAAGGGAGTGTTTCTCTCAGTTGGGGCAAGTGGTGAGAGTGAGGACTAACTTTCATGGAGAAACTTGCTGGTGTCCTGTTCTACAGGTTATGTGGTGGTCACCTGGGAGTGGCCCTGCATTGAGTAAATTACACTGTGGTGTTTCACATAGAGGTGAAAATCTGGAAGAGTAATGACCACTGAGGAATGTGAGTGAAAAGATTCAGAGAACTTTGCAACATTACCACAGGGTTCCTATAAGCTTATAGCACTGTCAGGAAGTCAATTGCTTTTAAACAACCATGTCCATGCCTGGACAGAAAATAGACACATCCAGTGTCATTAGCAAGGCTAAGCCTCACAAACTCAGTTCAGGCAAAGCTGTGAAACCATTGCACTTATACGAAAATATGTCAGAAGCCATTGTGTAGACACCACTTTAGTTAGTATTAGAGGTTACTTTTCAGATTATATATTAGCAATGGGAGGCTGTTGGGGTTTTTAGCCCCTGACTCCTCTCGACCTGCAAGAGAAGGGGGAGCATGCCCCAACAAGGACAGATCGGGAAAGGTAAGAGCCAACTGACTGCCTGCACCCATCCCTCCTTTCAGAGGACAATCAGACGCATCAGGGAGACTGGTCAAGGCACGAGCTCAGTTTATTGAGGAAGTTGGACGGCCTTTATAGAAGACATGGGCCAATCAGCAGAAAGGTTAGAGGGGAGCATAGGGAGCATGAGCAGATCACATTGGAGGAAGAGCCACTAGCCTATCCTAGTGGTGGTTTGATTTTTCATCATGTCAGGGCAACACCCCTGGGCTAGGCCAAGTCCATGTATCAGGAAGTGGGAGACAGCCAGAGAGTTAGGTTTTCATTTCCTTGACTTAAATTTCTATTCTTTTGGCTGTCATGTTCTTAATGTCCCCAACATTTCCCCCTTTTTGTTTTATTGATGGGAGCCCACCTTACTTGAGGGTGTTCCTGTCTTAGGTTGTCCCCCTCTGGGAATCTTACCCATCATTGACTACCACCCTAGCACTTCAGGCAGACTTACCCAAGGCCAGCAAGCCACGGCCAAGGGGAAGACATGGGACAGAACAGTCGCCTTTGGGAAGGTTTCCCATGGATGATTTAGACTGCCACATCCTGACAAGGACCATAGCCAAGTTCATAGGGCTCCCAATCAGCATTGCTGAGAGCAGCATATTGTTGGCAGACCACCATAAGTTGTACTGATTTGGCCCTGTCTTCAAGGAATTGAATAAGCTTGTTGATTACACAGGGCCCAAAGGTGAACACAAGGATAACCAGAGGCCCCACAAAGGGGAGAAGGTAGGAGAGCCACCCACTTATTCTACTCCAAAGAAGCTAGTGAAGCTCACTTTTGCAGCGCTCCAGGTCTTCTTGTAGCCTTTTAATTTTGTCTTGGACAATGCCCGAACAGTTGGCATAGAAATAACACTCCTCTCCCAGAAACAGGCATAGTCCCCCTTCTCTTGCCACGGGGAGTTGGAATACTTGTGAAGGGCATCCAGGACAATAGTGCTCCCGATGAATATTAGGAGGGAGATGATGAGTTCAATCACAATGAGACAGAAGGTCCACCATGGTCTTTTCATTCCTGTGAAATACGGGAAAAGATCACACCTCAAGAGAGTGTGCTCTTGGGTGGTCATTTTGTTCTGATTGGCGGTATTTGAGGTTCCTGGTGGGTACCTAAATAGGGCTTGGTTCCCCAACTGGGAAGACACATCCAAATCCTCTGCCCACACTTATGAGTGGATCAGGACCACACCAACATCTGGTTAATGGGTCCTTCCATTGGACCTCAACCTTTAGGTAGGGCATCTGGTTGGACCAATGTCTCTGAAAGGCAGTTAAGTGCTGGTCTTTGGAAAAATTTCAAAGGGGAATCAGCCAGAAAGGATTAAGAAGTTCCGAAGGCTAATGCAATATTCTGAAAAGCATCCTTTTTAAAATAAGTATTAGAGGGAGATCCAGGTCTGTGACTCGGTCATCACTGGAGCCAGGCAGACATGGGATATCAAGAGAAGAGACCTTCTCAAGATACCGGAACTACATTGTGCAAGGAATTTTCATGTCCCGTCCTGGATGGAAAAGAAAAAACTCAAGTCCTGAGTGTGGAGAGGAACTTCTTTAATCACTCCCAGCTGAAAGGCAAATGTTGCCGGAATGACACCAAATAAAAATAATCTCTCAATTATTTTAGAGGGTTGGGGCCTGTAAGAAGGGCATACAGGATTTACAAGTCCTTACAATCTTTTTGTTAAATGTGCCATGACCTGTTTACTTCTTTAGTGCATCTCCTCGCCTAGCCGTGGGCCTGTGAGGTCTGTGGGGCCACGGTGGGGCCGGGCCAGGGGCGCCGGGCCTGTGGGTGGCGCGATCTGGTCGTGCACCTGGGAAAGTTGGCGACCCTACACAGCTGCCGCTCACATGGCGCTGCGAGTGTGGCCGCTGTTTGCTGCAAGCCCTGGGCCCACCTGCCCACAGCTCCGCTCCCGCGTTGGCGCTCCCTCCGAGTTTATTGTGTCTGGCAGAGTCTCCCGTGGCCAGGCTGGGCGAGAGGGCCTGGTGTGACATTCATCGTTGAAAAAGGCACACAACTTTAAATACAAGGGGCCAGGGAAAACAGCTTTAGTTAGGTTCTTCCAATCCTGGGTTGTGCACTGTTGATGAGCTGAGCCCTGGAGGATAGTTTCAGCCCAAGGCGAATTAGTTCCATCCTCTAAGACAGCTTTTTTAAGTTCCTTTAGGTCCTGAGCCTCCCATGGATACCACAGAGTGGGCCTATTGCCCCCCCGGGTTAACATTTACCGGGAAGGCCATACATGGCGGAGGCGGGTTTCCGCCTATATTATAAGATGGCTGTTCTAATGGCTTCCCACAAGTTGGATAAGATGGTGGCAGATGCTCCCCAGGCAGAGGATGACAATATGGCAGAGGGCGCTCACCACCCGCTGAGGCTGTTGAGGGTCAAGAGCAGGGGCAGTTGGCCACAGAGTGGGGGGGCCTAGGCAGGAATCAAAGGGGTCGAAAGGGTCACCACTATAATGGGTGTTAGTGTTCCCTTCTTTATTTGTGGGATGAGGACGCACCCAATGGGAACCGAGTCATTCTTTATCAAAGGTCTCCCAATCTAGGCTGCCCCCTGAGCCTGTTTCAGCGGGTGTAGAGGTGGATGCCTGAGGTGTTCCGCCAGCACCCCCAGATGCCCCCTTGGGGGGCCCAGGAGAGAAAAAATCCTTAAGGGCTAAAAGGGTAGGGCATACCCCCAACAGCGGGCCCTCTCCCAAGTTAATTTCTCTCTTTCTAATGAGTTGTTCCGTGCAGTCCCAAGTAGACTAATCAAAGAGGTTATCAGCGGGGAGCCATGGGGCCGCCTGCATTAATGTGTCCCAGACCTTTTCTGCCTGGGCATCTGAGACCTCTAAGCCTTGGTTTTAAGCATAAACCTCAATGCCTTAAGGGCTGGATTATCGTATTTGGTATAAGATTGCCCCATCTCTTCAGGGATGCCCCTACCTCGATACTCGCTTGGTCTGATCCACTGGTACTTTTGGTTTGGTAGTCGCTCCTTTAATGTACCTGTTTGGGTGCCAGAATGTTGGGGTTTTTAGCCCCCGACTCCTCTCAACCCGCAAGAGAAGGGGGAGTATGCCCCAACAAGGACAGATTGGGAAAGGTAAGAGCTGACTGACCACCTGCACCCAGCCCTCCTTTCAGAGGACAATCAGATGCATCAGGGAGACCGGTCAAGGCACGAGCTCAGTTTATTGAGGAAGTTGGACGGCCTTTATAGAAGACATGGGCCAATCAGCAGAAAGGTTATAGGGGAGCATAGGGAGCATGAGCAGATCACATTGGAGGAACAACCACTAGCCTATCCTAGTGGTGGTTTGATTTTTCATCATGTCAGGGCAACACCCCTGGGCTAGGCCAAGTCCATGTATCGGGAAGTGGGAGACAGCCAGAGAGTTAGGTTTTTATTTCCTTGACTTAAATTTCTATTATTTCGGCTGTCGTGTTCTTAATGTCCCCAACAGGAGGCCACTGAGTGAATATTATATTAATATCAAAGAATAGAGTGTGAATATTATGTAAGAAATAGATGTTATTATAGTAGCAAGTGGTCATGGTAAGTAAATATATAATCATGTACACTCTATGGACATGATAATAGTGCTTGGGGCAACAGTATTTGTATTAGTTTGGGTTCTCTAGAGGAACAGAATTAACAGGAAGTATAATTATAACAGGGGAACTTATTAGGTTGGCTCACATGATCAGAAGCTAGATAGTCCACAATGGCCATATGCAGGCTGGAGAGCTGGAAGAACCAGTAGCTGTGCAGTCCAAGAAGCTGAAGGTGAAGCAAGAGGGATCAATGGTGCTACCCTAGCCCAAGAATGAAGGCTTCTGGAGAATCACTGGCAGAGTCTGCTTTGGAAGAATGAAGAAGCAAGAGTCAGACATCCTCAGATGATTGCAGCAGCAATCAAGAACCAGTTGGGAAGAATTGAGCTTGCATCCGCTGCTGCTTCCTTGTTCTCTCAACTTTTATTCCATCCAAGCTCTCATTCTATTGGTCAGTGCCTCCCATGCTTAGGAAGGGTCACCATTTCAGTTGGCTATCCCACATTCCAATCATTCCTAGACACACTCTCATTGACAGACTCATAATACTCTTAATCCTTGGCATCACTTAATCCAATCAAGTTACAATTCAAATTAACATTACAATGTTAGAGGCCACGGTGAAGATATTACAATAGTGTTAGAGGCCACACTGGGCACATTATATTAATGTTAAAGACCATAGGGAAGATATTATATTAATTGGATGCCACAGTAAGGACATTAGTGTCAGAGGCCTCACTGAGGATTATGTGAATGACAGAAGCAACAGGTTGGATATTATATTAATGGAATATTAAATGGGTGCCAGAAGCCTCATTCAGAATATGAGTGTAAAAGAACAAAGTGGGGTGTGAATATTATGAGTGTCAGATCAGTTTAAGATGTTATAGTACCCATATTGTATTAGTATTAAAGGACACAAGTCAGCCATTATATCAGTTTTAGATGCGATAGTATGGATATTATATTAATATTAAAGGCCACAGGGTAGATACTGTATTAGTTTAATATGCTATACTATGGATAATATGTTAGTATTAAATGCCACAGTGCAGGTATTATATTAGTTTAACATGCTATGATATATTTTTAAAATATTTATTTATTTGTTTTAGTTATACACAATGCTTTTCTTCTTATGTGGTGCTGAGTATTGAACCGGGTCGCACATGCTAGGTGAGCACTCTACCACTGAGCCACAACCCCAGCCCCATGCTATGATGTTTATACAAAATTAATTAATGTTAAAGCCACAGGGCAGGTATTATATTAGTTTTAAGTGCTGTAATAAGAATGTTACACTAATACTAAAGGTCATAGGGCAGCTTTTATATTAGTTTTAGAAGCTATGATTTGAATCTGATATTAGTGTTAAAGGCCACAGCTAATCTGTTATATTAGTTTTAGATGTTATAATATGGATATAATATTAGTATGGAAGGCCACAGTGCAGCTGTAATAGTACAGTAGGATGCTATAGTACAGATAATACATAAGTATGAAAGATCACAGAGCAGCTTTTGTATTAGTTTTAGGTGCTATAGTATGGATATCATATGAACGCTAAAGATCATAGTGCAACTATTATTATGTCAGTTTTAGATGCTTTGCAATAGATATTATTTTAGTATTAAAGACTACAGGCAAATATTATGTCAACTTTAGATGAGATAGTATGGATATCATATTAGTGTTCAAGGCAACAGTGTAACTATTATATTAGGTTTAGATGCTATAGTACAGATATTAGATCAGTTTAAAGACCACAGTCAGCCAAGCCTCCTGAGACAATGGCTGCAACAGCCGCTGAGTACCTGGACAGGCTAGCATGGTGAAATCACCTCCTAGGCCCCTCTGTGCAAGCAGTGGGCTTCACTGGTCTCCTTTCAAGGGAATTTTTGCTTCTATAACTTTGAGCCTGAGATGGGGATGTTCTTGCCAATTCCTGAGATGCCCTAAAGCCATCTTTCCTATGTCTCTTCTAGCATTTCACATCTCTTTAGTGGTTATAATGTCTTTAGGAACCACAACTTCCTTAGCCCAAGTTTTACCCATACTTTTCTGGGAAAACTGAAAGATATTCAAATCTTTCTGCTCTGATTTCTTCTTCTGCTTATCACAGAATACTTGGCTAAAAGCCAATTAACATTCATGCCTGAATGCTGTGCTGCCTTGAAATTTTCTTCACCAGATTAATTGCTCCATCACCTTTAAATTCAGCTTCTCAGGTAGTCTCAAACATAGGCAGAATGTAAACAACTTCTTAGCCAGTATGCAACAAAAATGGCCTATCCTAAGGGCAGATATTATATTAGTTTTAGATGCTATTGCATGAATATACTATTATTTTTAAATGCTACAAGGAGTAATTATATTAGTTTTAGATGTGATACTGTTAGAGAAATTTGCAGGAGGGACGGACGCTTGAACTGTCATATAGGAAAAGAAAAGGGGTTTATTGAATTACCAAAGAAACACGTGGAGGGGATGGGGACAAACCGCAGGGAACGAACGGGAGCTGGAGCACGCGGGAACGGAGAGCAGGAACAGAGAGCGGCAGGAACAGAGAGCGAGCTCAGTCCGGTCCTGGTTTAAATAGAGTAGGGGCCATAAAACCCCCTTGGAGTGAGTCCTTGTCCTATAGGCCAGCAAAGGTCGGGGGGTGTAGTGGACAGGGGACTTGCTGGTCAGGTTTTTTGGTCACGCTGAGGATCCTGGGAGCTGTAGTTTTTCACAAAGCACCTGGGGAGGTGTGGCCTTCTGCCTGGGAGGCGCAGCCTTCTGCCTGGAATCCAACAGATACTATGGATGTTCTGTTAATATTGAAGGCCACCAGCTATTATATTAGTATTAGAGGACACAGTATGGATATTATATTAATATTGAAGGCCACAAAAAAGCTATTTTATGAGTTTTAGATGCTATAGTATAGATATTATTTTAAGGTGACAGGGAAGCTATTATATTAGATTTAGATGTTACAGTATGGATTTTACATTAATAATAAAGGACACAGGAAACGTATTACATTACTTTTACATGCTCTAGTATGAATGTTACATAAGTAGTAAAGGCCACAGGGCAGCTCTTATGTTAGTTACAGAAGGTGAACTATGCACATATTAGTATGAAAGGACACAGGTCAGTTTTTATATTAGTTTTAGATGGTATAGTATGGATGTTATAATAGTATTAAAGGCCACAGGACATATATTACATTAGTTTAAAATGTAAGAGTATGAATATTACATTAAGTTAAAGACCATAAGGAACACTTTTATTATTTTTAGATGTTAAAGTATGGATATTACATTAATGTTAAAGACCATAGGGCATCTATTTTATGAGTTTAAGGCACTATATTATGGATATTACATTAGTATTCAAGGCCACAGGGCAGTTTTTATGTTAGCTGAAATGGTTTGATATGAATATCACTTCACTACAAAAAGCTATAAGGCAGCTATTACATTAGTTTGGGATGATATAATTTGGATATTAGTGTAATTATATTGTGTTATTGTAATTAATGTTAAATGCAGTGGGGCAGCTATTATATTAGTTTTAGATGCTATATCATGGGTATTACATAAATATTGAAGGCCACAGAGAAATTACTATGTTTACTCTAGATGCTCTCATATGGATATTAATATCAAAGACTACAGGACAACTAAAGTATTAGTTGTAGAAACAATACTATGGATATTTTGTTACTATTAAAAGTCACAGGGTAGGTATTGTTATGCCCAGAGTATGGACCCCAAAGACCACCAAGAAATCCTCTGGGCATAACATTTGGGGGCTCATCCAGGATGCCCAAGGCCCCCATATAACCCTGGAGCGCAGAGCATCATCTGATCGGTGTCTTGTATCTCCATTTGTTGCACGCTCCTGGTTTTGGGCTCAGTGCTGTAAGTGCCTGTTGGTGGCCTTGGCGGACACACTAGAAGGCCCTAGGCCGTGGGACAGGGAGACATCCCGGACCCACCTGATAGTAGGGATTAGATCCTATCTGTAAACTTGGGGAGATCAAGTGGGTCGCACCCATGGAATGGCGAGAGGCTGTCATCTTATTTTTTATTTGAGGAGCCAATCAGTCTTGTGTTGTCTTTGTGTGTGTCTGTAATTTTTGTTCTGTTTGTAACTTTCACTGCTTTAAAAGAAATGGGGCAAAGTCAAATCCTTAGTATTTTCCAGGATAACTTCCCTGAGCTTAAGTCATGGGCTGAAAGCCTGGGGCTGGAAGTGAAAAAGGGGAAGCTTTTTGTCTTTTGCAGAAACGAATGGCCGACTTTTTGGGTCGACTGGCCAGAGAAGGGCACATTTGACCATCCAACCATCTACAGAGTGAAGGATATAATTTATGGACACCCCAGTCATCTGACCAGGTCCCATACATCACGACCTGGCAGGTTATGGTGGAGGAACCCATGACATGGCTTAAGCCGTTCCTCCCTCCTCCTTCTAACTCAGGGCTGACTGTTCTCGCCCTACACAAGAATGAGTGATGGAAGAATGAAATCAAACCACCTGCCCCCTCTACCCTGTTTTGAAGGAAAACACAGAAGAAGAATTCCTGCTTAGGCCACCTCCCTACCTGCTCCCACCGCAGGCGGGACCTCAAGATGTTCCGAGAGAGGTGGAAGCAGCTCTGCTCTGGGAGAGGGAAGGGCAACCCCCCTCAAGCAGCTCTGGTATGAGAGAGGGAGGGGCAACCCACCCCCCAGACTCAGAAAAGAATCCAAAGAAGGAAGCCGCAGCCAGCAGCGGACTCCACTGTCCTCCCATTGAGAGCTATAGGGCCCCTTAATGAGGCAGGGGATCAACAGATGCAATATTGGCCATCTGCTACTAATGATCCCTATAATTGGAAACTACAAATGGCTAAATTTTCTGAGAAGTCTCAAGGTCTTATTGATTTATTAGAATCTGTTTTATTCACCCACCAACCCACTTGGGATGACATTCAGCAGCTATTGCAGATTCTGTTCACCACTGAGGAAAGGGATTGAATCCAGATTGAAGCCCACAAACTATTTCCTGGGATGGATGGGAATCCCACCATCAACAAAGCCTTGATTGACAAGGCCTTCCCACTGACTCAGCCAAACTGGAATTTTTTTTAAAAAAATATTATCGTACACAATTGCTGAAGGCCGGCTTCAGCAGCAGGGAAAGGGTGAATCCCAAACGATGCTGGTGGGGAGAGTCAATGATATGATGGAAGGGATACACACGAGTCAGGTTGCAAAAATCCCTCTGCTTTATTTTTCTCTCTTGCAAGTATATAAACACACTTCAAAGCAGCACACATTCTATTTTTTTAACATACAGTCATAAGACCCAGGGAAGCAGCAACATTCTTATCATTTACCCAACCTCTCAAGGTTTTGTACAAACATACTGTTTTGAATCTTCTGCGATTTTGTTACATTTATCTACTGTAGTCTGAGTTCAAATTTGTCTTCTTAAAAATTCCTTTTAGCCATTCCCCCACACACCTGCACAACTGCCTGGAATACAAAGTGCTTTCTATCATGGTCCTGTTTACAGTCTAGAGGCAGGGAAAAAAGGGGGGGCAAGCCAGATGCTAGTCCTGAAGGACTTTGTCTTAATTAACTTCTAAGTAACTATTCTAAGTTATCCTGAAAGCAAAAGAAGTCCCTTTCAATTACAAAGAGGCTCTAATAGCCTCTTTTTGGTGCATAATGATTATAGCAAAAGAGGTTAAAATAATTGGCATTTATTAAGCTGCTTCTCTATAGTAATTAATATTAGTAGTAGTAGTAGTAGTAATAATAATAATAATAATAATAATAATAATAATAATAATAATAAATGGAATGTTAATAAAATTCCAGCCACGGATTCCACAAGGCTTTAAGTTTCCAAATCAGTTTCATTCTATTAAGATAGCGACATTTGGTGACCACATGTGAGAACAAAAGGTGAAACAGTAAGAAGTAGCAAGAATATATACAAAGTTAACTCTTATAGCACTGCACAAGAGTAGCATTTCTCAAGCAAAGAGGAACCAAGTTCAACTCCCCAAATTAATGGGAAGGAATTCGGGCTCAATTCATTTGCATAAATGAGGAAGAACTCGGCTTCGACCCCTCGAGCTAATTGGGGGGGGGGAACCTGGGCTCAATTCCAACATAGTGTGAGAGATGCCACACACATGCCTTGTATTTTTACATGGTGCTGAGGATTGAACCCGGCCATGCATGTGCTAGGCAAGGGCTCTACTGCTGAGCCACAACCCCAGCCTCCCAAACTGGTATTTTAATATGGCAGAAGGTAAGGAGAGGCTCTGTATCTACCGCTAGACTCTAATGGGGGGTCTCCAGGCAGCTGCAAGGCACCCAACTAATTTGGCTAAGATTAGTGATGTGCAACAAGACAGAGTCCCCGGCAGCATTTCTAGAGAGAATTCTTGAGGCATTCCGTACTTACACCCCTATGAATCCAGAGGCGCCCCCCCAAAATAAAAATGCAGTGGTGTTAGCTTTTGTAAACCAGTCAGCAACTGACATTAGGCGCAAATTGCAGAAATTAGGTAGATTAGCAGACAAAACCCTACCGGAACTCCTAGCAGAACTCCTAGAGGTAGCAGAAAAGGTTTATAACCACTGAGAGAGCCCAGAAAATAAGCAGGTTCATGTTGCTGCTGCTGCAAGTGCTAAGCAGACTCGTTCGTGACTTTGCCAAGATTCTTCTGGCTACATCTGCCAAGTCACCTGATGAGAGACAATTGCGACACCTATCTTCTGAACAAGGTAAGAGATGCCCAGAAAGGTGGCCAAAACTGAAAAAAAATCAATGTGCTTATTGTAAAAAGATGGGCCACTGGAAAAGGGATTGCTTGGAGAGGCCAATTGAACAGGGACAGAGCCGAGAAGAGATACAAGTTCTCGAGCTAGAGGAGATAAGCAACTAGGGAGGATGGGGTTCGAATCCCCTCCCCAAACCTGGGGTAACCCTCAGAGTGGAGGGGACACCCTTAAATTTTTATGTAGATATGGGTACCCAACATTCAGGGCTAACCAAAAAGCAAGGAAAACTATCATACAAAAAATCTTGGGTACAGGGAGCTACTGGCATGAATCAGTATTCATGGACCACCCAAAGAAAAGTGGACCTACACTCGGGCCAGGTGTCCCACTCTTTCCTAGTCATGCCAGATTGCCCCTCCCCACTCTTGGGCAGAGATTTGCTTACCAAAATCGGAGCCCATATTCACTTTTTGCCTAATGGGGCTCATTTAATGTACCAAGGGGGCCATCCCATTCAGGTGCTAACCATACAACTGGAAGATGAATTTCGACTGCATCAAAGACTTAAACCCCAGCTAGGGGAAGAAATTTCTGTTTGGCTAAGGGAATTTCCCCTGGTATGGGCAGAGACTGGGGGGATGAGACTGGCAGCCCACCGAACTCCCGTCTGGGTAGAGTTAAACCAGGAGTACTTCCAGTGCGGGTAAAGCAATACCCTATGTCCCACAAGGCTAGATCGGGGATTACTCTGCACATCCAGTGACTAAAAGACCAAGGTGTCTTAGTGCCTTGCTGGTCAGCATGGAACACACCCCTCCTTTCAGTAAAGAAACCAAATTCAAATGACTATCAGCCAGTTCAGGACTTGAGAGAAGTAAACAAACAGGTCATGGACATACACCCCACGGTGCCCAACCCCTACTCTCTCCTAAGTTCCCTGCCTCTAGGAACTGGCATACTGTGCTAGACTTAAAAGATGCCTTCTTTAGCCTGTCCTTAGCCAAAGAGAGCCAACCATTCTTCACCTTTGAATGGCAAGACCAAGAGATCGGCTTCAATGGGCAACTGACTTAAACTCGCCTGCCTCAGGGATTCAAAAAATAGCCCACTCTTTTTGATGAATCCCTCCATGAATATTTGGGTGAGTATGTTGCCACATAAAGCAATGGCCGCTTGGAGCAATGAAGCTGCGGAAAGAAGTACAGAGGTGAACTGGAAATAGGCTTTTTATTCTGATAACTTTTCTCTCTGGCTCTAACAATGACTTTAACACACACCACACACACCACCAAACAACCAACACACCAAATGGCACAGACCCGATCAGCAATCTCGCTCAAGTCTCTCGAGATCCCGGGCCAAGTCCCGTGAGACTACGGAAGGCGGCAATGTCCAAACATTTCCATGGCCCGTAGTCAACCGCAATCTTAGCCATCTCCCCAAACAGGGCTCCTGCATGAGTATAGGCTGGGACATCCCCATCTAACTTTATTACAGTATGTAGATGACATCCTAATAGCTATGGATGATGCCTCATCATGCCAGCAAGGGACTAAAGGCTTATTAGCAACTCTGAGCAGGGTAGGATATTGGGCGTCTGCTAAAAAGGCCCAAATATGCTGGCAGAAAGTAACTTATCTGGGATATATATTAAAGGAAGGACAGAGATGGTTTACTGATGCCAAAAAAAAAAAATGTGTGCTGAAGATAACTGTCCCCCATTTCAGGACGGCAATAAGGGAGTTCCTGGGGTCTGCAGGGTTTTGCCTCCTATGGATCCCAAGATTTGCTGAATTGGCTAAGCGTCTCTACGAGACAACAAAAGAAAATGAGACTTTCATTTGGATGGAGGTTCAAGAGAAAGCCTTTAATGAAATCAAACAGGCCCTCCTGATGGCCCTCGCCTTGGGGCTCCCCAATGTTACTAAGCCTTTTCACCTCTACATAGATGAAAGACAGGGAATAGACAAGGGAGTCCTGACTCAAACTTTAGGGCCCTGGAAGAGACTGGTGGCATACTTGTCTAAGAAACTAGATCCAGTTGCCACTGGATGGCTTCCGTGCCTGTGGATCATAGCTACTACTGCCCTCCTAGTCAAGGGTGCAGATAAGTTAACTTTAGGGCAGGAACTGTACATCACCACTCCTCAAGCTATCAAAGGAGTCCTTAAGCAGCCTCCAGATTGCTGGTTGAGTAACGCCGAAATAACTCTTTATCAGAGCTTATTTCTCAACCCCCCAAGAATTAGATTACTCCCAAGTGCCGTCCTCAATCCAGCCACCATGCTGCCTGATCTGGACTTGGACACACCTCTGCACAGGGATTCTGAGCCAGATACACGGGCTTAGAGAAGATCTGACTGATCAGCCACTCTCCAATGCAGAAACCACTTGGTTCACTGATGGCAGCGGTTTTGTACAGGATGGACAAAGATATGCAGGGGTGGCTGTGGTAACAGAGACTGAGACTATCTGGGCAGCGGCCTTGCCTGCAGGGACTTTGGCTCAAAAAGATGAGCTGATAGCTCTGACTGAGGCTCTTAGACTTGGAATGGGCAAATGGCTGAATGTATATGGACAGTCGATATGCCTTCGCTACAGCCCACGTGCATGGAGCCATTTACCAGGAAAGAGGGCTACTCACAGCAGAGGGAAAAACTATTAAAAATAAACAAGAGATCCTGGATCTGTCTGCAGCTCTATGGCTGCATAAGAAACTGGCTATTATCCACTTCCCTGGGCACCAGAAAGCCAACACGCCCAAGGAAATCAGAGGGCAGACTGAGCTGCCAAAGAAATGGCTTTGGGAGCCTTCCAGATCCTGACAACTCAACTACCAATATTACCAGATCAACCCAATATTACCAAATCAACCCACCAATATTACCAGATCAACCCAATTATTCTCAAGAAGACTTGAAATTGATACATAGACTCCTATGACTCAAAAGAATGGTGCCTGGTGGTGTACAGGACACTGTAGAACTATTCTGCCAAATAATCTAGCCAAAGACCTCCTCAATCATATTCATCAGACCACCCATCTGGGCACCAGAAAAACAGCAGATCTCTTAAGAAATGCTCATCTTAAGGTCCTAAACCTCTGACCACTTGTTGATTCAATTGTCTCTGCATGTCTCAGTTGTTGGCTAACTAATGCAGAAAACCTCCGTAAGAGACAAGGAACTCGAATGAGGCACTCTAAACCAGGGGCCCACTGGGAAATGTGCAGCTTTTCTCATCTGGAATTGAGCTGGATCTCCACCTGTTAATTCAGGGCTGGGTGGGTCTAAGTTCTTCCAAACCAGGAATCGAGCTAGATTTCTGCCTGCTAATCCAGGGCTGTGAATCTGGGTTCTTCCTTGGTTATGCAAATGAGTTTGAGCCCGAGCTCCTTCCAGTTAAATGCCTGGAAGTGTGAACTTGGCTCCTCTTTGCTGATGAGATGCCACTTTTATGCGACCATTAGGAATTAACTTTGTCTGTGCTCTTGATGTATTTCTGCTGTATGACCACCAGGTTCTAATACATTTAATTATCAAAAATAAAACCAGTTCTATGGCCCTGTGGAATCTATCCAGAAGCTAGCTAAACCGGCAAGACAAGTTTTTTTCAGCTAAAGATTAGCTTTTGCAAATAACCCCTCCCTACAGGGCACCGCATTGCCCATTGTCTAAACTTCTCTCCATTGAAAAGCTAATGGTCTTTTTGTGCGTCTGTAAAAGACTCTTCCTTACCCCTCAGCAAATATAGGATAGATAGGATTAATCAGTAGTATGTACTTAGGACAAATATTTGATTTTCCCCCTGATTATACGACCTCAGAAATTCCTGAGATTCCTTAATGTAACCCCCAATAGTTGGATTGTGAACTGCTGTGTTTGCTGGAATATATAAAAACCATTGCTGAGAAAAGTAAAGTTAGAAGGATTTCTGCAACCTGTCTCATGTGAGGATTATTCCCACTTTTGCCGATGATTCCCCATCAGCGCCGTTTTCGGAACGAGCCTTTTCCCTGCTGCTAAAGCTGGCCTTCAGCAGAAATGGACTTTACAGAAATAAAGCCAGGCAAGTATGGTTACAGATATCTACTAGCTTTGGTAGACACTTTTTCAGGGTGGACTGAAGTCTTTCCTACCAAGCATGAGACCACTCAGGTGGTAACCAAGAAATTGCTGGAGGACATCCTGCCAAGGTATGGTATCCCAGCCCTTCTGAGCTCCAACAATGGACCAGCCTTCGCTTCTCAGGTAACCCAAGAATTAGCTAAGGTATTGGGGGCAAAATGGAAATTACATTGTGCATAAAGGCCCCAGAGCTCAGGAGAAATAGAGAGGATGAATAGAACTCTAAAAGAGACCCTTACCAAATTAACCATGGAGACTGGAGGGGACTGGGTGGCTCTCCTTCCCTTTGCCTTATATAGGGTACATAACTCACCGTACCTATTAGGACTAACCCCCTATGAAATCATGTTTGGAAGACCTCCCCCTGTCCTTCCCAACTTAAGAGCTGAATTAATTGCTGAATTTAATAACCAACAACTGCTTAATTCCCTTGAGACAGTGGCTCATTCACACAAGGAAGTGTGGCCCCAGTTGAAAGCCATCTATGAGACAGCACCTTCTCCTACCCTGCACAATTGTCAGCCAGGCAACTGGGTCTACATTCGCAGACATCTTGGAGAGACACTAGAGCCTCACTGGAAGGGTCCATACGTGGTGCTCCTGACTACACTGACAGCAGTCAAGGTGGATGGGATCACTACTTGGATACATCACACCAATTTCCAGACAACTGATTCGCATCCCAGACGAGCCCCCAAATGTTATGCCCAGAGTATGGACCCCAAAGACCACCAAGGAATCCAGAGTGCATGCAAAAACAAAGAGCCTTTATTTGGGCTTAAGCTCAGACTCTCAGACCTCACCAATACAGTGGATCTGTACTGAGAGCCCAGAACTGAGGAAAGACTGAGTCTTTTATAGGGCTAGAAGCAAGGAGAGGGAGGGGGCTCACCTGATTGGTCAGGGGAGCACATGTGTGACTAAGGAGGTTTTCATTGGTGGAGGCCATCTCCAGAGCTATGGAATGTGCTGACTTTTCATTGCAGGGCCCTGCAGGGTCCTGCCATTGCCTTATCTTATTGTGCTCAGGCTGGCTTATTATACCTGGGCTTATTCTTGCCTTGTGACAGGAGACATGCAACAGTTTGAGGCAGCTGATAACAAAATGGGGTTACAGCAGTTTGGCTTCTATTATCTTTAAGCCAAGAATTTTACAGAAGCAAAAAGAAGTGGTTAAAACTGAAAAGAGGCTTGGGTCTGAAAAAGGGGAGTTCCAACACAGGTATTACATGAGTTTTAATTGTTATATTATGGACATTACATTAGTATTAAAGGTAACAGGGCTGGGGTTGTGGCTTAGCATAGAGCAATTGCCTAGCACATGGCCCAGGTGATCCTCAGCACCTGTAAAAATAAATGCATTGTGTAAAACTAAAGCAAATAAATAAATATTTTTTAAAAAGGTAACAGAAAAGATATTATATTAGTTTTATGTGCAGTAGTATATTACATTAATACCAATGGCCACAGGGCAGGTATGGATTAATTTTAGATGCCATAACATGGATATCCTATCAGTATTAGAAGACATGTGGCAGCTGATATATTAATATTAGATGGTAGAAAATAGATATCATGTTAGTATTAAAGATCACAGGACATATATTAGTTTTTTTTATAATTTTTAATGTGTACAACTCATAGTGCATGAATTTAGCATCTTTTTACATACAACTGTTTGTATACAAAGTATATTCATACAATTCAGGTCTTCAATCATGCATTTAGGAAAATAAAATCCGTCTCATTCAACCACCTTTTCTTTTTTCTTTTTTTCCCTTTTCTCCCCCTCCCTCCCCCCTTGCTTCCCCCCTTACCCTTTCTTCCCTTTGACCATTCTAGTGTTCCTCTAGTCCTCCTATGTACCCCCCCATCCAACAATACTATGAACTAGCCTCCTTATATCAGAGAAAACATATGGTACTTGGATTTTTGAGACTGACTAACTTCACTTAGCATTATGTCTTCCAACTTCATCCATTTACCTGCAAATGCCATTAATTTATTTTCTTTTATTGCTGAGTAAAATTCCATTGTGCATATATACCACATTTTCTTAATCCACTCATTTACTGAGGGACATCTAGGTTGGTTCCACAACCTAGCTATTGTGAATTGCGCAGCTATAAACATTGAGATAGCTGTGTCACTGTAATATGCTGTTTTTAAGTCCTTTGGGAATAGACACAGGAGTGGGATGGCTGGGTCATAGGGTGGCTCCATTCCCAGTTTTCCAAGAAATCTCCATACTGCTTTCCATAATGGTTGCACCATTATGCAGTCCCACCAGCAATGTATGAGTGTGCCTTTCTCCCCACATCCTCTCCAACATTTATTGTTGCTTGTGTTCTTGACAGCTGCCATTCTGACTGGAGTGAAGTGAAATCTAAGAGTAGTTTTGATTTGCATTTCTCTAATTGCCAGCGATGTTGAACATTTTTTCATGTATTTGTTAATTAATCGTGTTGCAGGAGCCCTGTTTGGGGATTGACTTGAATTGCAGTTGACTATGAGCCGCGGAGATTTGGGCATTGTCGCCACCCGTAGTCTCACGGGATTTGTTGTGGGATCTCGAGTGACTTGGCCGAAATTGCTGATCGGGTCAGCGCCATTTTAGTGGTGTGTTTGGCGTGTGTTAGTTGTTGTTAGAACCAGAGAGAAAAGTTATCAGAATAAAAAGCTGTTTGTCTCCAGTTTGCTTCTGAAGTTCTTCCCGCGGCTCCGTTGCTCCAAGCGCTTCAGGCGGCGACAGGTGGCGGCCCGTACGGGGAACTTCGGAGCGGACAGGTAAGAACTGAAAGGTCTCTAAAGATGGGTTCGAATATAACTGAATCCCAAGTGATAGAGGCTATGCAAAGACTCCTTGATATACCTGACTCTGTTCTCAGTGAGGAGTATATAGACAAAAGTGAAAGTGATCAAAAAAGTGTAGATTCCACTGGGCCAACTGAGACCAGTAAAGAGAGTATTAGAAGAGACCCAAAAATGACAAAAATCCAAGCTATTAAAGCTATTCGGGAGTTATTGGCGAAAGCTGAAGGATACTTGCTCTTAATGGAACCTGGGCCTCAGGATATTGCTGTCAGTGAAATTAGCAGTGGTGAGGAATCTAGTAAAAGTGATCCTGAGAAAATGAGGAAAAAGAAACTAAAAAAGACCGAGAAAAAGGACCGTCAGGTAGAGGAACCACTTGTGTCCTCTACTCCCCCATGGGTGGAATCCATTACAGAAAATATGAAGGGTATTACTAGGCATTTGTATACCCTAGAAACAGAAATAAAAAGTCTTTCTGATCGCTTATGCACTCTCGAGGACAACTCACAGATACATTGGGAACCGCCAGCATTTGAAAAGAAAAATGGACAGAGGGTCCATCAGTCAGTAGATTTCAAAACAATAAAAAATCTCAAAGAGGCAGTAATGACTTATGGGCCCCAAGCTCCTTTCACGTTGAGTATGCTGGAGTCCCTTAACACCTTTAGCTTAACCCCCTCAGACTGGAAAAGTCTATGTAAAGCAACATTAAGCGGGGGGCAATTCTTGGTTTGGCGATCGCAATTCCAAGAACTTTGTATAGAAACGGCTAAAAGAAACGCGGCTGCAGGGTTTGAAAACTATGATATAGACACGCTCACAGGAGAAGGGCAATTCGCAGACTTACAGGCTCAAACAGATTATGACCCAGATATATATGCTCAGATAAATGCAGCTGCCTTAGAGGCATGGAAAACTGTACAAGGACCTGGGGATCTACAAGGTAGCTTGTCAAAAGTGATTCAAGGACCTAATGAGCCATATGCCGACTTTGCTGATCGACTTTTGAAAACTGCAGGTAGTGTGTTTGCAGATGTTGACCAAGCTATGCCATTAGTTGTTCAATTAGCTTATGAAAATGCAAATAAATGGTGCCAAGCAGCCATCAGGCCATGGAGAACTAAAAAGGATCTTTCCGTATATATACAACTATGTAAAGATATAAATGACGCCTTTGTCACAGGAAATGTGATTGCAGCCTCAATGAGAGGTGCTTCCTCTCGAAATTTCACAAAGGCTAAACGTAGATATTATAATCAATCAGGATATTCCAGGCAAAATTATCATAATCAATCAGGCAATTCTAGGCAAAATCCCAAAAGAGAAATAAGACCAAGCTCATACCGTGCCCCAGGCCGCTGCCCCAGGTGTAAAAAGGGAAATCATTGGGCCAATAAATGCCATTCAAAATTTGACATCCATGGAAATCCTTTGTTCAGGAATTCAAAAAACGGGGCACGGGGCCCAATACCCCGGGGCCCACAAATGTACGGGGCATTGCAGAAGGAGTATCCTCAAGCATCCACTCAGATGCTTCCCCGACACAATCCCTACTACCCATCCACTCCCTCGCCAGAGGAACAAGAGGAAATGCAGGATTAGACCTCTGTTCCACCGCCCGAATAGTGTTAACACCTGAAATGGGGGTTCAACTGATTCCCACAGGAGTCAGGGGACCTCTTCCCTCAGGGACTGTAGGACTTATTATCGGGCGTAGTCCTAAAAGCTTATTAGGTTTGCAAGTGACCCCAGGTGTAATAAACTCAGACTACAAAGGGGAAATAAAAATAATGCTTAGCTCACCCCAAAGTATAACTTCTGTTAATCAAGGAGATAGAATTGCTCAGTTGCTTCTCCTTCCCAATATACATAATTCATTTAAAATGGGTATGCCTCAAGAAGGGAACAATAGAGGATTTTGTTCCACTGACTCAAGTCCCATGGCTTGCTGGGTTCGAGACTGTTCAAGGAGGCCTATGTATAAAATAAAAATCCAAGGAATAGAAATGGAGGGATTAATAGATACTGGAGCTGACTCTTCCATTATTAATTTACGCCAATGGCCCAAGCACTGGCCTCTGCAAAAAGCTTCAACCAGTTTAAGAGGCTTGGGATATAATAACCTCCCAGATAAAAGTGCAGTAATTTTAAAATGGGAGGATGATGAAGGCCATAAAGGAACATTTCAGCCTTATGTTTTACCTAATCTACCGGTTACTTTATGGGGAAGAGATATTTTGCAACAAATGGGAGTACACCTTGCAACCAAGCCTGCAGATGTTAAATGTGAAAACCTACAGGGTAATCTTAACCATAAAAGAACTCATTATCAAAAAGTACAGAGTAATCTTAACCCTAAAAGTAATAATTGTCATAAAGGAAAAAGATATTTTTTTTCGGGGCCACTGAGAAAATAATTTTGAAAATACCATGGCTTTCTGATAAGCCAGTGTGGGTCCCTCAGTGGCCCCTATCTAAAGAGAAATTACAAGCAGCCCACCAATTAGTTCAGGAACAATTAGAAGCAGGTCATATAGAACCTTCCACCTCTCCCTGGAATTCCCCCATATTTGTGATCAAGAAAAAGTCAGGAAAATGGCGATTGTTACATGATCTTAGACAAATCAATAAAACCATGCAAGTTATGGGGCCTACTCAACCTGGACTTCCTAGTCCCGTAGCTATTCCAAAAAATTTCCCTCTTATTACTCTTGATATAAAGGATTGCTTCTTTTCTATTCCCCTACATCCTCTGGATGCCCCCAGGTTTGCTTTTTTCCATTCCTTCTATGAACAATAATGGCCCTGATCAGAGATATCAATGGAAGGTTTTACCACAGGGAATGGCTAATAGCCCCACCATATGCCAAATATATGTGGACAAGGCTATCCAACCCATTAAAAATAAATATCCAAACCTCATGTGTCTACATTACATGGATGATATTTTATTGGCCCACCCTAATCAAAAAATCTTATTTAATATATTCAGTGATGTGGTAGAAAATTTAAAAAAATATGGATTATATATAGCAGAAGAAAAAGTTCAAACCAGATCTCCCATATTATATTTAGGATTTAAAATCATGGATACTTTTGTTAGACCCCCCAAAATTCTCATAAATAAAGAACATTTGACCACCCTCAATGATTTCCAAAAACTACTGGGAGACATTAATTGGCTTCGCCCTACACTAAATCTCACTACTGGCCAACTAAAACCTTTATTTGACATCCTTCACGGAGACCCTGATCCATCTTCAACGCGAACATTGACTCCTGATGCTAGGAAAGCTTTAAAGTTAGTAGAAAAAGCCATCGAAGGAGCTCATTGTGATAGATTTGATTTAACTCAACCGCTGATGTTGGTTATTATTTCTTCACAATATACACCCACAGGAGTATTTTGGCAACAAGGGCCTTTATTATGGATACATTTGCCCGTCTCTCCTAAAAGTATAATTGAATCTTATACCTCCATGGTGGCTAAACTTATTCTTCAAGGACTTAAGACTTCTACTAAAATATTTGGCATTCACCCTGCTACTATTATTACTCCCTATTCATCATCACAGATTGAATACTTATGCTTCAATGATAATGATTGGGCTATAGTTAAATGCTCTACTTCTGCAAATTTTGATAATCATCTTCCTAAGTCCCCTATATTATCTTTTTGTATTAATCATCCTATTATATTTCCACAGGTAATAAAAAATCAACCTATTCCTAAGGCATTTAATGTATTTACAGATGGGTCCTCAAATGGTACTGCTACAGTAGTCACTAAAAAAGAAAATATGACTTACATAACTGCACACAAATCAGCTCAACTAGTGGAACTGGAAGCTGTGGTAAGAGCTCTGGAAAATTTTAGGGACCAGCCCATAAACATTTTTTCAGATAGCCACTATATTGTACAAGCCGTCCCAAAATTAGAGTTAGCAGGACCAATAGCACCTCATACTCCAGCCTTTAAATTGTTTTATCAAATACAAAAACTTTTGTGGGCAAGAAAAGAACCTCTATTCGTAGGCCATATTAGAACACATACTAATTTGCCTGGTCCCCTCCATGAAGGTAATCAAAAGGCTGATGAACTTACAAAAACAGTATTTATACTTTCAGCGCTACAACAAGCTACTTTATTTCATTCCCAGTTTCATGTCAACAGCACCACCTTGCAACGTAGGTTTAAAATCACAAAGGAGCAAGCCAGAACAATTGTAAAAGATTGTAAATCTTGTATGACACATTTGCCCAATCCTCATTATGGTGTTAACCCTAGAGGATTAATGCCCAATCATTTGTGGCAGATGGATGTTACTCATGAGCCAAGTTTTGGAAAATTGCGATTTATTCATGTGACCATAGATACATGCTCAGGCATGATTTTTGCTTCCTTACATTCTGGAGAAAAAGTTAAAGATGTTACATCTCATTGTTTGCAAGCTTTTGCTGCATTGGGCATCCCCAAAATGCTTAAAACAGATAATGGCCCCGCATATACGTCTTTATCTTTCAAACAGTTTTGCGCAAAATTCAATATATCCCATAAAACAGGCATCCCATACAATCCTCAGGGTCAGGGCATTATTGAAAGAGCAAACCGAACACTGAAAATTATGTTATTAAAACAAAAAGAAGGAAATTGGAAAAGTCCTAAGGACAGATTGGCAGTTGCCCTGTTTACCTTAAATTTTTTAACTTTAGACTCTAATGGTTATTCTGCTGGAGACAGACATTGGAATCCACACCAACAACATAAACCTTTGGTTTACTGGAAGGATGTTCTTTCAGGTACATGGAAGGGTCCAGATCCAGTATTAATTTGGGGAAGAGGATCTGTTTGTGTTTTTCCAAAAGACGAATCCTCTCCAATATGGATACCATCTAGATTAATAAAACAGGTACCACATCAAAATGATCAAGATGAAGTTATTGAAGAATCAAGATTAATAAAAAAGGTACAAAATCAAGAGGACCAAGATGAAGGTATAGAATGATTCCCTCAAAAGAGTCCTTCAAAATATTTCACAACTTAAGTGTCATTCTTCCCGGCCGGGACGAGGAGATCTCTCTTTAGTGTGCACACAATTGTATTTTTTTTTTCTTTTCTTTTTATACATGTCTTTATGTCTGTACATTTGTCTATATTTCATGTTAATGTGACGTCACAAATATATGTTTGTATGTTTGTTCGTCTGTCCAGTGTGACGTCACAAAGAACAAAGAGCTTATGAAAAAGAAAATATATATATATATATATATATATATATGGATCCAAATAACTTTAATTCATTTTAGGTTAAGAGTATTCAATTTAGGTAAATAATTTTATAAATGAAGGTACTTTCAATTTTGATTTATAGGTGTCCCTGGGACTTCTCTTTAGCAAACAATATGACTAGTGCTATATAACCTGATATTTTGGTGTTTTGACTTAAGATTGTTTATTTGTTATTAACTTTATTTGTTTAATAGCTCATTAATTTCAATTATCTCAACAGGTAAAAAATTGCTCTGTATACAGAGACTCAAGGGTTCCAGCTAACAAATTATTTCTCTCAAGTGCCTTTACCTTTTCTTTAATCTATCTTTAATGCAGTAATTACCCTCAGTCTTTCTTTGTTTTGTTCTAAATATGACATTTTTCCAACTTATGTTTGTAGAAGCTCAACCAGCGATGTATGTGAACAAAAATCAACTTTAATTTTCTAATCTAATTATTCTATTTTGTAGTTTGACAACTCGCCTCTTGACTCAGTGCTGCAATAGCACTGCCTTTCCTTTAATAATTGATGCTTGAGTTTCTAGGTAGCGGGCCCTGAAGATTTGCCGGTGGCATTGTCTAAACATAAAAAAGACGTCTGCTGCTCAAACATCAAACAACCTCACCAACAGTGTGGCCTCTGCTCTACATGCATGGGGCCTCCTACATCAACATGTTATAACAAATGGACATTTTGATCTTTCATTGTTTGGGACTTTACGGGACAATGCCTTGCGGGTATTTGTCTAGAGAATTCAGTGTGTTACTTGATGGAACTTAGGGCAGCTGATTTGTTTAAACAATTTGATATGCTATGCAATTTGGCTCATCACCAAAAGGCTTGTTGCCTTAAAGCCGCAACATCTCCTCACAATTGGACGGCTGTTAGTCATCATACACAGTCGATCCTAAAGGGCTCCATTGGATGGCTGGTTAGCCAATGATGGGTAAGATCCCCAGAGGGGGACAACCTAAGACAGGCACAGTCGCACGGGACAGTCTCATGTGGCTGACATATCAACCTAAGACAGGAGTCAAGGGCACAGCCTTGATTATCCGATGACGGGTAAGAATGTTGGTTGCACATAGACGTCCTAGAGCATTACCTCTTTTAAAACAAAAAGGGGGAAATGCAGGAGCCCTGTTTGGGGATTGACTTGAATTGCAGTTGACTATGAGCCGTGGAGATTTGGCCATTGTCGCCACCCGTAGTCTCACGGGATTTGTTGCGGGATCTCGAGTGACTTGGCCGAAAGTGCTGATCGGGTCAGCGCCATTTTAGTGGTGTGTTTGGCGTGTGTTAGTTGTTGTTAGAACCAGAGAGAAAAGTTATCAGAATAAAAAGCTGTTTGTCTCCAGTTTGCTTCTGAAGTTCTTCCCGCGGCTCCGTTGCTCCAAGCGCTTCAGGCGGCGACATCGTGTATCTTCTTCTGAGAGGTGTCTTCTCAATTCCTTAGCCCATTTATTGATTGGGTTATTTGTTTTTTTGGTGTAAAGTTTTTTGAGCTCTTTATATATTCTAGAAATTAGTGCTCTGTCTGATGTGCATGTACTAAATATTTATTCCCAATTAGTTGGCTCTCTATTCACCTCACTGATTGTTTCTTTTGCTGAGAAGAAGCTTTTTAGTTTAAATCTATCCCATTCATTAATTCTTGGTAATAATCTTGCACTACAGGATTCTTATTAAGAAACTTGGGGCCTAATCCAACATGTTGGAAATTGGAGCTTACTTTTTCTTCTATTAGGCGTACTGTCTCTGGTCTAATTCCTAGGTCCTTGATCCACTTTGAATTGAGTTTTGTGCATGGTGAGAGATAAGGATTTAATTTCAATTTGGTGCATATGGATTTCCAGTTTTCCCAGCACCATTTGTTGAAGAGGCTATCCTTTCTCCGCTGTACATTTTTGGCACCTTTGTCTAATATAAGATAGCTGAAATTATATGTATTAGTTACTGTGTCCTCAATTCTGTACCATTGGTCCACCAGTCTGTTTTGGTGCCAATACCATGCTGTTTTTGTTACTATTGCTCTATAGTATAATTTAAGGTCCGGTATGGTGATGCCCCCTGCTTCACTTTTCTTGCTCAGGATTGCTTTGGCTATTCTGGATCTCTTATTTTTCCAGATGAATTTCATGATTGCTATTTCTATTTCTTTGAAGAATGACATTGGGATTTTGATTGGAATTGCATTAAATCTGTATAATGCTTTTGGTAGTATGGACATTTTGACAATATTAATTCTACCTATCCAAGAGCAAGGTAGGTCTTTCCATCTTCTGAGTTCATCTATGATTTCTTTCTTTAGTGTTCTATAATTTTCGTTATAGAGGACTTTCACCTCTTTCGTTAGGTTGATTCCCAGGTATTTTTTTTTTTTGATGCTATTGTAAATGGGGTAGTTTTCATCATTTCCCTTTCAGAGTCTTTGTTGCTGATGTACAAAAATGCCTTTGACTTATGTGTGTTGATTTTGTATCCTGCAACTTTGCCAAATTCATTTACTAGTTGTAAAAGTTTTCTGGTAGAGTTTTTTGGGTCTTCTAGGAAGATTATCATGTCATCAGCAAATAGTGCTAATTTGAGCTCTTCTTTTCCTATCTGGATCCCTTTAATTTCTTTCGTCTGTCTAATTGCTCTGGCCAGAGTTTCCAGTACTATGTTAAATAGCAGTGGTGAAAGGGGGCATCCCTGTCTTGTTCCAGTTTTTAGAGGGAATGCTTTCAATTTTTCTCCATTTAAGATAATGTTAGCTCGGGGCCTTGCATATATAGCTTTTATAATGTTGAGATATGTTCCTGATATTCCTAGTTCTTCCAGTGTTTTGAACATAAAGGGGTGTTGTATTTTGTCAAATGCTTTTTCTGTGTCTATTGAGATGATCATATGATTTTTGTCTTTAAGTCTATTGATGTGGTGTATTATGTTTATTGATTTCCGAATGTTGAACCAGCCTTGCATCCCTGGGATAAACCCCACTTGATCGTGGTGCACTATCTTTTTGATATGTTTTTGTATCCGATTTGCCAGGATTTTGTTGAGGATTTTTGCATCTATGTTCATTAAAGATATGGGCCTGAAGTTTTCTTTTTTGGATGTGTCTTTGCCTGGCTTTGGAATTAATGTGATAGTGGCCTCATAGAAAGAGTCTGGAAGAGCTCCCTCTTTTTCTATTTCTTGGAATAGTTTGAAGAGCACTGGTATTAGTTCTTCTTTGAAAGTCTTATAGAACTTGGCTGTAAACCCATCAGGTCCTGGACTTTTCCTTGTTGGTAGCTTTTTGATGACATCTTCTATTTCTTCGCTTGTAATTGATCTGTTTAAATTGTGTATAGCCTCCACATCCAGTTTAGGCAAATCATATGATTCTAGAAATCTGTCAATGCATTCAGTATTTTCTATTTTATTAGAGTACAAGTTTTCAAAGTAATTTCTAATTATATTCTGTATATCTGAGGTGTTTGTTGTGATATTCCCATATATTAGTTTAATATGCTATAGTATAGATATTACACCAATATTTAAGACCACAGGGTACATTTTTTATTAGTTTTAGATGCTATAGTATGAATATCACAATAATATTAAAGTCCACTGGGTAGCTATTTGATTTGATTTAGATGATATATTATGAATATCATAATAGTATTAATTACCACAGGGCAAGTATTATATTAGTTGCAGATTCTGTAGTATTGAATCTCATTAGTATTAAAAGCCACAGGGTACCTGTTTATTTAATCTTAGATGCCATCCTATGGATATTATAATAGGTTTAAAGGACACAGTGCATCAATTGTATTAATTTTAGATGTTATATTACAGACATATTACCATGAAGGCAACATTGAAGCAATTACATTAGTTTTGGAGGCCACAGCATGGATATTGTATTCATGTTAAAGGCCAGAGAACAGGTTTAGTTTTTCAGACCAGAGTATGGACATTATTTTAATAAGGAATTGAGGCAGTTATATTTATTGTAGTTTGTATCATATTAACATTAAAGGCCACAGGACAGCTATTACATCAGTATTAGACACTATACTAAAGATGTTGTATTATTATAAAATCCACAGGGCATTAATATATCATTTTTTATGCTATTGTATGGATATCACATTAGTATTAAATGTCACAAGGCAGTTATTATATTTGTTTTAGGTGCTATAATATGAATACTATATTAAAATTAAAGGCCACAAATCAGCTATTATATTGTTTTTTAACTACATAATATGAATATCATATTACTCTTCAAGGCTCCAGGGCACAAATTGTATTAGTTTGGAATCTATAATATGGGTAACATATTAATTATAATCACAAGAGGACAGCTATTATATTAGTTTTAGATGCTATAGTAGGGATATCATATTAGTATTAAAGACCAGAAGGCACCTATTATTTTAGTATTAGATGAAACATTATGGATGGATAGCATATTAGTATTAAAGTTCATGGGGAAGCTATAGTATTAGTTTTAGAATTTATACTATGGATATGATATTAGTATTAAAGACAACAGGGAAGCTATTATATTATTTAAGATGACAAAGTATGGGTATTACACTAGTCATACAGGCCACAGGGCTACTATTTTATGAGGTTTAGATGTTTACTATGGATGTCATATATATTAAAGGTCATAAGGGTGCTATTATATTAGTTTAGATATGCTATATTATGGACACCATCATAATGCTAAAGTAAGAGGACTGCTGTCATATTAGAATTAGATGCTATACTATGGATATCATATTAGTACTAAAGGCCACAGGGCAGGTATTATATTAGTTTTAGATGCTATATTATTAAAATGCCACAGAAAAATTTTAATTTTAGGGACCATATTATTAACATTATCTTAGCATTAAAGGTTACAAGGCTGCATTTTTATCAGTTCAAATGCTAAAGTATAAATAATTTACTGCTATTAAAATCAACAGGATATGCAACGGAATATTACTCAGCATTAAAAAAGAACGAAATTATGGCATTTGCAGGTAAATGGATGGAATTGGAGAATATCATGCTAAGTATAGTAAGTCAATCTCAAAAAACCAAAGGCCAAATGTTTTCTCTGATATGTGGATGCTGATCTATAATGGAGGTGGGGGGAGCACGGGAGGAATGGAGAAACTTTGGATAGGGCAAAGGAGGGGGAGAGGAAGGGAGGGGGAATGGGGGTACGAAAGATAGTGGAATGAAATGGACATCATTACTCTACATGTATGAAGACACAAATGGTGTGACTCTATGTTAGAGCCCTAATTGAGGATAGCTAAGATGGAGGTTAGCTGAGAGCCAGCCATAAAGGTGTTCAAGTATTTTCACCTGATATTCATGCATTTATCTAAGAATCTTTCTATGCCCGTGAACACTGTGTGACGCACCTGTAAGCTCGAGCTGTTAGCACTTGTCCTTGTTAAGGCAAAATGTATTTAACTGGGTGAGGTTAGTTAGAGGGGGGTTGGAGGTTGGAGTTGGAGAGGTTGTTGGAGCTGGAGAGAGAAGTTAGAAGAGAGAAGAATAAAAGAACTTTTTCATTTCCAGTCTGCCTCCGAGTTTTCTCCCCGCGGTATCGTTTCTGCTAGCGGCAATCGCTCCAGGCTGCAACAACTCTACTTTGTGTACAACCAGAGAAATGAAAAATTGTGCTCTACATGTGAACTGTGAATTGAAATGCATCCTGATGGCATGTATAATAAATTAGAATAAATAAATAAGTTTTAAAAATGGCCATTGGGTACCTGTCATATCAATTTTTGATATTATAATAAGGATATAATACTAAGTCTACAGGGCAGTTAGTACATCAGTTTGGGTGCTATATATGGATGTTATATTGATATTAAATGCCACAATACAGCTTATATCAGTTTATGAGGATACAATATTAATAACACATTAGCATTAAAGGCCACTAGATGGTTATTATATTAACTTGAAATGCTACAGTATAGATATCATTATATTATCAAAATCTTATAGGGCAGCTATTATATTAGTTTTGGATGCTATGACATGGGTACTACATTAATATTAAAGGCCAAAAGAAATTTATTATATTAATTTTACATGCTGTACTATGGACATCATAATGGTATCAAAACCAGAGGGCAGTTATTATATTAGATTTACATGCCATATTATAGTTATATATTTCTCTTAGATACTATAGTATGGATGTTATATTAATACTAAAGTCCATAGTGCAGTTATAGTATTAGTTTTAGAGGTTGTACCATGGATATTACATTAGTATTAAAGACAACAGGACAGCTATTATATTATTTAAGATGATAGAGTATAAATACTACATTTGTATTAAAGACCACAGAACTGATATTTTATTAATTTTAGATGCAATATTGTGGATATCATGTAAATGCTAAAGGTCACCTGGGAGCAATTATGTTAGTTTTGGATACTATATTAAGGATAATATATTAATGCAGCTATTGTATTAGTTTTATGTATTATAATATGGAATTACACTTGTGTTAAAGGGAAACTTTATACTAGTATTAGATAATATATTATGGTTATCATATTAGCATTAAAGGATACAGAACAGCTACTCTATTAGTTTTAGATAGTATATGTTATGGTTTAGATGTGGTGTCCCCCAAATCTCATGTGTAAGACAATGCAAGATTTAGAGGAGAAATGATTGGGTTATAGCCTTAACCTAATCAGTGGATTAATCTCTGATGGGATTAACTGATTGGTAACTGGAGGCAGGTGGGGTGTGGCTGAAGGCAGTGATTCATTGGGGGTGTGGCTATGGGGTATATATTTGCCTCTCTCTGCTTCCTGATCATGATGCGAGCTGCTTCCCTCTGCCACACTCTTCTGCCATCATGTTCAGCCTCACCTTAAGCTCTGAGGAATGGAGCTGGCCTTCTATGCTCTGAAACCATGAGCCCTCAAATAAACCTTTTCTTTTCTATGATTGTTCTGATCTGGTCTTTTAGTTACAACAGCAAAGAAGCTGACTAAAAAGTATACAATGGACATCATATTCATATTAAAGATGACAGAGAAACTATTACACTGGTTTTGCAGTCCATAATATGGATATTATATTTAATTAAAGCCACAGGGCAAGTATTATATTAGTTTAGTAGTAGTAGTAGTAGTAGTAGTAGTACCAGGGATTGAATTCAAGGGCACTCTATGACTGAGCCACAACACCAGCCCTATTTTGTATTTTTTTATTTAGAGACAGGGTTTCACTGAGTTGCTTAGCACCTAACTTTTGCTGAGGCTGGCTTTAAACTTGCAATCCTCCTGTCTTAGCCTCCCAAGTCACTGAAATTATAGGTGTGTGCCACTGCACCCAGCTTTATATTAGCTTTAAAAGCTTCAATATGGTTATTGTAGGAATAATAAAAAAGGGCAGTTATTATATTAGTTTTAGTTGCTACATTATGGATGTTATATTAGTATTACAGGTCACAGGACAGCTGTTGTATCAGTTTTAGATGTTATCATATGAATATATTCAATATCTTAGTATTGAAGGCCACAGAAAAGCCATTATCTTAGTTTTATATGCTATAATATTGATCTCATATTAGTATGAAAGGCAACTGGTCAGTTATTTTACTAATTTGATTACTTTTAGATGCTATAGTATGGACATATGTATATCAACATTATATTAATTTTACATGGTAAATATGGGCATTCAATTAAGAATAAATCCCACAGAGCTGTTTGAATTAGTATAAGATGCTATAGTATTGATATTACATCAGTTTTAAATGCCATAGATAGCTATTATATTAGCTCTAGATACAATTGTGTGGATAGCATATTATTATTAGTTGCCACAGGGAAAGCATTATATTTGCTTCAGATGCTATAGTATTGAGATTATGTTACTATTAAAGGCCACAGGGCACCTATTAAATTAACTTCAGATGCTATAATATGGATAGCATATTAGTATTAAAGGGAACATGGAAGCTATTACATTAGTTTTAGAGATCTCACTATGAATGTGTTAATATTAAAGGCCATAGGGCAGCAATTATATTTGTTTTACAGGCCATAATATGGATATTATATTAATAATAAGGAAACAGGGCAGTTATTATATTAATTTTAGTTGCTATAGTATCTATATCATTTTAATACTAAAGGCCACAGAACAGCTATCATATATATGATGGTATACTAAGGATATTCTATTAATATTAAAAGTCACAGAGAATATATCAGTTTTCAAGACTATTATATGGATATCATGTTACAGGACAGCTATTAATTTAATTTTAGATGTAGCAATATGGCTATTGTATTAAATTAAAAGGCATAGGGCATCTATTACATTAGTTTTAAAATCTATATTACTGATATTATATCAATTATATATGCCACAGGACAGCTATTATATACATATTGGATGCTATAATATGGAGATCATCTTGTACTAAAGGACACAGGGCAGCTGTTATATTAGCTTTAGATGGTATAGTATGGAAATATCAGTATTAAAGGGCACAGAGCACCTATTGTTTTAGATTCAAAAGTATGATATTACATTAATATTAAAGACCAAAGAGCCACTATTTTATTAGTTTTAGATGTTCTAGTATGAATATTATATTAGTATTAAAGTCCAGAGGGCAGTAGTGCATAAGTTTCAGATAAAATAATGTGAATATAATTTTAGTATTGAAGGCCACAAGGCAGCTATTATATTAGTTTTAGAAACTATGCTATGGGTATTTTGTAAGTATTAAATCCATGGGCAGCTATCATATTAGTTTTCAATGCTACACTATGCACACATATCATGGATATCATATGAGTATTGGGAACCATAGCATAGGTATTATATTGGTTTTAGATGCAGTAATATGGGTATCATGATAGTATAGCAATATAGAGGGTATTACACTGATTATGGAGGCCACACTTGTAATATCATATCACAATTAAAGGCCACAAGGCAGGTATTTATTAATTAGAGGCCAGAATATGGATATTATACTAATAATAAAAAAGAGCAGTTATTATATTATTTTGAGTTGCAAACTATGGATATAATATTAATATTAAATTCCACAGGATAGATATTATGTCAGTTTCAGATGCTATAGTAAGGATATCATACAAATATTTACTAATATATCAGTTTTTGATGCTATGGTATGTATATCATGTTTGCAATAAAGACCATGGAGAAGCTATTATATAAGTTTTAGATACTCTAATATTGATATATTAATATTTAAGGGCACAAGGTAGCTATTTTATTAGATTTGGGTTCTATAGTATGGATATAGTATATAAGGCCTCAGGACATCTATTATATTATTTTAGATACTATATTATGGATATCATCTTACTATTAAAGGCAATGGGCACCTGGTGTTTTAGATGCTAGAGACTAAATATTATATTAAATTTAAGGCAACAGAACTGCTATTACATCACTGTTATATGCTATAATATAAATATCATGCTGGTATTAAAGGCCATTGGGCAACTATTAAATTAATTCTAGAGTCTGAAATATGGATATCATATTACAAGGCCACAGGGCAGCTATTACATTAGTTTGAGATGCTATATTTTGGATATCATATTAATATAAATGGACACAGGACAGCTGTTCTTTTAGTTTTAGATGCCATAGGATGAATATTATATTAGCAATAAAGGATACATGGAAGTTATTACACTAGTTTTAGAAGACATAGTAAAGATATATTAATATTAAAGTCCAAAGGGCAAGATTGAATTAGTTTTAGATGGTATATTACAGTTATCATATTAGTATTAAAGGTCACAGGGCAGCTACTATATTAATTGTAGATTGTATAGCATGGATCTCTCATTAGTTTTAAAGACCCCAAGGCAGATATCATTTTAGTTTTAGATGCCATATCTGTATACCATATTAGAATTAAAAGGCCACAGGCCCACTGTTATTTCAGTTTTGGAGGCCACACTATTGATATTGTTTTAATATTAAAGGCCACAGGGCAATTATTATATTAGTTGTGCATGCTACAGTATGACCATCATATTAGTGTTAAAGGCCATAGTGACATGGCTGTACAGCCAGGTGACTGGTCTCTGCCAAGAAATGGCAGCCGAGAAGTGGAGCAAAGCAGTGGAGCAATGACCTGGGCAGGATGGATAGGCAAGCTATGGCGCACTGATTGTCATTCCACCACAGCTCTTTCTGGCCCAGGGCAGCCACCTGCTTCATTGCTATGCTGCAGCTTCAGACTACCCCCACCAGCATCCACAATTTAATTATCTCAACCTCCTACTCCCTGAGAAGTGGGCATAAATGGAAGTAAAGCAAACCTGAATGGGATTCGGAGCTAACCAATAGCAATAGTAATTTTTTTCAACCATTAATTAGCATAATTTTGTATCAATAGCATTGGTACTTTTTTTCAAACCATGGTTAGCATTAGTTTGGACCAATAGTGTTGCCACAAGTACTATATAAAGCCCTAGACTAGCACTTTCAGATGGCAACCCTTGTAGGTGCTCCTCACACATTGTGGGAGTTCTGTTTCTATGCATATGTGAATAAATCTTATTATTACATGCACTCTTCCTGGTCTGTGAATTTAGTATTCAAATTCACAAGACAAGAACCCATAAAGAAGGAGGAACTAGCCGGGCGTGGTGGCACACGCCTGTAATCCCAGCACTTGGGAGGCTGAGGCAGGAGGATCACAAGTTCAAAGCCAGCCTCAGCAATGGCGAGGCACTTAGCAACTCAGTGAGACCCTGTCTCTAATAAAATACAAAAAAGGGCTGGGGATGTGGCCCAGTGGTCAAGTGCCCCTGAATTCAATCCCCAGCACAAAAAAAAAAAAAAAAAAAAAAAAAAAAAAAAAAAAGAACTGAAAATGAGCTGCTGGGGTCTGCTGCAGCATTGGAGGGCATGGCCTGTCATTAAGAGCTACAACACATCTTGGCTATTGAGGCCTGCAGCTTGTACAGACCCTCTGCCAGCAGAAGCAAAGAAACTCCAGTTTCAACAGGACAGTTATTATATTTGTTTTAGATGCCATAGTGTGAATATTATATTAATGACTGCAGTGCAACTATTATATCAGTTTTCTATGATACACTATGGATATCACATTAAAATAAAGTCCACATGGCCACTATGGTATCAGTTTTGGATGCTGTCATATCAATTTCACTTTAGTATTAGGCCACAGTGCACACATTATGACACTTTTAGATGTTACAATATGGATATCATGTCAGTAAAAGTTATTATATAAGTTTTAGATGCTACGGCATTAATATCATATTAGTATTAAAGGTCACAGGTAACATATTAGTTTTAGATATTGTACTATGGATATCAGTGTCAATTACCACAGGGCAGCTATTAGTTTCAGATGCTATAGTATTATTATTTTAGTGTTAAAGGTCACAAGGAACACATCAATTTTAGATGTTATATTATGGATATTATATTAGTATTAAAGATCTTAGGGGAGCTTTTTTATTATTTTTAGTATGCTACTGTATGGATATTATTTGGTATTAAATGTGACAAAGCAGTTAATGTGTCAATTTTTGATGCTGTGATACAGAGATCAGGCTATTATTAAATGTCACAGGGCAGTTATTATATTAGTTTAGAAGCCACAGTATAGATATCATATTAATATTTATGACTAATATATTTGTTTTATATGACATATTATGGATGTCACATTGGCAGCTATTTTGTCAGTTTTAGATGCTATAGTATGATTTAACTTGGGAAAACAAAATAAGAATCAACAGCCACAAGAAATAGGAGAGCATAGACATTAACTCTGCTCTTGCTTTTGGTAGAAATAGGGATGGGGTCATGTTCCCAGGGTCCAGAAATGAACACCGTGAATGTTGAAATAAGCAAGCAAGCCAGCAGAAATGTATTAAATAGGAGGTCAAGGTTCAGAAGTCTAAGAAAGGTCCCACAGAGAGTATGGGAGGGCCAGAGTGGGGGAAGCTGACACCCCCTTATAACCTGTCCTTAAGATCTGAATTGTCTGTGTGTGCTCAGGCTGAAAGGCTGGAGCACATCAAACGTGGCATATGACTCCAGCGGTGGTCCTGACTTGAGTTCTCCCTGTGGACTCTCACCATTTTCCTACTCTGCCTGTTTCCCCTACTTCACTGTTGTTAGCAGAGCTGGAGCAGAGTAAGTGCTGTGGGTGTTTGCATAGATGAACATGTTATCCCCGAGGCTGTACTTGTGAGACACTTTGCTGCAGGGTCTATGTGGACCATCTGCAGCATCAACTGCCTCTTGAATGCCCCCAGGGATCTTGGGCCAAGCAAAGTACTCACCTGTGTGGCCCTGCATGAGGCTCTGGGTTATTCCTGCAGGAGACCCTCTGCTATGGACTGAATGCTGTATTCAAGGTGGTGGCACCAAGAGGTGGCCTTTGGGAGGTGATGAGCGCCTGAGGGCAGAGCCTTCTGTTGGGATTGGAGCCCTTACATTGAGCTCCTGTGAGTATCAGTGAGAAGACAGCCATCTGCCAAACAGATGATCCCTCACCAAACACCAATTTCCTGGCCCTGCCAGTGGGAGAGTCACCTGGGGCCCCTCTGCCACATCAGATTATAGCATAAGGTTGTGTGAGCATTGGAGAATTCTTGTCTCATGCACTTCAGGAATGACTTATGCAGACAAAAGAGGGTGAGAATACAGTAGTGGATTTACTAAAAGCAAGCAAGTACAGCCCCCACAGTGCAGGAGGGTCCCAAGAGGGTGCCATGTGTGGCTCTGTCTAGGGGAGTTTATACTGTTTTGAAGAAGAACTAGCCTTTCATTGGAGAGTCCCCTTGATTGTTTTCTCTGACTCAATGGAAAGTACACAATTTTAATCTCTTATTCTGATAATGGGACGCTTTAATGTATTTGCTAATCTGATTTTCTCCTATACTTGTTCCTTAAAATGGAAGAATTGCTTGGGTTGAAAACAACTTAATGTTAGGGTAGTCAAGGAAGCTCAGAGCAACAAAAGACTATATGAACATCCAAGCATGAGTGGAGCCTTTAGTCAGGCAGCCAAAAGCAAGAACAAGCCTTAGCCTAGGGTTTTAATCTGGGATGGTGAGATCCATTCTCTGAGTTCCCCCTTTCTATTTGCCTATGGATAAGCTCTCCTGCCTCAAAATGGCATGTGGCCACATTCTCTGGAGCTACTTACTGGTCCAACATGAGTGACAGGAAACATCCAAGAATGGCCTGTGTCACCCAGAGGGGATGGAGCAATGTGAAAGCAGGATGAGAGTCAGAAGAGCTAGGATTTACCAGAGAGGCTGTCCAAACCTAACAGGAGTTAGTAAACAGTTGAATGAATAAAGTAATATGGTAAAATTTCCTAATTTTACAACTGAAAAGCCAGAGTGTAGGAGGCCAGATGACTGGCAGACCCAGTTCTGGGGTGGCCCCATCACAGCTAGTAGGGTGGACTTCAGCCATAGTGTCACTCTGTGGCAAATTTGGACACACAGGCCCACATGTGCCTCTTCACTAACAGAGTAGATGTAGACACTGCTGAGATCAGTGTCAGGAACCCTCCCAGGTGGCTCTCAGCAAGACTTCATTGCAGAAGCCCTAATTGTTCGCGGGACTTGGCCCAAAATCTTGCTCACGGGATTTGGCCCAGAATCTCACCCACGGGACTTAGCCCAGAATCTCGTGAGATTTGGCGCAGGATCAAAAATAGACTTACTCCGGGAGAGAACTCTCCCCAGTGCCGTTTTCTGGTTAAGCGCGTGAGACTTAACCCAAGAGGGAGCGTGCAGAGTGAACGCCATTGTGTGTATGTGTGTGTGGCGGTGATTGCAGGAGTGAGTGTTGCTGAAGCCTACGAGAGAAAAATAAAAGAGCTTTTTCATTTACATCCTGCCTCCTATTTTTCTCCTGCAGTATCGCTTCAGGGCAGCTACAGGTGGCAGCCCGTTCGGAGAAGCAGACTGCAAGGAGCGCGGAGGCATGTCCCGACTCTAGCGGCACAGCCCGGCAGCGGCAGCAGCACGGGCGAGCAGTGTGGGGATTGGCTCCCGCGGCTGAGCAGCCGCCAAGCCCAGCGCTGCGCAGTCCGCTCAAGTGCCCCTGGTGAGGAGGAGGAGTTTGGCTGGCAGGTAAGAACTGACTGAATATGGGAGCGAAAATAACCAAAAGTCGAATAATAAAAGCCATGGATGAGTTTTTTGATATTGCGGACTCAGTGGATAGCGATCAAGAAAGCATAGCCTCTGAGTCAGTTAATAACAGTGAGAAGAGTAGTGGTGTAAATTCAAAAGCAAGAGCTGCAAAGGCCATCAGAAACTTATTAAAATTAGCTGAAGAATATGTACTCTCCTTAGAAGCTGAAATTCAGGAAACCAGTAAAGGTTATAAGAGTGAAGGGGAATCTAGTGATTCTGGGAGCACAATCTCCAATAAAAATAACAAAAAGAAATTAAAAAGGAGAAAGGACCATCAAGGAGAGGAACCACCTGTGTCCTCTACTCCCCCGTAGGTATAATCCATTACAGAAAATATGAAGGGAATTACTAGGCATTTTCAAACCCTAGAAATAGAAATAAAAGGTCTTTCTGAGCGTTTATATGCTCTCGAGGGTAACTCACAGATAAATTGGGAACTGCCAGTATTTGAAATTGATGGACAGAGGGCCCACCTCTTAATAGATTTCAAAACAATAAAAAATCTCAAAGAGGCAGTAATGACATATGGACCACAAGCTCCTTTCATGCTGAGCATGCTAGAGGCCCTTAACACCTTTAATTTAACCCCCTCAGACTGGAAAAGTCTATGCAAAGCTGTTTTAAGTGGCGGACAATAATTGGTTTGGTGATCGCAATTCCAAGAACTGTGTATAGAAACAGCTAAAAGAAATGCAGCTGCAGGGTTTGGAGATCAGAATGTAGAAATGCTCACAGGAGAAGGGCAATTCGCAGACTCACAGGCTCAAAAATATTATATGCCAGGCATATATGCTCAGATCTATGCAGCTGCATTACAGGCATGGAAAACTTTACAAGGCTCTGGAAATCTGCAAGGTACCTTGTCAAAAATAATTCAAGGACCTAATGAACCATATGCTGAATTTGCTGATCGACTTTTGAGAACTGCAGGTAGAGTGTTTGGAGACGTCAATCAAGTTATGCCATTAGTTGTTCAATTAGCATACGAAAATGCTAATAAATATTGCCAGAAAGCCATCAGGCCATGGAAAAATAAAAAGGATCTTTCCATATATATACAACTATGTAAAGATATAAATGATGCCTTTGTTACAGGAAATATGACTGCAGCAGCTATGAGAGATGTTGCCCCTCAAAATTTCACAAGGGCTCAACCTAGACATTATAATCAATCAGAATATTCCAGGCAAAATTATCATAATCAATCAGGCTATTCTATGAAAAATCCCCAAAGAGAAATAAGACCAACTTCATACCGTGCCCCAGGCTGCTGCCCCAGGTGGAAAAAGGGAAATAATTGGGCCAATAAATGCTATTCAAAATTTGACATCCATGGAAATCATTTGTCCAGAAATTCAAAAAACAGGGCATGGGGCCCAATGCCCCGGGGCCCACAAATGTACGAGGCATTGGAGGAAGAGTATCCTCAAGCATCCACTCAGATGCTTCCCCAACACAATCCCTACTATCCATCCACTCCCTCGCCAGAGGATCAGGAGGAAATGCAGGATTAGACCTCTGCTCCACCACCTGAATAGTGTTAACACCTGAAATGGGGGTTCAACTGATTCCCACAGGAGTCAGGGACTATAGGACTTATTCTCGGGCAAAGTCCTGAAAGCTTATTAGGTTTGCAAGTGACCCCAGGTATAATAAACTCAGACTACAAAGGGGAAATAAAAATAATGCTAAGCTCACCCCAAAGTATAAGTTCTGTTAATCAAGGAGATAAAATTGCTCAGCTGCTTCTCCTTCCAAATTTACAAAATTCATCAAAAATGAGTATGACTCAAAAAAGAAACAATAGAGGATTTAGTTCCACTGACTTGAGACTCATGGCTTGCTGGGTTTGAGACTGTTCAAGGAGGCCCATTCCAAAAAATTTCCATCTTATTATTCTTGATATAAAGGATTGTTTCTTTTCCATTCCCCAACATCCTCTGGATGCCCCCAGGTTTGCTTTTTCAGTTTCTTCTATTAACAATAATGGCCCTGATCAGAGATATCAAGGAAGGTTTTGCCACAGGGAATGGCTAATAGCCCCACCATCTGCCAAATATATGTGGGCAAGGCTATCCAACCCATTAAAAATAAATATCCAAACCTCATGTGTCTACATTACATGGATGATGTTTTACTGGCCCACCCTAATAAAAAATCTTATTTAATATATTCAGTGACATGGTAGAAATTTTTTAAAAATATGGATTATATATAGCAGAAGAAAAAGTTCAAACCAGATCTCCCATGTTATATTTAGGATTTATAATTATGGATACCTTTGTAAGACCCCCCAAAATTTTAATAAATAAAGAACATTTGACCACCCTCAATGATTTCCAAAAACTACTGGGAGACATTAATTGGCTTCGCCCTACATTAAACCTCACTACTGGCCAACTAAAACCTTTATTTGATATCCTTCAAGGGGACCCTGATCCATCCTCACTGTGAACATTGACTCCAGATGCTAGGAAAGCTTTAAAGTTAGTAGAAAAAGCCATCAAAGGAGCTCATTGTGACAGATTTGATTTAACTCAACCGCTGATATTGATTATTATTTCTTCACAATATACACCCACAGGAGTATTTTGGCAACAAGGGCCTTTATTATGGATACATTTGCAGGAGCCCTGTTTGGGGAGATGTCTAAGATTGCGGTTGACTACGGGCCATAGAGATGTTTGGGCATTGCCGCCTTCTGTAGTCTCACAAGACTTGGCCCAGGATCTCGAGAGACTTGGGCTGAGATTGCTGATCAGTTCGCCTCTGAACTTCTTCCAGCGGCTTCGTTGCTCCAAGCAGCCATCGCTTCAAACAGGGCTCCTGCATACATTTGCCCGTCTCTCCCAAAAGTATAATTGAGTCTTATACCTCCATGGTGGCTAAACTTATTCTTCAAGGACTTAAGACTTCTACTAAAATATTTGGCATTCACCCTGCTACTATTATTACTCCTTATTCATCATCACAGATTGAATATTTATGCTCCAATGGTAATGATTGGGCTATAGCTATATGCTCTACTTCTGCAAATTTTGATAATCACCTTCCTAAGTCTCCTATATTATCTTTTTGTATTAATCATCCTATTATATTTCCACAGGTAATAAAAAGTCAACCTATTCCTAAGGCATTTAACATATTTACAGATGTGTCCTCCAATGGTACTGCTGCAGTAGCCACTCAAAAAGAAAATATGACTTACATAACTGCACACAAATCAGCTCAACCAGTGGAATTGGAAGCTGTGGTAAGAGCTCTGGAAAATTTCAGAGACCAGCCCATAAACATTTTTTCAGATAGCCACTATATTGTACATGCCATCCCAAAATTAGAGCTAGCAGGACCAATAGCATCTCTTACTCCAGCCTTTAAATTGTTTTATCAAATACAAAAACTTTTGTGGGCAAGAAAAGAACCTCTATTCGTAGGCCATATTAGAGCACATACTAACTTGCCTGGTCCCCTCCATGAAGGTAATCAAAAGGCAGATGACCTTACAAAAACAATATCTATACTTTCAGCGCTACAACAAGCTACATTATTTCACTCCCAGTTTCACGTCAACTGCACCACCTTGCAACGTAGGTTTAAAATCATGAAGGAGCAAGCCAGAACAATTGTAAAAGATTGTAAATCTTGTATGACACATTTGCCCAATCCTCATTTTGGCGTTAACCCTAGAGGATTAATGCCCAATCATTTGTGGCAGATGGATGTTACTCATGAGCCAAGTTTTGGAAAATTGCGATTTATTCATGTGACCATAGATACATGCTCAGGCATGATTTTTGCTTCCTTACATTCTGGAGAAAAAGTTAAAGATGTTACATCTCATTGTTAGCAAGCACTTGCTGCATTGGGCATCCCCAAAATGCTTAAAACAGATAATGGCCCTGCATATACTTCCTCATCTTTCAAACAGTTTTGCGCAAAATTCAATATCTCCCATAAAACAGGCATCCCATACAATCCTCAGGGTCAGGGCATTATTGAAAGAGCAAACCGCACACTAAAAGTTATGTTATTAAAACAAAAAGAAGGGAACTGGAAAAATCCTAAGGACAGATTGGCAGTTGCCCTGTTTACTTTAAATTTTTTAACTTTAGACTCTAATGGTTATTCTGCTGGAGACAGACATTGGAACCCACATCAACAACATAAACCTTTGGTTTACTGGAAAGATGTTCTTTCAGGTGCATGGAAGGGTCCAGATATAGTATTAATTTGCGGGAGAGGATCTGTTTGTGGTTTTCCAAAACACGAATTTTCTCCAATATGGATACCATCTAGATTAATAAAACAGGTACAAAATCAAAAGGACAAATATGAAGTTGTTAAACAATCAAGATTAATGAAAAAGACACAAAATCAAGAGGACTAAGATGAAGACATGGAATGATTCCCTTATAAGAGTCCTTCAAAATATTTCACAAACTTAAGTGTCATTCCTCCTGGATGAAAAAAAAAGAGATCTCTCTTTATGTGCACACAATTGTATTTTTTCTCTTTATATATATATGTCTTTATGTCTGTACATTTGTCTAAATTTCATGTAATTGTGATGTCACAAATATATGTTTGTAAACTTGTGTGTCTGTCCAGCATGATATCTCAGATAACTAATCGCTTATAAAAAAATATATATCTATGGATCCAATTAACTTTAATTCATTTAAGTTTAAGAGTATTTAATTTAGGTAAATAATAAGTAAAGGTACCTTCAATTTTGATTTATGAGTGTCCCAGATATTTCTTTTTAGTGAAAAATATGACTAGTGCTATGTAGCCTGATGTTTTGGTGTTTTGACATACAGATGTTTATTTGTAATTAACTTTATTTGTTTTATAACTGATTAATTTGAGTTTTTTCAACAGATAATCTCATACAAGGTTACAGAGACTTGAGGGTTCCAGCTAACAAATTATTTTTCCAAAGTGCCTTTAACTTTTCTTTACTCTATCTTTAATACAATAAATACCCTCAGTCTTTCTTTGTTTTGTGCTAAATATGATATTTTGCCAGCTTATGCCTGCGTGAGTTCAAACAGCAATGTGTGTGAACACAAATCAACTTTAATTTTCTAATTTAATAGTTCTGTTTTTTACCTTGACAACTCACCTCTTGACTCAGTGCAAAAATAACACTGCCTTTCCTTCAATAATAAAAGCTTAAGTTTCTAGGTAGAGGGCCCTTAAGATTTGCTGACGGTATTGTCTAGACATGAAAAACACGGCTACTGCTACAACTCCAGAGATCCACTCGCTCCAAATATCCCTGCTGCTCAGACATCAGACAACTTCACCAACAGTGCGGCCTCTCCTCTATATACATAGGGCCTCCTGGATCAACGTGTTATGATGAATGGACATTTTGGTCTTTCATTTGTTTGTGACTTTGTGAGACAATGCCTTGCTGATATTTTCCTACAAGACTCAATGTGTTGCTTGATGTAACTCAGGACAGCTGATTTGTTTTAAAAAGTTAATATGCTATACAATTTAGCTCATCAACAAAAGGCTTGTCACCTTAACAACATCCCCTCTTTTAAAACGAAAAAGGGGGAAATGCAGAAGCCCTAATTGTTCACGGGACTTGGCTCAAAATCTCGCTCACGGGATTTGGCCCAGAATCTCACCCACAGGACATAGCCCAGAATCTTGCGAGACTTGGCATGGGATCAAAAATAGACTTACTCTGGGAGAGAACTCTTGCCAGTGCCATTTTCTGGTTGAGCGCATGAGACTTAACCTGAGAGGGAGCATGCAGAGTGAACGCTGTTGTGTGTATGTGTGTGTGGTGGTGATTGCAGGAGTGAGTGTTGCTGAAGCCTATGAGAGAAAAATAAAAGAGCTTTTTCATTTACATCCTGCCTCCTATTTTTCTCCTGCAGTATCGCTTCAGGGCAGCTACACTTCATGAAGCTACCAGAAGTCCCTGGCGGCTTGGTTGGTGGGGAGCCCCTGTACTGGCAGAGTGGGGAAGAGGGTAGAGTAGCAGACTCTTTCCAGGTAGGTGTTTCTGCCCCACATGATATGGTAGTGTGTGGCAAGACCTGTAATTGGAGGAGCAATGTCCCTTGAAGTCTCCCAATTCCTCAGAAGGCCATAGACTCAGTCCTCAGAGTCAGAGGTGGGCTTTCACATGAAAGTGCTCCAGGCCACAAAATGGCATGCAGAGCCAACCAACTTACCCAGGGAACATTCACTGTATTTGAACATTTTCTGAAAAAGGTAAAAATTTAACCACTAAAACATTGATTTTTAATTACAAATAAAACCATACATAACACAGAGTGAAATGTTTTTTGTTGCAGGAGCCCTGTTTGGGGAGATGGCTAAGATTGTGGTTGACTATGGGCCATGGAGATGTTTGGGCATTGCCGCCTTCCGTAGTCTCATGGGACTTGGCCCAGGATCTCGCGGGACTTGGCCCAGGATCTCGAGAGACTTGAGCCGAGATTGCTGATCGGGTCTGCGCATTTTGGTGTGTTGGTTTTGGTGGTGTGTGTTCTGCGTGTTAAAGTCGTTGTTAGAGCCAGAGATAAAAGTTATCAGAATAAAAAGCCCATTTCCAGTTTGCCTCTGAACTTCTTTCCGCAGCTTCATTGCTCCAAGCAGCCATCACTTCAGGCGGCAACAGGTGGCGGCCTGTATGGGGAATTCAGAGTGGACAGGTAAGAACTGAAAGGTCTCTAAAGATGGGTTCGAATATAACTGAATTCCAAGTGATAGAGGCTATGCAAAGACTCCTTGATATACCTGACTCCCTTCTCAATGAGGAGGATTTAGAAAAAAGTGAAAGTGATCAAAAAAGCATAGATTCCACTGGGTCAACTAAGCCCAGTAAAGAGAGTATTAGAAGAGTCCCCAAAATGACAAAAATCCAAGCTATTAGAGCTATTCAGGAGTTATTGGTGATAGCTGAAGGATACTTGCTCTTAATGGAACCTGGGCCTCAGGATATTGCTGTCAGTGAAATTGCCAGTGGTGAAGAATCTAGTAAAAGTGATCCTGAGAAAACGAGGAAAAAGAAACTAAAAAAGACCAAGAAAAAGGACTGTCAAGTAGAAGAACCACTTGTGTCCTCTACTCCCCCATGAGTGGAATCCATTACAGAAAATATGAAGGGTGTTACTAGGCATTTGCATACCCTAGAAACAGAAATAAAAAGTCTTTCTGAGTGCTTATGCACTCTCAAGGGTAACTCACAGATACATTGGGAACCGCCAGCATTTGAAAAAAAAAAATGGACAGAGGGTCCATCAGTCAGTAGATTTCAAAACAATAAAAAATCTCAAAGAGGCAGTAATGACTTATGGGCCCCAAGCTCCTTTCACGTTGAGTATGCTGGAGTCCCTTAACACCTTTAGCTTAACCCCCTCAAGCTGAAAACACTATGTAAAGCAGCATTAAGCAGGGGGCAATACTTGGTTTGGCGATCGCAATTCCAAGAACTTTGTATAGAAACGGCTAAAAGAAATGCAGCTGCAGGTTTTGGAGACTATAATATAGAAATGCTCACAGGAGAAGGGCAATTCACAGACTTACAGGCTCAAAAAGATTATGACCCAGGTGTATATGCTAAAATAAACGCAGCTGCCTTAGAGGCATGGAAAACTGTACAAAGACCTGGGGATCTACAAGGTAGCTTATCAAAAGTGATTCAAGGACCTATTGAGCCATATGCTGACTTTGCTGATCGACTTTTGAGAACTGCAGGTAGAGTGTTTGCAGTTGTTGATCAAGCTATGCCATTAGTTGTTCAATTAGCATATTAAAATGCTAATAAATACTGCCAGGAAGTCATCAGGCCATGGAGAACTAAAAAGGATCTTTCCGTATATATACAACTATGTAAAGATATAAATGACGCCTTTGTCACAGGAAATGTGATTGCAGCCTCAATGAGAGGTGCTTCCCCTCAAAATTTCACAAAGGCTAAACCTAGACATTATAATCAATCAGGATATTCCAGGCAAAATTATCATAATCAATCAGGCTATTCTAGGCAAAATCCCAAAAGAGAAATAAGACCAAGCTCATACCATGCCCCAGGCCGCTGCCCCAGATGTAAAAAGGGAAATCACTGGGCCAATAAATGCCATTCAAAATTTAACATCCATGGAAATCCTTTGTTCAGAAATTCAAAAAACGGGGCACGGGGCCCAATGCCCTGGGGCCCACAAATGTACGGGGCATTGGAGGAGAAGTATCCTCAAGCATCCACTCAGATGCTTCCTCGAGACAATCCCTACTACCCATCCACTCCCTCACCAGAGGAACAGGAGGAAATGCAGGATTAGACCTCTGTTCCACTGCCCGAATAGTGTTAACACCTGAAATGGGGGTTCAGCTGATTCCCACAGGAGTCAGGGGACCTCTTTCCTCAGGGACTGTAGGACTTATTATCGGGCAAAGTCCTAAAAGCTTATTAGGCTTGCAAGTGACCCCAAGTGTAATAAACTCAGACTACAAAGGGGAAATAAAAATAATGCTTAGCTCACCCCAAAGTATAAGTTCTGTTAATCAAGGAGATAGAATTGCTCAGTTGCTTCTCCTTCTGAATTTACATAATTCATTTAAAATGGGTATGCCTCAAAAAGGGAACAATAGAGGATTTTGTTCCACTGAGTAAGAACCTATGGCTTGCTGGGTTTGGGATTGTGCAAGGAGGCCTATGTGTAAAATAAAAATCCAAGGAATAGAGATAGAAGGACTGATGGATACTGGAACTGACTCTTCCATCATTAATCTACGGCAATGGCCCAAGCACTGGCCTCTGCAAAAAGCTTCAACCAGTTTAAGAGGCTTGGGATATAATAACCTCCCAGAGAAAAGTGCGGTAATTTTAAAATGGGAGGATGATGAAGGGAATAAAGGAACATTTCAGCCTTATGTTTTACCTAACCTACCGGTTAATTTATGGGGAAGAGATATTTTACAACAAATGGGAGTACACCTTGCAACAAAGCCTGCAGGTGTTAAATGTGAAAATCTACAGGATAATCTTAACCCTAAAAGAAATCATTATCAAAAGTACAGAGTAATCTTAACCCTAAAAGTAATCATTATCATAAAGGAAAATTATATATTTTTTTTCAGGGCCACTGAGAAAATAATTTTGAAAATACCATGGCTTTCTGATAAGCCAGTGTGGGTCCCTCAGTGGCCCCTATCTAAAGAAAAATTACAAGCAGCCCACCTACTAGTTCAGGAACAACTAGAAGCAGGACATATAGAACCTTCCACGTCTCCCTGGAATTCCCCCATATTTGTGATCAAGGAAAATGGCGATTGTTACATGATCTTAGAGAAATTAATAAAACCATGCAAATCATGGGCCCTACTCAACCTGGATTTCCTAATCCTGTAGCTATTCCAAAATATTTCCATCTTATTACTCTTGATATAAAGCATTGTTTCTTTTCCATTCTCCTACATCCTCTGGATGCCCCCAGGTTTGCTTTTTCAGTTCCTTCTATCCATAATAATGGCCCTGATAAAAGCTATCAATGGAAAGTGCTACCGCAGGGAATGGCTAATAGCCCCACCATATGCCAAATATATGGGAACAAAGCAATCCATCCCATTAAAAATAAATATCCAAACCTCATGTGTTTACAATACATTGATGATGTTTTACTGGCCCACCCTAATCAAAAAATCTTATTTAATAAATTCAGTGATGTGGCAGAAAATTTAAAAAAAATATGGATTATATATAGCAGAAGAAAAAGTTCAAACCAGATCACCCATATTATATTTAGGATTTAAAATCATGGATACCTTTGTTAGACCCCCCAAAATTTTAATAAATAAAGAACATTTGACCACCCTCAATGATTTCCAAAAACTACTGGGAGACATTAATTGGCTTCGCCCTACACTAAATCTCACTACTGGCCAACTAAAACCTTTATTTGACATCCTTCTTGGGGACCCTGATCCATCTTCACCACGAACATTGACTCCTGATGCTGGGAAAGCTTTAAAGTTAGTAGAAAAAGCCATTGAAGGAGCTCATTGTGATAGATTTGATTTAACTCAACCGCTGATATTGATTATTATTTCTTCACAATATACACACACAGGAGTATTTTGGCAACAAGGGCCTTTATTATGGATACATTTGCCCGTCTCTCCTAAAAGTATAATTGAGTCTTATACCTCCATGGTGGCTAAACTTATTCTTCAAGGACTTAAGACTTCTACTAAAATATTTGGCATTCACCCTGCTACTATTATTACTCCTTATTCATCATCAACAGATTGAATATTTATGCTTCAATGATAATGATTGGGCTATAGCTAAATGCTCTACTTCTGCAAATTTTGATAATCACCTTCCTAAGTCTCCTATATTATCTTTTTGTATTAATCATCCTATTATATTTCCACAGGTAGTAAAAAATCAACCTATTCCTAAGGCATTAAATGTATTTACAGATGGGTCCTCCAATGGTACTGCTGCAGTAGTCACTCAAAAAGAAAATATGACTTACATAACCACACACAAATCAGCTCAATTAGTGGAACTGGAAGCTGTGGTAAGAACTCTGGAAAATTTTAGAGAACAGCCCATTAACATTTTTTCAGATAGCCACTATATTGTACAAGCCATCCCAAAATTAGAGCTAGCAGGACCAATAGCACCTCATACTCCAGCCTTTAAATTGTTTTATCAAATACAAAAACTTTTGTGGGCAAGAAAAGAACCTCTATTCATAGGGCATATTAGAGCACATACCAACTTGCCTGGTCCCCTCCAACAAGGTAATCAAAAGGCTGATGCTCTTACCCAAACAATCTTTATACTTTTAGCGCTCCAGCAAGCTACTTTATTTCACTCCCAGTTTCACGTCAATAGCACCACCTTGCAGCGTAGGTTTAAAATCACAAAGGAGCAAGCCAGAATAATTGTAAAAGATTGTAAATCTTGTATGACACATTTGCCCAATCCTCATTATGATGTTAACCCTAGAGGATTAATGCCCAATCATTTGTGACAAATGGATGTTACTCATGAGCCAAGTTTTGGAAAATTGCAATTTATTCATGTGACCATAGATACATGCTCAGGCATGATTTTTTCTTCCTTACATTCTGGAGAAAAAGTTAAAGATGTTACATCTCATTTTTTTTGCTTTTGCTGCATTGGGCATCCCCAAAATGCTTAAAACAGATAATGGCCCTGCATATATGCCCTCATTTTTCAAACAGTTTTGCGCAAAATTCAATATATCCCATAAAACAGGCATCCCATACAATCCTCAGGGTCAGGGCATTATTGAAAGAACAAACCGCACACTGAAAATTATGTTATTAAAACAAAAAGAAGGAAATTGGAAAAGTCCTAGGGACAGATTGGCAGCTGCCCTGTTTACCTTAAATTTTTTAACTTTAGACTCTAATGGTTATTCTGCTGGAGACAGACATTGGAACCCACACCAACAACATAAACCTTTGGTTTACTGGAAGGATGTTCTTTCAGGTACATGGAAGGGTCCAGATCCAGTATTAATTTGGGGGAAAGGATCTGTTTGTGTTTTTCCAAACCATGAATCCTCTCCAATATGGATACCATCTAGATTAATAAAGCAGGCACCACATCAAAAGGATCAAGATGAAGTTGTTGAAGAATCAAGATTAATAAAAAAAAAAGTACAAGATCAAGAGGACCAAGATGAAGATATAGAATGATTCCCTCAAAAAAGTCCTTCAAAATATTTCACAACTTAAGTGTCATTCCTCCCGGCTGGGAGGAGGAGATCTCTCTTTAGTGTGCACACAATTGTAATTTTTTTCTTTTTACACATATCTTTATTTTTTTTTGATAATTTATGTACATTTATGGCTTTATACAATTATAGCAAAGATTGTTCTTGTGTCTGTAAGTACATCAGCATCATCAGGCACTTCTCAGAGGGTATCAGAACAGGGACATGGAATCTGCACTGTTACTAAACTCATGTGGAAATGCGGGAGGGTGTGACTATCCTGACGGGACTTACATGGCCACCCCTGGCCACAATGCCAGGGTAGGCCCCACCTTAAGGGGCCAACTCTAATGCCAAGCTATTTGTTTGCATAAACCACACTGTACTTTTAACTGAATGATTACTCCCAAACTAAAACCACAAGAGAAACTTCTAATTTAAAATCAGTTATAAATTAGGAACTCTTAAAGAATCAGAAGAATTTCAAGTTTGGGGTGGGAGCTTGAGGGAATATTGGTAACATATATTGAGCAGCTGAACAAGTCCAAATTATACACCTTTGGAGAACTGTTTCCATTTTAAGTATCCTTATCCTTTTCTTGGCATGTTCCATTTGATCTACTGCTAACTGAGATACAACATTTGCTAATTAACCTAGACTGTCAGTTTGTCAAAGCAGAACTTTCCAAGTAATGCATCTATTACCTAAATATAGTCCATACATCTATATTACGGAAACAATACATCTTTATATTTAAAATATCTGAATAGCTCTATAATACAATATGCTTTTAATAACAGTACAAACCAGAGGAAATAAATCAAACAAGGCTGCATAGGTGATATCATTTGCACATTTCACAAAGCAATCATGTACAATAATATACTAATTATTCCATAAAGTCAGTATTCTTACAGAAAAAGAACTCCTGGAGGCCACATGATGTTTACTTTCCAAATAGAAAAGATGCCTTTCCCTGGACTTCCCGGTACCCAGAGTTGTCCAGGATTTATGTTAGAGCTTCAACACCAAGAAAGATGGGGCATGGGGTTGGGGGGTGGGCCAGACAAACTCAGGAGGAAGAAATACCTTCCAACAGTCACTCTACAAAGTAGTAAGAGTTTAACAGTGATTTCAGCTATAGTTGCCTCTGCAATGAATGAACAGGAATGCTGAGGCTCCCTCTGTAATGGTGAAGCGATGGTACGCGAGGAAGGAAAGTGAGAAGACACAGGGACAGAAATGAGCACCCGAGTTCTTTGACACCGACAATTCTGTTATGTATGCAGGAGGCTCTGCTTGCGTGAACTAAGCTTTCTAAAACAAGCCATGTTTTTGGAGTGCCCTAATAGAAAATGGTCAAGGGGTGGCTGCTTAGGGTGTTTGGAACAGTAAAAATCAGAGTGGGTAGCTTACAACAGAGCCAGCCTACTGCTGGAAATCGATCATGAACACGTGTGTTCTTGTTAAATGTGCAAGAAAAACTAAGCCAATGCATATGCAATTAACATACTAGGGGGAAAAGCAAGGGTGGCTTAGGCTGTGTGCACAGAAACCAGAGCCTTCTCAGGAAAATAAAAGGAATACTGCTGTGCACCTGTCCCTTTCTGGGATGACTTCAGACATTCCATATGATTTGGAAATACAGACTGAATGGGAGACCACGCCAATTAACCTAGTCTATCAGATTCAGGTAACTGCAAAGCATTAAAACATAATGTTCACAGGTATAGTTTAGATTGCTAAAGGCTGAAGAAATTGTCAAATTCTTTACTTAAACTAAGGCTTTTAAAATAAATTCAAATGTAAAGCTTACAGATGGTTTTCCAATTAATTGCCCCAATTTTTAAACAAGTTCTATTCCATCTGGTTGTCATTTGTATTTACGAACACCAAGCATTCTAAAAAATCACTTAAGTCCCACTTTTAAAACTTCTTCCTTCAACTCTGCAGGACAGAAGGGAAAGGGACAGAGTGAGGACTGACATGATTCCTCAAGACAGAGCTACAAAACCAATCACCTGGACCGAAATCAGAGCAGTTATGAGGAACATTTTTACTGACGCACAACTCAAAAAGGTTAAGTTAAGAGAAGCCCCAAGTATGACAAAAGAGCATTATTTTAGATGTAGGTGCCCATTTCTGATTTCCAAACATTATGAGGCCTCCCTGGAGTAACTGCAAAGATGCCACACACAGGCATCTATCAGAAGACTGGACACTATGCGGCACACATAGTTCACAGGCAGGAGAACGTGATATTTCTTTAAAATACATACATAAAAACATATTAAGTTCTTCTAAATACGAAACACAAAGTGTCCATAACTATACATCACTTTCCTGCCCAAACAGGGCCAGAAATGTTGAGTATGCAGGTATTAATTACAATGATTTAAGATTAGTCAAAAACATCACCAAGTAGCATCCCAAGTGTACAAACTAGTTAAGCACGTATAAAATTAGTACTAATCCAGTTAGAAATACAAAATGAAAATCATGAATGCTGCCCCCAAATACCTGTGATTCCACAAATTTACAAGCAGACAATGTAACAAAGTAGACTCTAGTTTTAAGAAAACATTACAGTTCAATATCTATTCCAAAAATGATCAAGTTGCAACAATAACATCAAAAACCATTTATCTGGAAATTAGAACCATTTTAAGTGTTTGTACAAATTTGCAAATAACAAAATAAACAATAACAACAAAAAAAAAATAGAAAAGACCTGTACAAGGCTGGCATTTAATCTATTTCCCCCCCCCCCCCCAAAGTTTGACAAGTCCATTAATTCAGCAGATTGATAACAGGCTACTTGGTTCTCATGTGAATCCTGTGGCATGTGAACAGGTCCAAAGCTGTTCAGTGGAGGTGCAGAATGAAGATCTTAGTTCTTTGTGATCACTTCAGCAAAACACAGGTGGTACAAACAAAAGTTTAACTTATGAAGACATGAGACCATCACAGTATTACAAAAAGAGTATAAACTTTCCTTGGACCAAATGGATATTAAAAAAAAAAAAAAAAAAAAAAACCCAAAAACACACAAATACAATTCTGTATCTACTGCTTATATACAAAACTTGAAAGCACACCAGGATCTGAAAGTCTTTTCTGCAATTATATGGTGTAGTGAGTTTGGCACTTCATTGTAATGAAATTTCCAATGGCACAGTCCTTATCTACAGCAGCACATAACCTGCAAACACTGGGCAAACATCCTGTACAGGAAAAGTGTCTTTGCTGCCAAGTCTGACGAAAGGAAAAAAGGATTTTTTTTTTTTTTTTAATCAAGAAAACTAAAGGAGGGGTGAAGGACATCTTTGGACTGCTTCTCTCAGTTCCTGCTGTCAGACAATCTGAAGTATGTTTCATAAGTGTAGCCTGCTCACTAACTCAGCCTGACACCCAGCTGTGTGTCGTCGTCTTGACACTGTGCGGGAAGCTTTGGTTGGGCAACACATTGTCAAAGTTAAAATCCAAGGTATCTCCATCCATGAGGTCGTTCCGAATGATGGACTCCATGTCACAGTCCAAGCGCTCAATAAACATGCCGTCCAAGTCACTGGGGAGCTTCTCCTGGTGGAGAACGCCCATCCTGCCATAGCCATTGCAGCTGCTCACTGAGGAGTAGCCACCCAGGGCACTCATCTGCATGGGGTGGGGCAGAGGCACTTGTAAAGGTGTCTTCACTGTGGTCAGGCGGTTCATAACCGAGGTGTGAGGCATGGTGTTCACCGTGTGAGGCAGGGCACGTCCATTAACTGCAGATGTTTGCTGGGCATGTCCAGGGTGGGTATGGGAGCTGGGATTCATCATTTTGTTATGAGATGCTTGGTTGCCATAGGCTGGCATGACTGAATTAGGGCCCAACATCACGTTCTGGCCCAGGACCCGGCTGTTGGGTTGGGCCACCCCAGGATCAACTGGTGACATAATGTCATTATGGGGAGGAGAATCAGAAGTAAGTAACTCCTTCAAGAGTCCCTGTGCACAGTTAAATTGATTCAATCCTCCATAGCTTGATTTGTTGTCCTGCAGTGTTTGCATAGGCATCTGGGACAAAGGGCTCATGCTGGACTGGCCGTACGTATATTTTTGGTAGTTTGGGCTGGGTGAGTTCAGACTGGTACTTGGTGGTGCAAAGGAGTAGCATGGTGTCTGCTGCATCATGCTGCCAGGTGATGACTGGGTTGAAACAGTTAATGACGTTGGGGATGAGAGAAGGTTGAGATTATCCAAAAGGTTTTCCATGTTTTCAGGATTGCTTATCTCAGACAGACTGGGCAGAGTAGAAGCCATCTTTGAGGCAGTTGGTGGGTACACCAGAGAATGCACATCCCCATCTCCCAGATCATCTTGTTCCGTCATAATGGGAGAAAGTCTCCCACTAATAGTACTAGCATTTGAGCTAGTTCGAGGGCGAAAGGTACTCCAGTTGTCGAAGTCGTCATTGCTGTGGGAGCCAGGGCTTGCAGGCCATTTGGAAAACTGAGATCCAGGGCTGTCGCCAGCACCCTCCTGGCCAGACTGGAGGGATGCTTTTTTCTTGGCGGCTCGGCCTCGGCTCTTAGCAAATTTACTGTTGTTGTCCATGGACGCAGCTCTTCTCCTAGGGGATTTTCCACTCTTGCCTCCCTCTGGATTGAGCATCCACCAAGAACTTTTTCCAGTTCCTTCATTCTGCACACGTATGAACTTGCTGTGTAGAGACAGATTATGACGAATTGAATTCTTCCAGCCGGCGGAACTGTTGCTGTCACCCTTATCTTTGAAGTAGGGCACGCTCTTGACCATCCACTCGTAGATCTGCGACAGTGTAAGCCTCTTCTCAGCCGAGCTCTCGATGGCCTTGGTGATAAGGTCGGCGTAGGACAGGTTGCCCCACGCGTTGCGGCGGGACGAGCTACTCTTGCGAGGCTGCCCCGCGAGCGGCCCCGCGGCGGCGGGGGGAACCGGAGGGTGCTGCGGCAGCGGCCCGGGCGGCGGGGGTTGCGGCGGCGCCGGATGCAGGCAGCCCGCCTCGGGGCCCTGGAAGTCCCCGCACAACCCCCCGGTGGCGGCAGCTGCGGCCGCCGCCACCGCCGCCGCCACGGAGCCGGGCGCCTGCGGGAAGTCCTCGCTCTCTTCCAGCAAGCTCAGGTTGCTCATGAAGTCCGCGCTGACAGCGGCCGCCGAGGCTGGGGGCAAGCCCGCTGCGGCGTCGGGGTTCGCAGCTGCGCCGCCCGATGGCGCCGGGCTGGAGGTGGCCGAGTTGGACTGGCTAAACTCCGGCGTGGGCAGCGGCCAGGTGCACGAGCGCGGCCGGGGCAGCGGCTCGAAGTCCGGGTCGATCTCCACCACCTGGGGCGCTTCGGCCATGGTGACCCCCGCCCCTCCCCCAGCCGCGGGAGAGCCTAGAACCAGGAGAGCGCAGCACGGGGGTGCGGAGGGGGAGGGGGCGTCAAGAGCCGGTCTGAGATTTGGGGGACCGAGGTCGAGCCGAGCGGACGGAAACCGGGAGGAAAGCGCGGCGGAGTAGAAGAGCGAGCCCACAACTTAACTTCGCGGGTCCATCAACATCCAGGCTCCTCCGGGTTAGCTGCGCAGACGGGACCGCAGGCCGGAGCCGCGGGGCTGGGCAGCGCCAGCACCGTGCTCCTGCTGACAGGGCCGCGGACACAAGGACAGACAGAGGGACACCGCGAACCGCGAGCCGCTCGCTTTTCCCGGCGGCGCGACCGCGGAGGTGCTGCCTGTTGAATGTGGCGGCGGGGGCTGCAGCAACTACGCGGCAGCCCGACTTACCATACATATCTTTATGTCTGTGCATTTGTCTACATTTCATGTTAATGTGATGTCACAAATATATGTTTGTATGTTGTTCGTCCAGTGTGACATCACAAATAACAAAGCGCTTATGAAAAAATATATATATATGGATCCAAATAACTTTAATTCATTTTAGTTTAAGAGTATTCAATTTACGTAAATAATTTTATAAGTGAATGTAAGCTACCTGTAGAGTTATTAGAGCTTCTTTCTTCTCTCTTCTTTCTTCCTTCTTCTGTCTTCTGTCTTCTGTCTTCCTCAGGAGTCTCGGCCTAACTCTGACCAGTCATTACTTCTTCTATCTGGTTTCTCTTCTGTAACCGCTCTGCCTACGTTCTGACCGCTGATTCTTCTGACCGACCGAGTGACTGCCCGACTGGCTGAATTCTCTGTTCTCCTAACTCGGACCGCTTTCACCCGGTTATATACCTTCAGGTTTGCGGGTGCCTACAGGTGCGTCACATACATATCAGGTGGAACCCATGGCTTCCAGCTAGCTACAACAGCCCTTCCTAATTAGGGCTCCTTCATATTCCTTCCCTTTAGTTTAAAAAGGTGCTTTTGTTCTATTTTCTCTATTTTATTTTCTCTATTTTCTTTTATTTTCTTGTCCCTACCTAGTTTTTCACCTTTTATTTTTGAAAGGGTGGATATTTGAGCCCTTTTTGAGAAGGTGCTGTGGCTTTAAGGAAGCCTAATGCTGAGGAGCAGCTAACGCACCTAGTTAAGCACAATTGCATAAGCGGCTTTGACTTTTTTTTTTTTTTTTTTTCCTCTTCTTTATTTTTCTTTATGGCTTTCTTGCCAAAGCTCAATGGCTTTTTTTTTTTTTTCCTGCATGGTTTTTACCATGCTATTTAATTCTCTATTTTCTTTTAAGCTCATGGCTTTTTTCTTTATACTAAAGCTCAAGGCTTTTTCTCTATATTTTTTATGGCTTTTGGCCGGCTCGCTTCGGCTTTTGGCTGGCTACTCTGCTTCAGCTTATCTGGTTTCTCTTCTGTAACCGCTCTGCCTACGTTCTGGCCGCTCTGATTCTTCTGACCGACCGAGTGACTGCCCGGCTGACTGAATCTCCTAACTCGGACCTCTTTCACCCGGTTATATACCTTCAGGTTTGCGGGTGCCTACAGGTGCGTCACATACATATCAGGTGGAACCCATGGCTTCCAGCTAGCTACAACAGCCCTTCCTAATTAGGGCTCCTTCAAGTGAAGGTACTTTCAATTTTGATTTATAGGTGTCCCTGAGACTTCTCCTTACCAAACAATATGACTAGTGCTGTATAACCTGATATTTTGTTGTTTTGACATAGGATTGTTTATTTGTTATTAACTTCATTTGTTTAATAGCTGATTAATTTAAATTATTTCAACAGGTAAAAGATTGATGTGTATGCAGAGACTCAAGGGTTCCAGCTAACAAATTATTTCTCCAAAGTGCTTCTACCTTTTCTTTAATCTATCTTTAATACAGTAAACACCCTCAGTCTTTCCTTGTTTTGTTCTAAATATGATATTTTGCCAGCTTATGTTTGTGGAAGCTTAAGCACCAATGTGTGTGAACAAAAAAATCAACTTTAATTTTCTAATCTAATAATTCTATTTTTTAGTTTGACAACTCGCCTCTTGACTCAGTGCTACAATACCACTGCCTTTCCTTTAATAATTGATGCTTGAGTTTCTAGGTAGCAGGCCCTGAAGATTTGCCGGTGGCATTGTCTAGACATAAAAAAGACGGCTGCTGCTACAGCTGCAGGGATCATGGTTGCTGCAAGCATCCCTGCTACTCAAGCATCAAACAACCTCACCAACAGTGTGGCCTCTGCTCTACATGCATGGGGCTTCCTAGATCAACGTGTTATAATAGTGGACATTTTGATCTTTCATTGTTTAGGTCTTTACGGGACAAAGCCTTGCGGGTATTTGTCTAGAAAACTCAGTGTGTTACTTGATACAACTTAGGGCCCCTGATTTGTTTAAAAAATTTTATATGCTATACAATTTTGCTCATCAGCAAAAGGCTTGTTGCCTGGGGCCAGGGTTGTGGCTCAGCGGCAGAGCGTTCGCCTTGCATGTGCGCAGCCCGGGTTCGATCCTCAGCACCACGTAAACATAAATGCATTGCATTGTGTACAACTAAAAGTAAATAAATAAATATTAAAAAAAAAAAAAAAAGGCTTGTTGCCTTAAATCCGCAGCATCTCCTCACAATTGGACGGCTGTTAGTCATCATTCACAGTCGATCCTGAAGGGCTCCATTGGATGGCTGGTTAGCCAATGACAGGTAAGATCCCCAGAGGGGGACAACTTAAGACAGGCACAGTCGCACGGGACAGTCTCATGTGGCTGACATATTAATCTAAGACAGGAGTCAAGGGCACAGCCTTGATTATCCGATGACAGGTAAGAATGTTGGTTGCACATGGACGTCCTAGAGCATCCCTGCAGAAGACCTGATTAAAGAGTTGGCGGAGACCATTTGTTTACATCGGAAATGCCTTCCGGATCTCGCTCACCTTAAAAATCTCACAGGACTTGATGCGAGATAGAAAAAACTTTTTACCACAGGAGATACGAAGCAGGCGCCATTCTCTCCTGCTGGACAGCATGATAGTGGGATCTTGCCTGGGAGAATTAAATTAATCTTTTCTTTTCTATTTTGTCTTTGAGTTCTTTCCACAGCTTTGCCGCTTTGAACAATAACTTGCCCACAGCCGTTTACAGTTGTGGCCCGTACGGGGAAGAAGGCAGCGAGTAATGCAGAGGTGCAGCCGGCCCAACCCGGCATGGCACAGCAGCGGCGGCAGAGGCAGCGGCGGCATGGATGAGCAGAGCGCAGGGATTAGCTGTAGCATGCGGAAACCAGGCTCCTTCAGACCGAGCAGCCGCCCAGCCCAGCGCGAAGCAGTCAGCTCCAATGCCCCCTGGTAGGAGGAGGTATCCTCGGCAGGTAAGAACTGACTGAACATGGGAGAAAATGTATCTAAGAGCCACATAATAAAAGCCATGGATGAGTTTTTTGATATAGCGGATTCAATACATGGGGAGGAAAGCGATCAGGAAAGCATAGCCCCTGAGTCAATTAATACCAGGGAGAAAAATAATGATATAAATTCAAAGACAAAAGCTGCAAAAGCCATCAGGAAATTATTGAAGTTAGCTGAAAATTATGTACTTTCCTTAGAAGCTGAAATTCAGGATTCCAGTAAAAGTGATGAGAGTGAAAGACAAACCAGTGATTCTGAGAGCACAGTCTCCAATAAAAACACCAAAAAGAAATTAAAAAAGAAAAAAGACCCTCAAAGAGAGGAACCACCTATGTCCTCTACTCCCCCATGGGTGGAATCAATTACAGAAAATATGAAGGGAATTACTAGGCGTTTGCATACCCTAGAAACAGAAATAAAAAGTCTTTCTGAGAGCTTATGTGCTCTCGAGGGTAACTCACAGATAAACTGGGAACTGCCAGTATTTGATAATAGTGGACAGAGGGTCCACTACTCAATAGATTTCATAACAATAAAAAATATCAAAGAGGCAGTAATGACATATGGACCACAAGCTCCTTTCATGCTGAGCATGATAGAGGCCCTTAACACCTTTAATTTAACCCCCTCAGACTGGAAAAGTCTATGTAAGGCTGTATTGAGTGGGGGACAATACTTGGTTTGGCGATCACAATTTCAAGAACTGTGTATAGAAACAGCTAAAAGAAATGCAGCTGCAGGGTTTGGAGATCATAATGTAGACATGCTCACAGGAGAAGGGCAATTCGCAGACTCACAGGCTCAAAAATATTATGTGCCAGGCATATATGCCCAGATCTATGCAGCTGCATTACAGGCATGGAAAACTTTACAAGGACCTGGAGATCTGCAAGGTAGCCTGTCTAAGGTGATTCAGGGACCAATGAACCATATGCTGACTTTGCTGATCGACTTCTGAAAACTGCAACTAGAGTGTTTGGAGACACAGAGCAAGCTATGCCGTTAATTGTTTAATTAGCGTATGAAAATGCTAATAAATTCTGCCAAGAAGCTATCAGGCCATGGAGAAATAAAAAGGATCTTTCCATATATATACAACTATGTAAAGATATAAATAATGCCTTTGTCACAGGGAATATGATTGCAGCAGCTGTTAGAGATGCTGCCCCTCAGAATTTCACAAGGGCTCAACCTAGACATTATAATCAATCAGGATATTCCAGAAAAAATTATCATAATCAATCAGGCTATTCTAGGAAAAATCCCAAAAGAGAAATAAGACCAAATTCATACCGTGCTCCAGGTTGCTGCCCCAGGTGTAAAAAGGGAAATCATTGGGCCAATAAATGCTATTCAAACTTTGACATCCATGGAAATCATCTGTCCAGAAATTCAAAAAATGGGGCATGGGGCCCAATGCCCCGGGGCCCACAAATGTACGAGGCATTGGAGGAAGAATATCTTCAAACATCCATTCAGATGCTTCCCCGACACAATCCCTATTACCCATCAACTCCCTCGCCAGAGGAACAGGAAGAAATGCAGGATTAGACCTCTGTTCCACCGCCCGAATAGTGCTAACACCTGAAATGGGGGTTCAACTGATTCCCACAGGAGTCAAGGGGCCTCTTCCCTCAGGAACAGTAGGACTTATTCTCGGGAGAAGTCCTCAAAGCTTAGTAGGTTTGCAAGTGACCCCAGGTGTAATAAACTCAGACTATAAAGGGGAAATAAAAATAATGCTTAGCTCACCCCAAAGTATAAGTTCTGTTAATCAAGGAGATAAAATTGCTCAGCTGCTTCTCCTTCCAAATTTACATAATTCATTTAAAATGAATATGCCTCAAAATAGGAACAATAGAAGACTTTGTTCCACTGATTCGAGACCCATGGCTTACTGGGTTCGAGACTGTACAAGGAGGCCTATGTGTAAAATAAGGATCCAAGGAATAGAAATGGAGGGACTTATAGGTACTGGAGCTAATTCTTCCATCATTAATTTACGTCAATGGCCCAAGCACTGGACTCTACAAAAAGCTTCAACCAATTTAAGAGGCTTAGGATATAATAACCTTCCAGAAAAAACTGTGGTAATTCTAAAATGGGAGGATGATGAAGGACATGAATGTACGTTTCAGCCTTATGTTTTACCTAACCTACCGGTTACATTATGGGGAAGAGATATTTTACAACAATGGGAGTACACCTTGCAACCAAGCCTGCAGGTGTTAATTGTGAAAAACTACAGGGTAATCTTAACCCTAAAAGAAATCATTATCAAAAAACACAAGGTAAACTTAACCCTAAAAGAAAACATTATCATAAAGGAAAAAGACATTTTTCTTTGGGGCCACTGAGAAAATAGTTTTGAAAATACCATGGCTTTCTGATAAGCCAGTGTGGGTCCCTCAGTGGCCCCTAGCTAAAGAAAAATTACAAGCAGCCCACCTATTAGTTCAAGAACAATTAGAAGCAGGACATATAGAACCTTCACCTCTCCCTAGAATTCCCCCATACTTGTGATCAAGAAAAAAAATCAGGAAAATGGCGATTGTTACATGATATTAGACAAATTAATAAAACCATGCAAACCATGGGCCCTACTCTGCCTGGACTTCCTAATCCTGTAGCAATTCCAAAAAATTTCCATCTCATTACTCTTGATATAAAAGATTGCTTCTTTTCAATTCCTCTACATCCTCTGGATGCCCCCAGGTTTGCCTTTTCAGTTCCTTCTTTTAACAATAATGGCCCCAACAAAAGATATCAATGGAAAGTACTACCGCAGGGAATGGCTAATAGCCCCACCATATGCCAAATATATGTGGACAAGGCTATCCAACCCATTAAAAATAAATATCCAAACCTCATGTGTCTACATTACATGGATGATGTTTTACTGGCCCACCCTAATCAAAAAAACTTATTTAATATATTCAGTGACATGGTAGAAAATTTAAAAAAAATATGGATTACATATAGCAGAAGAAAAAGTTCAAACCAGATCTCCCATATTATATTTAGGATTTAAAATTATGGATACCTTTGTTAGACCCCCCAAAATTTTAATAAATAAAGAACATTTGACCACCCTCAATGATTTCCAAAAACTACTGGGAGACATTAATTGGCTTCACCCTACATTAAACCTCACTACTGGCCAACTAAAACCTTTATTTGATATTTTTCGAGGGGACCCTGATCCATCCTCACCGCAAACTTTGACTCCTGATGCTAGGAAAGCTTTAAAGTTAGTAGAAAAAGCCATTGAAGGAGCTCATTGTGACAGATTTGATTTAACTCAACTGCTGATATTGATTATTATTTCTTCACAATATACACCCACAGGAGTATTTTGGCAACAAGGGCCTTTATTATGGATACATTTGCCCGTCTCTCCTAAAAGTATAATTGAGTCTTATACCTCCATGGTGGCTAAACTTATTCTTCAAGGACTTAAGACTTCTACTAAAATATTTGGCATTCACCCTGCTACTATTATTACTCCTTATTCATCGTCACACATTGAATATTTATGCTCCAATGATAATGATTGGGCTATAGCTAAATGCTCTACTTCTGCAAATTTTGATAATCACCTTCCTAAGTCTCCTATATTATCTTTTTGTATTAATCATCCTATTATATTTCCACAGGTAGTAAAAAATTAACCTATTCCTAAGGCATTTAATGTATTTACAGATGGGTCCTCAAATGGTACTACTGCAATAGTCACTCAAAAAGAAAATATGACTTACATAACTGCACACAAATCAGCTCAACTAGTGGAATTGGAAGCTGTGGTAAGAGCTCTGGAAAATTTTAGAGACCAGCCCATAAACATTTTTTCAGATAGCCACTATATTGTACAAGCTGTCCCAAAATTAGAGTTAGCAGGACCAATAGCACCTCATACTCCAGCCTTTAAATTGTTTTATCAAATACAAAAACTTTTGTGGGCAAGAAAAGAACCTCTATTCGTAGGCCATATTAGAGCACATACTAACTTGCCTGGTCCCCTCCATAAAGGTAATCAAAAGGCAGATGATCTTACAAAAACTATATTTATATTTTCAGTGCTACAACAAGCTACTTTATTTCACTCCCAGTTTCACGTCAACAGCACCACCTTGCAAGGTAGGTTTACAATCACAAAGGAGCAAGCCAGAACAATTGTAAAAGATTGTAAATCTTGTATGACACATTTGCCCAATCCTCATTTTGGTGTTAACCCTAGAGGATTAATGCCCAATCATTTGTGGCAGATGGATGTTACACATGAACCAAGTTTTGGAAAATTGTGATTTATTCATGTAACCATAGATACATGCTCAGGCATGATTTTTGCCTCCTTACATTCTGGAGAAAAAGTTAAAGATGTTACATCTCATTGTTTACAAGCTTTTGCTGCATTGGGCATCCCCAAAATGCTTAAAACAGATAATGGCCCTGCATATACTTCCTCATCTTTCAAACAGTTTTGCGCAAAATTCAATATCTCCCATTAAACAGGCATCCCATACAATCCTCAGGGTCAGGGCATTATTGAAAGAGCAAACTGCACACTAAAAGTTATGTTATTAAAACAAAAAGAAGGAAACTGGAAAAATCCTAAAGACAGATTGGCAGTTGCCCTGTTTACTTTAAATTTTTTAACTTTAGACTCTGATGGTTATTCTGCTGGAGACAGACATTGGAACCCACATCAACAACATAAACCTTTGGTTTACTGGACAGATGTTCTTTCAGGTACTTGGAAGGGTCCAAATCCAGTATTAATTTGGGGGAGAGGATCTGTTTGTGTTTTCCCAAAACACGAATTTTCTCCAATATGGATACCATCCAGATTAATAAAACAGGTACAAAATGAAAGGACAAAAATGAAGTTGTTAAACAATCAAGATTAATAAAAAAGACACAAAATCAAGAAGACCAAGATGAAAACATGGAATGATTTCCTTATTAGAGTCCTTCAAAATATTTCACAACTTAAGTGTCATTCCTCCCGGCCGAGAAAAAGAGATCTCTCTTTATGTGCACACAATTGTATTTTTTCTCTTTTTAAATATATGTCTTTATGTCTGTACATTTGTCTAAATTTCATGTAATTGTGATGTCACAAATATATGTTTTTAAACTTGTGTGTCTACCCAATGTGACGTCTCAAATAACTAAGCACTTATAAAAAATATATAGCTATGGATCCAAATAACTTTAATTCATCTAAGTTTAAGATTATTTAATTTAGGTAAATAATTTAATAAGTAAAGATACCTTCAATTTTAATTTATAAGTGTCCCAGAGATTTCTTTTTACCAAAAAATAAGACTAATGCTATGCAGCCTGATGTTTTGGTGTTTGACATACAGATGTTTATTTATAATTAACCTTATTTGTTTTATAAACTGATTAATTTGAGTTTTTTCAACAGATGATCTCATACAAGGTTACAAAGACTCGATGGTTCCAGCTAAAAAATTATTTTTCCAAAGTGCCTTTAACTTCTCTTTACTCTATCTTTAATACAATAAATACCTTCAGTCTTTCTTCGTTTTGTTCTAAATATGATATTTCGCTAGCTTATGCCTGCGTGAGCTCAAACAATGTGTGTAAACACAAATCAACTTTAATTTTCTAATTTAATAGCTTTGTTTTATAGCTTAACAACTCGCCTCTTGACTCAGTACGAAAATAACACTACTTCTCCTTCAATGATAAAACCTTAAGTTTCTAGGTAGCGGGCCCTGAATATTTGTCGGCGATATTGTCTAGACATGAAAAACACAGCTGCTACAACTGCAAGATCCACTCGTTCCAAACATCCCTGCTTCTCAAACATCACACAACTTCACCAGGACAACTTCAACAACAACGTGGCCTCTCCTCTACATCCATGAGACCTCCTAGATCAATGTGTTGTGACAGACATTTTCATTTTTCATTTATTTGTGATTTTACCAGACAATGCCTTCCTGATATTTGCCTACAAGACTCAATATGTTGTTACTTGATAAAACTCAAGACAGCTGATTTGTTTAAAAAAAATTAATATACTATACAATTTAGTTCATCAACAAAAGGCTTGTCATCTTAACAACATCCCCTCTTTTAAAACAAAAAAAGGGGGAAATACAGAAGCCCTGATTAAAGAGTTGGCGGAGACCGTTTGTTTACATCGGAAATGCCTTCCGGATCTTGCTCACCTTAAAATCTCACGGGACTTGATGCGAGATAGAAAAAACTTTACCAGAGGAGGTACGGAGCAGGCGCCATTCTCTCCTGCTGGACCACATGATAGTGGGATCTTGCCCAGGAGAATTAAATTAATCTTTTCTTTTCTATTTTGTCTTTGAGTTCTTTCCACAGCTTCGCCGCTTTGAATAATAACTTGCCCACAGACGTTTACACATCCCCTCTTTTAAAACAAAAGGGGGGAAATGCAGGAGCCCTGTTTGGGGAGATGGATGAGATTGCAGTTGGCTGTGGGCCATGGGGAAGTTTGGGCATTGCCGCCTTCCGTGGTCTCATGGGACTTGGCCCGAGATCTCACAGAACTTGGCCCAAGATCTCACGAGACTTGAGTGGAGATCGGAGTGGGTCGGCACCATTTGGTTGTTGGTTTTTTAGTGGTGTGTGTGGTGCATGCTAAAGTTGTTGTCAGAGCCGGAGAGAGAAGTTAACAAAATAAAAAGCTGTTTGTTTCCAGTCTGCCTCTGAACTTGTTCCCGCAGCGTCATTGCTCCAAGCAGCAATCACTTCAGGCAACTACACTGGGTTAATTTAAGATAATAATCAATCACCTAGGATGGTACAAACCCCAATTAATGGAAAGGGTAAAGGACAGTAAGGTTATAAGCATTAAAGTAAAGCCCAGTGCTCTTAATTTATGATTGGTGAGATTAATTTGCTATATGTTTTAAGATCAAGACTTTAAGTTAAATTAAAAGGAGCCAAGGAAGCCAATGTTTGGCTCTGACCCTCAGAGTCAGTCTGAGTCCAGGGAACAGGGAACTGCTCTGAAAAGCTTTGCAACTCTGGGCCACATAGCCTCCTGAGCAGGGAGACTATGAGACATCTGGAGAAGAGAAAGACAATCAGTGCACTTGCTAAAAAGAGGGTCCTTGGAAAAGGGAGACATCCCTGGTGCTTCCAAGGGAAGCCAGAAGGTCAAGCAAGATCTGGATTCATCCTTGCAGAATGCACTAGCAGAATGGAAAAGCTGCTCTTAAGTTCCCCCAAGAGTTATTTCCCATCAGAAATCAGCTGACTCTTAGCAATAGATAAAAGCAAAAGTCAGTTTGACCTGCTTCATCTTAAACACCCAGCAAAAACAGTTAAAACCGAAACACAACCATTCCTGGGGCATTTAAAAAATAATAGTTAGAATGTAACTTCAGATATACACTTGTATTAGCCCCAAGAATTGGTAAGACTGAAGACTACAAAAGAGATTCTTCGGCAGGAATGCCCGATAACTATAAAAAGAAACAGTTTAACTATTAAGTGACTGCCAAGTCAAAAGTTTTTAGTCAGTTTAAGGCCTACAGATCTTCCTAACCTACACAGGTAGGCTTAATATTCACTAATATAATTATCTAGCCCTAAGTAACAGAAATAAAGGGTTCTCTACTGGACACAGAGGTCATACCAGTAAAAAGATTTTATAGGATCAGATGACATTAAGTAGCTTGACTACCATCTTATCAGGATAGATATCTGATCTATAAGATTAAAAGTTATATGTTGTGTTTACATTCCTGATAACTCTGGAGATGTTAAAGATTTATATTCCCAAGTAAAGGCCATGTCCACTCTGGCCTTATTATAGGGACAACTTCTCAGCCCTCACACCTCCTGGTGAGAAATTATTGACTGCTACTATATTCATGGTATACATTGACATGTTCTGGATGCTGCAACGTTTATTCAGTACTCATGGTTTTTTTTCTCTCATAGAAGCGCTGGTCCCTGATGACAACCTGTTCTTTCCCAGGCTTCAATCTGACCTGACTTCTAAAAAGGGAACTCTGAACTACTTGCCCCAATCTCTTCGCCCCTGTTCAGCTCGAAGAAGCCGGAGTTCCTAAAGCCAGAATCTGTTAGGCAGTTAGTATAGATGGGTAAATCAAGTCAGGTCAAACCAAGAAAGCCAATTTTGAGTGAGTCCGGGGAAGCTGAAGACTGTTGGGAAACTGTCCACTGGAAAATAGTAATGTTAATTCCCTCAAAGCCCTTCCTCCACCCTTGTGGAGACCCTGCACTGTTGGGGACTTAAGAACACATCAGCCGAAAGAATAGAGAACTTTAACTCTCTGGTTGCCTTCCACCCCTTGATACATAATTGGCCTAATCAGGAGGCATTCCCCTGACGTGTCGTGAGAACTGAAAGCACCCTAAGGATAGGCCAGGGGCTCTGCCAATGTGATTTGCCCATGCTCCTTATGTGTCCCTATAATCTTTCTGCTGATTGGCCTATGTCCTCTATAAAAGCTATGCAACTTCCTCAATAAACTTGAGTTCCAGCTCAGACCAGGCTCCCTGGTTTGAGGGCCTTTTGAAGACAGGGGTGGGATTACCAGTGACGTTTACCTTTCCCAATCTCACCTCTCCTCTCGCTGTGGTGTGCTCTCCCAGCCTTCCCTGCTGGCCAGAGAAGGTTGATCCCAGGCCCCAGGAGAGTTAAAAACCACAGCAACCTTAAAGTCCCCAGCACTGCCCCTGTCCCAACCTGTTGCCAAGGTAACCTGTTCCAGAAATTGCCCCCTCCCAGGAGAAGCTTTAGGACTTTAAATATCACCCCTCCTCCTGCCCGTTATCAGGAGAGTCCCCAGTGCCGGCATTCAGTCTCAATTCATTCATTGATTCTGCCTGCTGGTTTCTCAAACAAACATGGGGATGGCAGATTATGGAGGAGAACAAAGATTTGTTCTCCCCATAAGACCAGTGGGGAATGTTATAAGCAAAGGTGACTTAAACTGGACTTGGACTGTCTCCACCTGATGGCCCATTGACCCACCCTTGATGGCCCATTTACCCACCCTTAAACCATCTCCACCTAAGGGCCTGAGGGTGTATTAACCCTGTGCTTTATAAACCCTGCCCTTGCTAGGTGCAGCCACCATTTTCTATTATCCTGCTTTGTGCTGGACGTATTTGGTGGCCCTGGCCAGAACAAAGGCTTCATTGGCTATTACGTGAGTGGCTTGTGAGACTTTTTTCCTGAAAATTGGGTACAACAAGTGGAAGAAGGCAAGATGCCCAACTTTATATGTTAACATCATGTTGAATTCAATGGTGGAAAAATACAGAGCTTCAACAGGCAGCCTGCTTTCCTTGGACTGTAAGCCAGTTGTGAGGTGATTACCCTCTTCTGCCTCAATTTGGCAAAAAGCTCCCAGCCACCCCTTGCTCTGGCTTACACCCTTTGTTCTGTCAACTGTTTCTCCCCCATCATTCACAGAGCCACTATACAGGCAAAGGGAAATTAATTCCCTGAGAGTCTGTGCTGTGCCTGAAGGAATGGCATGTAGTTCTGTTGCAGGAACCAGGCAAGGAGTGGCAAATGGCACTCAAAGAGTGGGAGAAACCAAACTTTATTTTATGCCAGTGGGCCCAGAGGAGATCAGTACTCCAGAATCTGAGCACCTCTTACTACTTTTTCTCAACATTTATAGGCTATCTGGTGTCATAAATTTTCTAGTCTACAACAATACATGGTTGTGAACAAGGTTTTAATAAAAAAAAAAGACATATGATTGTGTGTAAGAGTTTTGTGGGCTGGGGATATAGCTCAGTTGGTAGAGCTTGCCTCGCATGCACAAGGCCCTGGGTTCAATCCCCAGCATCACACACACACACACACACACACACACACACAAGACTTTTCTAGTGGGAAGTGTGTTTATGAAAGCAGTGTGCCATAAGGGAGACTGGCCTCTCATATAAGGCCTTTGGGCATTTACACTTCAAAGGAAAGTAGTTAATACCTAGGGAAAGTCCTTTACAATTCAAAAGGTAGCAGTGAATGGTGCTAATTAGTTTCCCTGAAAAGCAGCTGGCTGGAAAGGGGAAGGAAACTCTCCTTTTCCCAGGCACTAATTTTTGCTGTGTCCTTAGTTTATTTTGTATTCATGCCTAGGTCAGTTACCCACTACAGTTCATTTTCAGAAGCTCGAGCAGGGCCACTGAGTCTCTGCTAGGCCCTGGAGAGTGGTTGTGAGAGACAAGACACGGTTCCAGCAGACACACAGCCTGCTGTGGAGGTTCTTGGCTCACTTAGAAGATGCTTCAGGACGTCTGGGTAGGAAAAGTGGAAAACTGCTAGTCTGCAAGGGAGTGTTCAGAAGATGGATGCTTTGCCAAGAGAGACAAGGAAGCACGGGCTGTTGGATTCTGGGCAGAAGGCCACACCTCCCAGGTACTTCCTAAAAAGACTACACTTCCCAGGGTCCTCAGCATGGCCAGCAAACCTGGCCAGCAGGTGCCCTGGCCATCACCTCCTGACCTCTGCTAGCCTATAGGGCAAGGACTCACTCCAGGGGCTTTCTGACCCCCACTCTATTTAAGCCAGCCCCGGACTGAAACCTCTCTCTGTTCGCGCCTGCCCCTGTTCCCATCCGTCCCCTGTTTTCCCTTCTTCTCCCCCTTCCACGCGTGGCCCCTAATAAACTTTCCTTTAATTAAAATGGCATTCCCAGCGTAAGAAACTTTGCCTAAATTCTAACATTTTGACGCCTTCAACGCGGGGCAGTTCTACATTCAAAAGACAGAGTTTCTCAGGAATTGTTGTTTTTCTTTCTCTGCTGAAGCTCTGCTCTCGGACACCACTGGTCACTGTTCTCAGGATGGGTAAGAGTCGCGAAGTTTTTTCTCTCTCTCTCCCTCTCTCTCTTTTTCTCTTCCTCTCCCTTCTTTGGGAACCTCAATGTTCAAAATTAGATCTGAAACCTACAGTTCTCCAGTCCATCTGCACCCACTGTGCGTGAGTACTCCGAGCTCCTCAGTCCATCCTCAACTCTGCGTGCCTTCCCCCTCCCCCGCCAGCGAACAGCGACCATGTGTTTGCCATTCGTCCAAGCCACAGAAATTTCGCTTTCGCTTAGTCTGTGCACCTGGGTACGTTCTCTCAGCATGTTTGCGCCGGTTCGTCTCTTTCCCCCTCTGCTCTCTTCTCTTTCCCCTTCTGCTGCCACTACAGCGGCGCGCTCCCTGTTCGCACTCCCAGCCCTCTGCCGGTACAGCGGCAGCGTGTTCCTTGCCCGCCTCCTCTGCTAGACATCTGGCACCCGGCAGCCCGTTCCACCCTGCCTCCTCCAATCTATTTTAGCCGAGCATTTCTTCACGTGCAGGCCAGATCCCACCATGGCCGACAACATGGGCGCACTTCCTCCTTTGTTTCAAAGTTTCTCCTCTGACTTAAGCCAACCTATTTTACTTCTTAGCCTCGTGGTCACTTTTATTATTGGCCACCCTCTTTCCCCATTCCGATCAGCTGGCTCTGCTGCTTAGCTCCCTCCCCCTTTCTCAGATCCGCCATGTTCTTCCACCCAAATCTGTCTCCACTTCCGCTCCACTTCCACCCTTCCGGGATCCGCCATCTTCTATCCCAACCCACGTGGTTCCCTCCGACTGCCTTCCAAGCACCGACTTACCGTGCTGCTGCATTCAGCGGGCCAGCCGCGGGACTCTTCCATCCCTCCTGCCTGCACTGGTGGCAGACCCCTGCCTTCCAGAGCTGCCTGCGGACATGGGCAGCTTCTGCTCAGTTCTCCCTAAAATCTCTTCAGGCCTTGTGCCTAGTCTGGACTTGGGTCTCTTTTTCCCGTTCACATGGGACACGACACAAAGAGCCCCTCTGTCCTTCCATTAGGACCTCATCTCTACCTGGCTCCAGTGAGCCAGACCCCGCCACAGCTGGGGAGACTGAGTGTCTTCGTTCCTAGCAGCCACTGGCTTGTGCGACCCTCCCTTCAACTTCCTGCCCTACTGCAGCTGCCTTTTCCTTCAGCAAACTCCCTCTGTCCTCTGCTCTCTCACCCACTTCTTCCTTTGTTTCAAAGTTTCTCCTCTGATAGCAATCCCCTCCCCTAAATTCCTTCAGGCCTTTGGCTCTCTCTCTTTCTCATTCACGTGGGACACAGTCCCTCAGTTCCCATTCAGAATGGGAAAATCAGTCAATCCGTGCACCTGCGCAAGTCTGTCTCTTTTCAGCCCCTGCTGACCTCACCTTTGCCTCTTCAGCTAAAAAACCTCAAAAACTACGTGCTTTTTTCTTCAATAAACTCACAACTTCACAAACCCCTCCTTACTTCCCCTCCCAAAGTGTGCACAATTGTGTTTTTTTATGTTTTTATGTCCGTGCATCTGTCCAAATTTCATGTAAATGTGGTGTCACAAATAACAAACCAAGCGCTCATGAAAATTAATTTTTTTAAAAAATGGATCCAAGTATCTTTAATTCATTTAAGTCAAAAGTGTTCAATTCAAATTGGGTAAACAAATAAAAGTAAAGGTACCTTCAAACTTAATTCGCAAGTTTCTCCAGGACTTCTCTTCAGCAAAGAAAATGACTAATACTGTTCAGCCTCATATTTTGGTATTTGACATGAGATTATTCATTTGTAACTAACTTTGTTAAACAGCTGATTAATTTATAAGGTTAAATTGCTCACTGTTAAACATGGCATCAAATATTGATTGTTTTCATAAATTGGTCTTTGTCATCAGTGAAACAGGTTAAAGTTCCAATAGGTATAAACAGATATGTGAAATTCCTAGAAGACCTGTGCAACAGCCTCTTGAAGACCAAATCTTCACTCCTACTGTCTCAGCAGCCTACAACACGGTAACACAAGTAGCAAGACAGCCAGGACCCCCAACCCCTTCTCCATATTCAGCACATGCATCGTCCCCTGGACTCTCTCTCAAATAATATAAAAGATTGTTGTGTATGCAGAAGCTCAAAAGTTCCAATTGCTCTAATTAAGAGTACTGTAAACAAAATATTTTTCCTAAATTCAAGTTATTACTTTTCCACAAAAAGTTAAATGCTCTCAGCCCTTCTTTAATCCATTCTAATTGTAATATTTTGTCAGTTAAATACTATCAGCCTTTCTTTAATCCGCTCTAAATGTGATATTTTGTCAGCTAATGTTCATGGGAGCTCAAGCAGCAATATATGTAAGCAGAGATCAACTTAAGAACTAAAACACCTGACCTTCAAAAACCATTAAGACAGATAGGTACCACAGACCCTGGCTAACATAAGTTTATAAACATTAAAGTTAAAGCCCAGTGTTCTCAATTTAAGATTAGCTTACTGGATGTCTAAGATCAAAACTTTAAATTAATAAAAAGGGCCAAGAAAACCAGTATTTGGTTTTTGTCCCAGAGTCTGCCTGTTCAGGAACAGGAAACATCTCTAAAGAGCTTTGCATCTCTGGGCCACATGATTTCCCAATAAGAGAGATAAATGAGACCGATAGAGGAAAAAAGCCAATCAGTGCACTTGCTAAAAGGAGGGTCCATAAAAAGGGAGAAACATCCCTAATGCTTCTGAGGGAAGCCACAAGGTCAAGCAAGACCTGGACCCATCCTTACAGAAGGCACCGAGCAGAAAAGCTGCTCTCAAGTTTCCCCAAGATTCCCATCAAATCAGCTGACTCTTAGCAAAAGTTAAAAGCAAAAGTCAAGGGCTGGGATTGTGGCTCAGCGGTAGAGCGCTCGCCTAGCACGTGGGCGACCTGGGTTCGATCCTCAGCACCACGTACAAATAAAACGCATTGAATAAAACACATTGTGTACAACCAAAAGCAAATTAAAAAAAAAAAAAAAAAAAGCAAAAGTCAATTTGACAGACTTCATCCTAAACATCCAGTAAACAGTTGAAAAGGATACACAACCATTTCTGGGCATTTTAGAAGTAAATGTAACTTCAGATATACACTCGTAACTGCCATCTCAAAAGTTTTTAGTCAGTTTAAGGCCTGCAGATCTTCCTAACCTACACAGGTAGGCTTAATATTCAGTAGTATGATTACCTAGCCCTAAGTGATAGACATAGAGTTCTCTACAGAGAGGTCATAAGATCAGATGACATTAAGCAACTTAACTACCATCTTATCTAGATAGACATCTGTAACATTAAATGTTGTGTTTACATTCCTGATAACTCTGTACATGTTGAAAATTTAAATTATCATCTTCATGGTATACATTGACATGTTCCAGATGCTGCAACATTTATTCAGTACTCATGTTTTTTGTGTTTTCTCATAAAAGCTCCCATCCCTGTTGACTTTACAACCTTCCCCAGACTTCAAAGTAAAATCAATCCTTCATCAGACATCAGCTATGGACGTGCCAAGATTACATCCTGCCTGACCCAAATAGACTCACTGCTTCATTTCCATTGACACCCAGTTCTTGGGTATATTTCTCCCCTCCCCAGGACACAGGAACAGTCTCCCTTGTCCCAAAGTGGACAGGCCTTTCCAGGTTGTGCTGTGCACACCCATGGCTGCTAAGCTTCGTGAAACCTCAGGGAATTTGACTTCTTGGACTCATATTTCCAGACTGAAACCAGCTGCTCAACCAACTGAAGATCCACAAAAGGACAACAAACAACTACCTCAATATACTTGCTCTCCCAGTCCCACTGATCCCCTAAAAATTCGTTTCGTGTTCCTGATACTGACTCAAAATAATCTTTTCTGTTTTTCTCGTTTTGAACCTTTAACCAGTTTTTTCTCAGAGACTATCAACTGTTAAAAAAACCAGCAGATGACTTTTCAACCAGAGAAGACTTAGACTCTTCATCATCCGAGTCCTGCCCCTATGCTGCCACCCTATGCTCATTATGATGCGGTTCGCACTCTCCATCAGCCTCTTCACCATAAGTCCCACCTGGTGGAACACAGGCCTATGGACAATAATCCATCTCACCTTCTTTCCCTTTGTTGCTTCCATAATAGTGTTACCTGCAAATTCACAAGGCCCACAATTTCTACATGCTCTTTTAGAGGATAGCTGGCTGACTCCCTCAGTGACTTTCTGCAGAAGCCTGGTTTGACACCCTCACTGACCTATGGCTTCAAGGAAACTTCATCCATCCCATACCTGGACAGATTCATCTTTTCCACGCCTACCTCCTGGGAATTTTTCTACCCTCCAGCCAGACCTGCCTGCCCACATCTCCTCCCCTCATAGCACCCCACGTCGCCCCACTTCAGCTCTGTAGTAGCCAGATTGAAACACGACGCCCCACTTCCTAAGAAAACAAAAAGGGGGGAATGTTGGATTCTGGGCAGGAGGCTGCGCCTCCCAGGCAGAAGGCCACACCTCCCAGGTACTTCCTAAAAAGACTACACTTCCCAGGGTCCTCAGCATGGCCAGCAAACCTGGCCAGCAGATGCCCTGTCCATCACCTCCTGACCTCTGCTAGCCTATAGGGCAAGGACTCACTCCAGGGGCTTTCTGACCCCCACTCTATTTAAGCCAGCCCCGGACTGAAACCTCTCTCTGTTCGCGCCTGCCCCTGTTCCCATCCGTCCCCTGTTTTCCCTTCTTCTCCCCCTTCACGTGTGGCCCCTAATAAACTTCCCTTTTATTAAAATGGCATTCCCAGCGTAAGAAACTTTGCCTAAATTCTACCTCTGACTTAAGCCAACCTATTTTACTTCTTAGCCTCGTGGTCACTTTTATTACTGGCCACCCTCTTTCCCCATTCCGATCAGCCGGCTCTGCTGTTTAGCTCCCCCCCCTCAGATCCGCCATGTTCTTCCGCCCAAATCTGTCTCCACTTCCGCTCCTTCCTCAATCTACCATCTTCTATCCCAACCCACGTGGTTCCCTCAGACTGCCTTCCAAGCACAGCCTTACCACATGCCTTTGCTGCTGCACCCTGCAGGCCAGCCAGTGCCCTGCCTTGTGGCAGCGGCGGCCACTGCAGGACTCTTCCATCCCTCCTGCCTGCACTGGTGGCAGACCCCTGCCTTCCAGTGCCACCTGCGGACGTGGGCAGCTTCTGCTCAGTTCTCCCTAAAATCTCTTCAGGCCTTGTGCCTAGTCCGGACTTGGGTCTCTTTTTCCTGTTCACATGGGACACGATGCAAAGAGCTACTCTGTCCTCCCATTAGGACTTCATGTCTGCCTGGCTCTGATGAGCCAGACCCCACCACAGCTGGGGAGACTGAATGTCTTCGTTCCTAGCAGCCACTGGCTTGCACAATCCTCCCTCCAACTTCCTGCCCTAGTGCAGCTGCCTTTTCCTTCAGCAAACTCCCTCTGTCCTCTGCTCTTTTAATCTCTCACCCTCTTTTTCCCTTTGTTTAATCCCTTCAGGCCTTTGGCTCTCTCTCTTTCTCATTCACGTGGGACACAGTCCCTCAGTTCCCATTCAGAATGGGAAAATCAGTCAATCCGCACACCTGCACAAGTCTGTCTCTTTTCAGCCCCTGCTGACCTCACCTTTGCCTCTTCAGCTAAGAAACTTTTAATCTGCGTGCTTTTTCCTTCAATAAACTCACAACTTAAGTCTCATTCCTCCCGTCCAGGATGAGAGGATCTCTCACTAGTGCATGCTGCATCAGTTCCTCAAAAGCTGCATGCTTTACCTTCAACAAACTCACAAACCCCTCCTTACTTCCCCTCCCAAAGTGCGCACTATTGTGTTTTTTATGTTTTTATGTCCGTGCGTCTGTCCAAATTTCATGTAAATGTGATGTCATAAATAACAGACCAAGCGCTCATAAAAAATTAATTTTTAAAATAATGGATCCAAATACTTTTAATTCATTTAAGTCAAAAGTGTTCAATTCAAATTGGGTAAACAAATAAGTGAAGGTACCTTCAAACTTCAAACTTAATTTGCAAGTTTCTCCAGGACTTCTCTTCAGCAAGAAAAATAACTAATACTGTTCAGCCTCATATTTTGGTATCTGACATGGGATTATTAATTTATAACTAACTTTGTTAAACAGCTGATTAATTTACAAGGTTAAATTGCTCACTGTTAAATATGCCATCAGGTATTGATTGTTTTCATAAATTGGTCTTTGTTATCAGTGAAACAGGTTAAAGTTCCAACAGGTATAAACAGATGTGTGAAATTCCTAGAGGACCTGTGCAACAGCCTCTTAAAGACCGAATCTTCACTCCTACTATCTCAGCAGTCTACAGCATGATAACACAAGTAACAAGACAGCCGGGACCCCCAATCCCTTCCCCATATTCAGCACATGAAATAAACAAGGGGCATCCAAATCTTGCGGCAACGCCCCCGGGACATGCATCGTCCCTGGGCTCTCTCAAATAATATAAAAAATTGTTGTGTATGCAAAAGCTCAAAAGTTCCAATTGCTCTAATTAAGAGTACTGTAAACAAAATATTTTTCCTAAATTCAAGTTATTACTTTTCATGAAAAGTTAAATGCTCTCAGCCTTTCTTTAATCCATTCTAAGTGTAATATTTTGTCAGCTAAATGCTCTCAGCCTTTCTTTAATCTGTTCTAAATGTGATATTTTGTCAGCTAATGTTCATGGGAGCTCATGCAGCAATATATGTTAACAGAGATCAACTTCAGAACTAAAACACCTGACCTTCAAGAATCATCAAGACAGATAGGTACTACAGACCCCAGCTACTGTAAGTTTATAAACATTAAAGCTAAAGCCCAGTGTTCTCAATTTAAGGTTAGCTTACTGGATGTCTAAGATCAAGACCTTAAATTAATCAAAAAGGGCCAAGAAAACCAATATTTGGCTCTTGCCCTCAGAATCAAGTCTGAATCGGGAACAGGAAACTTCTATAAAGAGCTTTGCATCTCTGGGCCACATGATTTCCCAATCAGGGAGATAAATGAGACCGATAGAAAAAAAAAAAAAAAAAGCCAATCAGTTCACTTGCTAAAAGGAGGGTCCATAAAAAGGGAGAGATATCCCTAATGTTTCTGAGGGAAGCCACAGGTCAAGCAAGACCTGGACCCATCCTTACAGAAGGCACCAAGCAAAACAGCTGCTCTCAAATTTCCCCAAGATTCCCATCAAAATTCAGCTGACTCTTAATGATAGTTAAAAAGCAAAAGTCAGTTTGACAGACTTTATCTTAAACATCCAGTAAACAGTTGAAACAGATTCACAACCATTTCTGGGCATTTTAGAAGTAAAGGTAACTTCAGATATACACAGTTGTATAAAAGAAACAATTTAACTACTAAGTAACTGCCAACTCAAAAGTTTTTAGTCAGTTTAAGGCCTGCAGATCTTCCTAACCTACACAGGTAGGCTTAATATTCAGTAGTATGATTATCTAGCCCTAAGTGACAGAGATAGAGTTCTCTACTAGACACAGAGGTCATAAGATTAGATGACATTAAGCAGCTTAACTACCATCTCATCTAGATAGACATCTGTAACATTAAATGTTGTGTTTACATCCCTGATAACTCTGTGCATGTTAAAAATTTAAATTATCATCTTCATGGTATACATTGACATGTTCCAGATGCTGCAACATTTATTCAGTACTCATGTTTTTTTGTGTTTCTCTCATAAAAGCTCCCATCCCTATTGACTATACAACCTTCCCCCAGACTTCAAAGTAAAATCTATCCTTCATCAGACATCAGCTATGGACGTGCCAAGATTACATCCTGCCTGACCCAAGTAGACTCACTGCTTCATTTCAATTGGCACCCAGTTCTTGGGTATATTTCTCCTCTCCCCAGGACACGAGATCAGTCTCCCTTGTCCCAAAGTGGACAGGCCCCTTTCCAGGTTGTGCTGTGTACACCCACAGCTGCTAAGCTTCATGAAACCTCAGGAAATTTGACTTCTTGGACTCATTTTCCAGACTGAAACCAGCTGCTCAACCAACTGAAGATCCACAAAAGGACCACAAACAACTACCTCAATATACTTGCTCTCCCAGTCCCATTGATCCCCTAAAAATTCGTTTCATGTTCCTGATACTAACTCAAAATAATCTTTTCTGTTTTTCTTGTTTTGAACTTTTAACCAGTTTTTTTCTCAGAGACTATCAACTGTTTAAATTCTGGGCAGAAGGCCACACCTCCCAGGTACTTCCTAAAAAGACTACACTTCCCAGGGTCCTCAGCATGGCCAGCAAACCTGGCCAGCAGGTGCCCTGGCCATCACCTCCTGACCTCTGCTAGCCTATAGGGCAAGGACTCACTCCAGGGGCTTTCTGACCCCCACTCTATTTAAGCCAGCCCCGGACTGAAACCTCTCTCTGTTCGCGCCTGCCCCTGTTCCCATCCGTCCCTGTTTTCCCTTCTTCTCCCCCTTCCACGCGTGGCCCCTAATAAACTTTCCTTTAATTAAAATGGCATTCCCAGCGTAAGAAACTTTGCCTAAATTCTAACATTTTGACGCCTTCAACGCGGGGCAGTTCTACATTCAAAAGACAGAGTTTCTCAGGAATTGTTGTTTTTCTTTCTCTGCTGAAGCTCTGCTCTCGGACACCACTGGTCACTGTTCTCAGGATGGGTAAGAGTCGCGAAGTTTTTTCTCTCTCTCTCCCTCTCTCTCTTTTTCTCTTCCTCTCCCTTCTTTGGGAACCTCAATGTTCAAAATTAGATCTGAAACCTACAGTTCTCCAGTCCATCTGCACCCACTGTGCGTGAGTACTCCGAGCTCCTCAGTCCATCCTCAACTCTGCGTGCCTTCCCCCTCCCCCGCCAGCGAACAGCGACCATGTGTTTGCCATTCGTCCAAGCCACAGAAATTTCGCTTTCGCTTAGTCTGTGCACCTGGGTACGTTCTCTCAGCATGTTTGCGCCGGTTCGTCTCTTTCCCCCTCTGCTCTCTTCTCTTTCCCCTTCTGCTGCCACTACAGCGGCGCGCTCCCTGTTCGCACTCCCAGCCCTCTGCCGGTACAGCGGCAGCGTGTTCCTTGCCCGCCTCCTCTGCTAGACATCTGGCACCCGGCAGCCCGTTCCACCCTGCCTCCTCCAATCTATTTTAGCCGAGCATTTCTTCACGTGCAGGCCAGATCCCACCATGGCCGACAACATGGGCGCACTTCCTCCTTTGTTTCAAAGTTTCTCCTCTGACTTAAGCCAACCTATTTTACTTCTTAGCCTCGTGGTCACTTTTATTATTGGCCACCCTCTTTCCCCATTCCGATCAGCTGGCTCTGCTGCTTAGCTCCCTCCCCCTTTCTCAGATCCGCCATGTTCTTCCACCCAAATCTGTCTCCACTTCCGCTCCACTTCCACCCTTCCGGGATCCGCCATCTTCTATCCCAACCCACGTGGTTCCCTCCGACTGCCTTCCAAGCACCGACTTACCGTGCTGCTGCATTCAGCGGGCCAGCCGCGGGACTCTTCCATCCCTCCTGCCTGCACTGGTGGCAGACCCCTGCCTTCCAGAGCTGCCTGCGGACATGGGCAGCTTCTGCTCAGTTCTCCCTAAAATCTCTTCAGGCCTTGTGCCTAGTCTGGACTTGGGTCTCTTTTTCCCGTTCACATGGGACACGACACAAAGAGCCCCTCTGTCCTTCCATTAGGACCTCATCTCTACCTGGCTCCAGTGAGCCAGACCCCGCCACAGCTGGGGAGACTGAGTGTCTTCGTTCCTAGCAGCCACTGGCTTGTGCGACCCTCCCTTCAACTTCCTGCCCTACTGCAGCTGCCTTTTCCTTCAGCAAACTCCCTCTGTCCTCTGCTCTCTCACCCACTTCTTCCTTTGTTTCAAAGTTTCTCCTCTGATAGCAATCCCCTCCCCTAAATTCCTTCAGGCCTTTGGCTCTCTCTCTTTCTCATTCACGTGGGACACAGTCCCTCAGTTCCCATTCAGAATGGGAAAATCAGTCAATCCGTGCACCTGCGCAAGTCTGTCTCTTTTCAGCCCCTGCTGACCTCACCTTTGCCTCTTCAGCTAAAAAACCTCAAAAACTACGTGCTTTTTTCTTCAATAAACTCACAACTTCACAAACCCCTCCTTACTTCCCCTCCCAAAGTGTGCACAATTGTGTTTTTTTATGTTTTTATGTCCGTGCATCTGTCCAAATTTCATGTAAATGTGGTGTCACAAATAACAAACCAAGCGCTCATGAAAATTAATTTTTTTAAAAAATGGATCCAAGTATCTTTAATTCATTTAAGTCAAAAGTGTTCAATTCAAATTGGGTAAACAAATAAAAGTAAAGGTACCTTCAAACTTAATTCGCAAGTTTCTCCAGGACTTCTCTTCAGCAAAGAAAATGACTAATACTGTTCAGCCTCATATTTTGGTATTTGACATGAGATTATTCATTTGTAACTAACTTTGTTAAACAGCTGATTAATTTATAAGGTTAAATTGCTCACTGTTAAACATGGCATCAAATATTGATTGTTTTCATAAATTGGTCTTTGTCATCAGTGAAACAGGTTAAAGTTCCAATAGGTATAAACAGATATGTGAAATTCCTAGAAGACCTGTGCAACAGCCTCTTGAAGACCAAATCTTCACTCCTACTGTCTCAGCAGCCTACAACACGGTAACACAAGTAGCAAGACAGCCAGGACCCCCAACCCCTTCTCCATATTCAGCACATGCATCGTCCCCTGGACTCTCTCTCAAATAATATAAAAGATTGTTGTGTATGCAGAAGCTCAAAAGTTCCAATTGCTCTAATTAAGAGTACTGTAAACAAAATATTTTTCCTAAATTCAAGTTATTACTTTTCCACAAAAAGTTAAATGCTCTCAGCCCTTCTTTAATCCATTCTAATTGTAATATTTTGTCAGTTAAATACTATCAGCCTTTCTTTAATCCGCTCTAAATGTGATATTTTGTCAGCTAATGTTCATGGGAGCTCAAGCAGCAATATATGTAAGCAGAGATCAACTTAAGAACTAAAACACCTGACCTTCAAAAACCATTAAGACAGATAGGTACCACAGACCCTGGCTAACATAAGTTTATAAACATTAAAGTTAAAGCCCAGTGTTCTCAATTTAAGATTAGCTTACTGGATGTCTAAGATCAAAACTTTAAATTAATAAAAAGGGCCAAGAAAACCAGTATTTGGTTTTTGTCCCAGAGTCTGCCTGTTCAGGAACAGGAAACATCTCTAAAGAGCTTTGCATCTCTGGGCCACATGATTTCCCAATAAGAGAGATAAATGAGACCGATAGAGGAAAAAAGCCAATCAGTGCACTTGCTAAAAGGAGGGTCCATAAAAAGGGAGAAACATCCCTAATGCTTCTGAGGGAAGCCACAAGGTCAAGCAAGACCTGGACCCATCCTTACAGAAGGCACCGAGCAGAAAAGCTGCTCTCAAGTTTCCCCAAGATTCCCATCAAATCAGCTGACTCTTAGCAAAAGTTAAAAGCAAAAGTCAAGGGCTGGGATTGTGGCTCAGCGGTAGAGCGCTCGCCTAGCACGTGGGCGACCTGGGTTCGATCCTCAGCACCACGTACAAATAAAACGCATTGAATAAAACACATTGTGTACAACCAAAAGCAAATTAAAAAAAAAAAAAAAAAAAGCAAAAGTCAATTTGACAGACTTCATCCTAAACATCCAGTAAACAGTTGAAAAGGATACACAACCATTTCTGGGCATTTTAGAAGTAAATGTAACTTCAGATATACACTCGTAACTGCCATCTCAAAAGTTTTTAGTCAGTTTAAGGCCTGCAGATCTTCCTAACCTACACAGGTAGGCTTAATATTCAGTAGTATGATTACCTAGCCCTAAGTGATAGACATAGAGTTCTCTACAGAGAGGTCATAAGATCAGATGACATTAAGCAACTTAACTACCATCTTATCTAGATAGACATCTGTAACATTAAATGTTGTGTTTACATTCCTGATAACTCTGTACATGTTGAAAATTTAAATTATCATCTTCATGGTATACATTGACATGTTCCAGATGCTGCAACATTTATTCAGTACTCATGTTTTTTGTGTTTTCTCATAAAAGCTCCCATCCCTGTTGACTTTACAACCTTCCCCAGACTTCAAAGTAAAATCAATCCTTCATCAGACATCAGCTATGGACGTGCCAAGATTACATCCTGCCTGACCCAAATAGACTCACTGCTTCATTTCCATTGACACCCAGTTCTTGGGTATATTTCTCCCCTCCCCAGGACACAGGAACAGTCTCCCTTGTCCCAAAGTGGACAGGCCCTTTCCAGGTTGTGCTGTGCACACCCATGGCTGCTAAGCTTCGTGAAACCTCAGGGAATTTGACTTCTTGGACTCATATTTCCAGACTGAAACCAGCTGCTCAACCAACTGAAGATCCACAAAAGGACAACAAACAACTACCTCAATATACTTGCTCTCCCAGTCCCACTGATCCCCTAAAAATTCGTTTCGTGTTCCTGATACTGACTCAAAATAATCTTTTCTGTTTTTCTCGTTTTGAACCTTTAACCAGTTTTTTCTCAGAGACTATCAACTGTTAAAAAAACCAGCAGATGACTTTTCAACCAGAGAAGACTTAGACTCTTCATCATCCGAGTCCTGCCCCTATGCTGCCACCCTATGCTCATTATGATGCGGTTCGCACTCTCCATCAGCCTCTTCACCATAAGTCCCACCTGGTGGAACACAGGCCTATGGACAATAATCCATCTCACCTTCTTTCCCTTTGTTGCTTCCATAATAGTGTTACCTGCAAATTCACAAGGCCCACAATTTCTACATGCTCTTTTAGAGGATAGCTGGCTGACTCCCTCAGTGACTTTCTGCAGAAGCCTGGTTTGACACCCTCACTGACCTATGGCTTCAAGGAAACTTCATCCATCCCATACCTGGACAGATTCATCTTTTCCACGCCTACCTCCTGGGAATTTTTCTACCCTCCAGCCAGACCTGCCTGCCCACATCTCCTCCCCTCATAGCACCCCACGTCGCCCCACTTCAGCTCTGTAGTAGCCAGATTGAAACACGACGCCCCACTTCCTAAGAAAACAAAAAGGGGGGAATGTTGGATTCTGGGCAGGAGGCTGCGCCTCCCAGGCAGAAGGCCACACCTCCCAGGTACTTCCTAAAAAGACTACACTTCCCAGGGTCCTCAGCATGGCCAGCAAACCTGGCCAGCAGATGCCCTGTCCATCACCTCCTGACCTCTGCTAGCCTATAGGGCAAGGACTCACTCCAGGGGCTTTCTGACCCCCACTCTATTTAAGCCAGCCCCGGACTGAAACCTCTCTCTGTTCGCGCCTGCCCCTGTTCCCATCCGTCCCCTGTTTTCCCTTCTTCTCCCCCTTCCACGTGTGGCCCCTAATAAACTTCCCTTTTATTAAAATGGCATTCCCAGCGTAAGAAACTTTGCCTAAATTCTAACACGGGCTACTCCCTCAGCTATTTGCAAAAATGTTGTCTTCATTCCTTTTTAATCTTACCTAGAGTTCTTGCTTGCTGGTATGAAGAACTGCTTGTTGATGTAATAAACTCAAGCAGCTCAGAATTCATGGTTACTTTTAATCCTATGCCTGGTTCTGTATTTCTGAGAACATGCACCCTTGTTCATCTTATACCTAGTTACGTGTTCCTAAGAACACCACGCCTTTGTTCATTCCTCCTAATGAAATTGTAACCGTGGGCTGGGGTTGTGGCTCAGCGGTAGAGCGCTCACCTAGCACGTGCGCAGCCCAGGTTCAATCCTCAGCACCACGTAAACACAAATGCATTTCATTGTGTACAACTAAAGCAAATAAATAAATATTTTAAAAAAAGAAATTGTAACCGTGGTCCACTTCACTTTTTGAATATAGCTCTGAGGCTTGTTTTTAAAAGGGACATGTTTTTCTTTTCTTCTCCCTCTCCCTCTCCCTAGCCTGAGGGCAGGAAACAAGACTACCTGGAGTTATCAGTGTTCCACAGGAAGGAGATCTGCCAGAGGATCTAGGAAGTGAATATCTCCCAAATTAACGAATGAATCCGAACACACTATCAGTGTGCCCTGGAACCCCCTGTCAGGGCACACCTGGATAGTAGCCTTTGAATAGCTCCTTTAAAAGCCCTCTGTTTTCCCTGATGGGCAGAATCACAGCCTCTGGGATAGGAGTCCCTGTGTTTCTCCTTTGCTAGCAAAGCTATAAACATCTTTTTCCTTTTTCTCAAAACAGAGTCCTCATTATTGAATTGACATCAGGGACAAGGACAGAGCTTTGGTTACAAAAGGAGACAGGAAGACTTGGACTTCACTTCATTTTGGGTAAAGTTCCCTGATTCCCCCAGCTTCAAACAACTTTGTCTCTGCATCATTATTCATTTGCTGGTTCCAGAGTTCAGCTAGTCTGGTCCAGCAATGTGCCTCTCCTGCACTCCAGTTTTATTGGGGATCCCAGAGAATTTTCCAGAAAGGCCCACACAGGTCCCCCTCTTGACTTTTGACTGATAGCAGTATGACATCAGACTTTCATGTCTCCACTGCCATGATAACTCTAGGTTACTTTGGTTCATGCTAACAAGTTCTAATTTATTGGGGGGGAGGGGGGAGTACCGGGGATTGAACTCAGGGGCACTCAACCACTGAGCCACATCCCCAGCCCTATTTTGTACTTTATTTAGAGACAGGGGCTCACTGAATTGTTTAGTGCCTCGCTGTTGTTGAGGCTGGCTTTGAACTCATGATCCTCCTGCCTCAGCCTCCCGAGCAGCTGGGATTATAGGGATGTGCCACCACACCTGCCTAATGAACTGTTCTAATTTGATCCATTCTGACTGGTTCTAATTGGGTTTTTTTGGTTTATTTTTTGTTTGTTTGTTTGTTTTTGTTTTGTTTTGTTTGTACCAGGGATTGAATTCAGGGGCACTCGACCACTGGGCCACATCCCCAGCCCTTTTTTGTATTTTATTAGAGATAGGGTCTCACTGAGTTGCTGAGGCTGGCTTTGAACTCGAGATCCTCCTTCCTCAGCCTCCCAAGTGCTGGGATTACAGGCATGCGCCACTGCACCTGGCTGAAAATAAACTTCTTATATCAGCAGGTGCAATGAAGTAGTTAAAAAATAACCAATCTGAGCCAGGCATGGTGGTGCACGCCTGTAATCCCAGCACTTTGGGAGGCTGAGGCAGGAGGATTGTGAGTTCAAAGCCAGCCTCAGCAATGGCGAGGCACTTAGCAACTCAGTGAGACCCTGTCTCTAAATAAAATACAAAAAAGGGCTGGAGATGTGGCCCAATGGTCGAGTGCCCAACTTCAATCCCCTGTACCACACACACACACACACACACACACACACACACACACAAATCTGGTCCTGTGATTGTTACTGGGAGACTTTGTTCTGGTTTCAGTAGTTAGGGACTCTTTGCTCTTTGGGATTAGCTTAATGAGAAGGTCATGCCCACGTGGGCTTCTTAAAATGGCAGGTGCTGATTTTCAAAATGGAGTTACTTTGGCTTAAGGACCTACCAGCTAGGTTATCACAGATGAAATGATTTGGGAGTAGTGTGGAATGTCTGAAATTCTGCAAATTCTGATTTCTTTTTGGGCCTCTTTATACTGAGATGATGAAATTACAAAGGATATCTTTAAAGTTTTTTCAAAGTTATATTCTATTAGTCCTATTATTAGAGGAGAGATAGATGAGGATAGTGGAAATGAAGCAAGAATTAAAGACAGGCAGTCAGTGTAGACAGGTAATTTGGTCAGATCACGAAAATGGAGACTGCCCCAGGGGGTTGGAATATTAATGCCTCCAGTGCCCTTTGATTGCCTATACTGCCACTACCAGAAGGTTATTAATGAAGCACCCCCTGAGCAAACAGGGAACTGCTAATTAATGCCCCCTGGGCTGTTATCTGCCTGGATCACTCCATTTGGCCCTTCCCCCTGCCCATCTGTTTCTCACTTTTTGGCCATCTCATGGGCATCTCCTGGGCAGGAAGGAGAGAGCTAAGGGAGTAGAAGACAGAAGAACAAAGAAAACCTAAAATGTATAAAAGGGGAAGGATGCTCCCACTTCTTGGGATACCAGGACACCATCTATGGCTGCTTTCTTCCCTCCTGGGAGAAGTTTCTGTCACTGTTTCTTAAATAAAATTTGCTTTCTACCCTTGCCTTGGCTTGCTTCTCTAATGTTCAAACTTCAACATTTGAGGAAGCAGAAGTTGTCACTGATAACCTGCGGTATCAGAAACACGAGGTTAAAGAATAATTCTATAAAATGGGCCCACTATGCTAACCCCCACATACTTTCTTTCCCAAAAAGAAAATTGCCTGCAGCCCTGCCTGGCCTAAGTGGCAGAATATGTCTGTTAGGAATATCAGTAGGTCCCCATTTCTCAGAAAACAGCTTAAGTCTCAGTTCCCACCCAGTGATGATGCTATACCCACTGCCATGCCTTCTCCCACTGATGCCCCCCTCAAAGCCAGTCAAAGCTCCCCTCAAGGCCAGTCGAAGCTGCACGCGCAGCCTAATCCTACATGCCTAAACCTACTTACCTAAAACCATACGTGCCTGACATGCCTAGAACCAGTATCTTCAGACCCTCATGGCCTAATTAGCATATGACAGATACCCCAAACAGTAGATATAAGTTGAAGCTTGCACATTCTCTCCCTCTCTCTCTCTCTCTCTGCCAAGGCCCCTGCTCCCTGCTGCTGCCCCCGCTTACAAGATGCTGCTGCTATCTCTACTGCTACTGCTTTCCTCCCTGCGCCAGCAGCCACCTCGCTGCTTCCCAATAAATCTCTTAGCAGTATCTCTGTCTCTCTACAAGGAAATGCAGGACAGGAAACATTAAGAGGAATCCAAGGTACTTTGAAGGGAGAGACTTTTGTGACCCTTTTCACAGACCAGATTCTGGAAGAGAAGAATAGTTCCTCCTAACCATAAAATTTGTAAGAGTACTCAGTTAAGAATCCAGTTAGAACCATTCAGCATGGGCCAAGGTGACCTAGAGTTGCCATGGCAGTGGAGACTTGAAAGTCTGAGGTTACCCTGCTGTCAGTCAAAAGTCAAGAGGTGGACCCGGGTGGGACTCTCTGGAATCTTCCCTGGGATCCTCAATAAAATTGGACTGCAGGAGATGCAGCTATTATCCCTCTCTTCCCTGAAAGTACCCACTCTCTTCCTTAGAGTGTCCCCCTTCCCCTTCCCTATCCCTTCAAAATAAACTCATTTCCATTACTCTGAGTGACACATCTGAAATCTTTCTGAATTGATGGCAAGGATCAGAGTTTGACGGGCAGGTGTTAGATAAATTCCAGGCCGGCAGGCCACACTTCCCAGGTACCTTACTAAGCCAGTCATGGCACAAGAGTTCCCCTTAGGACCCCAGGAGCCTATGGAGTCGGGGGGTGGGGGGGGGGGGGTCTCTCGTACCACCAGAGTCGCTATTTAAACCCCGGCCAGGCTGAAATTTGGCCCTTTCCACCCCTTTTCTTCGTCGCCCCGTCTTCACCCTTCCCCCTCTCGTAGGCCTCCCTTTCCTTCCCTTCGCTGCCCTTCCCTCCCTTCCATGCGCCCCCTTCGGGCCCCACCAGCCATCAGGGGCCAGTTAATAAACCCCTTTTACTACACTGCGGTCCCAGCGTGTGTTTCTTTGCCCTTCAGCAGGGTCTTCCAGTTGCCTCTGTTTCTCAGAAGGTCCCAGCTCTGTAACACTATGAACCTGATGCTTTCAAAACGTTGTTCTGCTTAAGTGCATAGTATAAAAATTAAAAGCAACATGTTAAACAAAATGCACTTAATTTCAACGCCTTTCTGCGTTGAAAGTATTTATTATACAGTATTCATTATCCAAGGCTGGGGGAACTGGCTAGAGCCTCCAGCGAGCGGAGGGGATTCCCACGCGGTTAGGGATGCTCGGCGGAGCCAGCCACACCTGCCCTACTTTTCTCCAGGAAGGGATTAGCAGCTGAACCCGGACTTATTGATGCTTCTTGAAGGCCTCGCGCCACCACCGGGCGCGGCTGTGGGGCCCACTAGGTGACCAAGAAGCCCTGTTGCGTCACAGCCGAGCTCATGAAAAAGCACGCTTTGCGCCAAGGCGACACTTTGGTCGCTCAACGGCAACTAGCGACTTCCGGCGGGGAGCCGACCCTCGAGTCTGGTCCCGCCTCACTTCCGCCTTCCGGGCGGCGACCGACTCCTGACTTCCGTTTGGCTCCGAGTTTCGCCTTCCGGCCCGGCGGCCCTCACGCGCCCCGATGGCGGTAGCTCCGGCCCGGCGGGTGGAGCTGGGGTTCGCCGAGCCGGCGCCGTCGTGGCGGCTGCGCAGCGAGCAGTTCCCCAGCAAGGTGGGCGGGCGCCCGGCGTGGCTGGGCGAGGCTGCGCTGCCGGGGCCCGCGGCACTGGGCTGCGCGCGCTGCGGCCGGCCGCTCGCCTTCCTGCTGCAGGTGTACGCGCCGCTGCCGGGCCGCGCCGACGCCTTCCACCGCGGCCTCTTCCTCTTCTGTTGCCGCGAGCCGCCGTGCTGCGCCGGCCTGCGAGGTGCGGCGGGGCCCAGAAGAAATGTGGCCTCGAGTTTTAAACGCTCCTTCGTTTACATTTTTGGTTTCTCCCCGTCTCGGAAATAAGTTCCCTAAGAGCAGAAACTTAAATTTCTCTTTCTTTAAATGAATGCTTTTTTTTTTTTTTTTCCATTTTACGAGGCATGGCATAGAGACTCAGATGTTTGGATTGCTGTTTTGTGTCGCTTATATGACGTTTATACGTTTTCTCTTTATTCTTAGTTTTTAGGAATCAGCTACCCAGGAAAAATGAGTTTTACTCCTATGAACCACCTTCTGAGAACCCTTCCCCAGAAACAGAATCTGTGTGTCTCCAACTTAAGTCAGGCGCTCAGCTCTGCAGGGTTTGTGGCTGTTTGGGCCCCAAAACGTGCTCCAGATGCCACCGGGCACACTACTGCAGTAAGGAGCATCAGACGCTAGACTGGAGATTGGGGCACAAGCAGGCTTGTACCCAAGGTAAGTCCTTTCTTAAAAAATCTCGCCTGTTTCTTAGTTTCAGTCAACCTAAATATTTTATTTCCAGGTTAAATTGGAAAACAGAGTTCTTTTCAAAAACTTCATAGCTGATAACATGAACGTTTTCATAAGAGTGAAAGCAAAGCTTTCATCACTGTTATGTGACCAGCCTTACTCTCATGTAGGCATTTGTTACCCTAATCTAAAGTACCAGCGCTACATATATCAATTTAAAAGGGAAAAACTGTTACTATGCAAAACATAATATGTCACACATTATTTCACTTAATAACAGGCAACCTGCAACAGTGATCCTTAAGTCTACAGGAGCTTAAAACTGCTCAGTAGTCAACACAAGACTCCTGTATTTGGGGTGGTGCTGGTGTAAATATGCCTACTGTGCTGCCAGTGGTGTAACAGTATGGCATTGATCATGTACAGTATAGACTACTTGATAACAAGTGACTGTTGTTTATGAGTTTACTGTACTTCTTTTTTTTCAATATATATTTATTTGCTTTAGTTGTACACAATGCAGTTTACTGTACTTTTTATCATGTCTTACAGCATACTCCTATTTATGAAAAAAAGCAACTTACCATAAACAATATGCTGAGCTAGGCCAGCAGCAGCCTCATGCATCTCATGTTGTCATGACTTTTTTTTTTTTTTTTTTTTTTGGTGGTACCGGGGATTGAACTCAGGGGCACTCTACCACTGGGTCACATCCCCAGAACTTTTTTGTATTTTATTTAGAGACAGGGTCTCACTGAGTTGCTAAGTGCCTCGCCATTGCTGAGGCTGGCTTTGAACTCGCAATCTCCTGCCTCAGCCTCCCAAAGTGCTGGGATTACAGGCGTGCGCCACTGCGCCCGGCTTGTTGTCATGACTTTTGACTGCACAATGAGGCTGTGTCAGCTGACTGGCCTGCCCATCCGGCTGTGAGCACATCCTGTGCTGGTTTAACAATGAAATCACTCAAGGACATGTGGCTGTACTTTAGAAATGGAACATTTATAGATCATCTTCAAAACTAAATGGTTAATTATGATGCTAGTAATATTATTTGTCTTAGATCATTTGGACCAAACAGTTCCAGACCACAACTTCCTTTTTCCTGAATTCGAAATTGTCATAGAAACAGAAGAGGAGATTGTTCCTGAAGTTGTGGAAAAGGAAGAAGACTTTGAGATCACAGGAAGCATGGGTAAGGAGTTGGCATTGGCACTCATGATTAAACATGATAGAAAGGGCTTAGTATGTCAAGAAAAGTGGTCCTGAGAGGAATGGACTCTCAGTTTGGAGACCGCAAGCTATCGAGTGAAAATACCCTTCCTGTACCTCCCTGGCGTATGTCAGGTACATTCTGCTTTCTAAAAAACATGGGAAGTGAGCCAGGCACCATGATGGAACCCTGGAATCCTAACTGCTTGGAAGGCTAAGGCAGGAAGACTGCAAGTTCAAGGATAGGCTCAGCAACTTAACGAGACCCTGTCTCCAAAAATAAAAAGAATGCCCACTGTGGGGATGTAGCTCAGTGGTAGAGTGCCCCTGGGTTCAATCCTCAGTACTCAAACAAACAAACAAAAAGATGCACAAGGTGCTAGATGCTGGAAACCTGGAGGGTTGTCTTGGGTTCCAGATCTGTCCCCCAGATGGAGATAGTAAGAGTACCTGGTGGTGTTTGGTTTCTCTTTCATCTTGCCAGCTTTACATTTATGTTCGTATCACCTTCTCTGGAGTTCATTCCCTGGGTATTATTTGTGCGGGCCAGATACTTAGAAGATGATTTAAGTGCTGATGAAGAGCCAGCACTTACTCAGCCGAGGGCCATCTGTACACAGGCTCATTGACATCCTGAAGCTGCCCCATGACTTAAGAACTTCGTCTCACATTGTCAGTGGGGAAGTTGAGGTTCTGCATATAACATGCTCTGGTCAAATAACTGTTAGGTGTTATCATTCAAGCTTGAGCCTAGATCTTGCCAGCTCTAAAACCTGAACTCTTATCCACCTCAACAGGATTACAGAAACTTAAAAATGTCAGCTTTCTGGCTTATAGTTCAGTCAGCTCATACAGTCCAAAACACGTATTGAGAATCCTGCTTTGTGCTCTGTCTCTGTTGGTAATGAATACAGTGTGAAGCAGCAGCCTCCAGTGTCGGGTTGTCTTGTGGGGGAGTCCAGATACTGCTCAGGGAGGTCAGGTTCCATGTGACGACCAAAGTGAGTTCAGGTGCTGTGGGAATACTCGTGATGATGGTATTGAAAAGTGTAGGGGTGGCGGGGGGTGCACATGTCTGTATGTGTGTTTATTATTGCTCATGGTTTTAGAAATGTTAAGTCAGGAAAATGGGAGGGGTAGAAGGCAAAGGCTGGGCTTGGCACCTTGTTTTACGTAGCTGCAACCATGGGACTGTAAGGATTATATAACCATGAAGTGAAACTAAATTTTAAAAACTAATAAAAAAAAGAATTAAGTCTCATAACCCCTGTAAAAACTATTCAAGTTACTTAGAAACATAGTGGTGTTTTTTTGTTGTTGCTGTTGTTTTTGTTTTTTTGTTTTATTTTGATACTGTTAAGTCAAGTGCTTTTATCAATGAGCTACATTCCTGGGAAACAGTGATTCAGCAGTACCTCCCTAATAGGATCTACCCCAATAGAGAAAAGAAAGACAGCATTTATGTTCCTAATACTCATACTATTAGTATGTTACTGTTACTTTGAGATGATTCTGTATTAGAGAATGAACCAGATGAGTCACCATGTTGGTCTGTTGGGCATGGAAGAAAGATATGGAAGCCGGGCACGGTGGCACACGCCTGTAATCCAAGCACTTTGGGAGGCTGAGGCAGGAGGATTGCAAGTTCAGAGCCAGCCTCAGCAACAGCAAGGCATTAGCAACTTAGACCCTGTCTCTAATAAAATACAAAAACGGGGCTGGGGATGTGACCCAGTGGTCGAGTGCCCCTGAGTTCAATCCCCAGAACCACAAAAAAAAATTAAAAATAAAGAAAGATATGGAAAACATAAGATTAAATGTTTTAAATAAACACCCTGTAGGTCTGAGTTTATAATGAAAAGCATGACTGTGAATTCCTGATTTATCTAATCTGCTACAAAGGCTTAGAAATAAGAACAATCAACTCAGTAGCAGTGGGCATTCTTTTTTTTTTTTTTTTTTTATGCTTTTAGTTGTTGATGGACCTTTATTTATTTACATGTGGTGCTGAGAATTGAACCCAGTGCCTCACACATGCTAGACAAGCAGTCTACCACTGAGCTATGACCCCAGCCCAGCAGTGGGCATTCTTGGTGCATAAATACTATTTCTCTTTAAAACAAATTCCAGTTTCTTTGGAGAAGTGGATGATTCCAGAACAGGGGCAGGAAACGTTCAAATAGTGTCAAAACAGTCATCCAGAGATCAAGGAAGCAATCAAAGATTACTAGGGCCATGTCCGAACTCAAGAACTAAAGTGAAAACCCTCCAAGTGGCACAGGATGGACAATCTGAACATCTGCAAGAATACTAACCAGTATTAAAACGCTTTGCAAGACTCAAAGGTGATAACTTTAAAAAATACTCAGTAATCATCTGAGTTTTGAAATTTATAAATAAAGGAAAATTTGTGTATTTCAGGGGGGTATATAGCTGAATATATATATTTTTTTTTTTTTTTTTTTTTTTTTTTTTAACCGGGGATTGAACTCAGGGGCACTCATCCACTGGGTCACATCCCCAGCCCTTTTTTGTATTTTATTTAGAGACAGGGTCTCACTGAGTTGCTAAGTGCCTCGCCATTGCTGAGGCTGGCTTTGAACTCGCGATCCTCCTGCCTCAGCCTCCCAAGTGCTGGGATAACAGGCGTGCGCCACCGCGCCCGGCTTATATAGCTGAATATAAAGTGAGATGTCTGGGGTTCACTTCAGGGTAACTAAGTTGGGGCCTTGAAATTTTAGTTGGAGCTGATTTGCTATAGTATTTCTAATTTTGCATATGTTCAACACTTTCCAAAACAAAATTAAAAAAAAAAAAAATTCCTGTGGTGGGTGTCATCCTGAGCCTTGGTTTGGAGTTCCCTGGTGGAAGAGGTTGGCAGGAGGCCAGAGGGAACATCAAAATTTCATATAAGGTCGCACTGAAGCTTTCTCCTACCCTGGATGTAGGCTGCTGTGGTTCTTCTTTCCATCCTGGCTTTGCCAGTGAGAACCACTAATTAATGCTCTTGTGATTTTATCAGTGGCAAAGTGTTACTTCAGCCTACGTAAGTCAAGATTGATCAATTGTATTTTGATACGTTACGGACAAAAGGTTGCACTGGCAGCCACCAGTCTCAGGGTGGCTGGAATCTCAAGAATGGATGTGCAACAGAAAACGGGCATTGGGTGACTTGAGAGAGTGTCCAGGCTAAGGAGAGCAGCCATAAGGAGGGCACATGTTGGTTAGGTGTCCTGGGTGTTGGGCGTGGTCCTGGGCACGTGGCTTGGGTCTATTCTTTTAATTTGGGAGCAGGCACCAGTTTTAATGCATGAATTAACAGGGAAAGCTATTGGTTAGAACTGGGTTCCCTTCACATGTGAGTTGCCATGTTGGATTTTTCCTGTTTATTTAGTCACTGTGTTGCTTTTCCAGATGAAGCTCTTGAGGAAGAACTGGATTCCATGGCAAAGCATGAATCCAGGGAAGATAACATTTTCCAGAAGTTCAAAGCTCAGATAGCCCTCGAACCAGAGCAGGTAAAAGATAATTTATACCTCTTCACTGTATTTTTCAGTTTTGTTTGGTGAGTGTAATCCCTGAGAAGTAACTTCTAAGCTAGTCTGTTCCTTCAGAGCCCACATAGTTTTAGACTTTTTTTAAACATCTTGCTACCGTGGTATTTGCACAGATGGGGCACATAGAAAGGTGCTTTTGCACTTATTCTCTACTTCACAGTTACTGAACTCCTAAAGGTTAAACTGTTTATCACACAGGATTCCTTTTCTAAAGAAAGCATCAATGATGGGAGATGCAATATTGCCCAAGATACGTGACATTCAGGCACAGTGGCTGTGCACACACATATAGCTGGTTCTCCAACAGATACCTTTGCCTTGTAAAACCAACATAACAGACACTTTCCCCTATAACTTCCTTCACCACAAATACACACCTAAGATAACTCAGCTACATTCCTAAAAACCAGTCATCGAATCAAGTATCCATCAATTTATAGGAAGAATTTGACCATTGACCTGTGTTCCAAATGCCAAGAAGATGGTTTTTAGCAACAATTATACAAGACAACCACTTGGTTGTTTTGGGAAGCTGATTTCAATGAATTTACTGTAGGCACCATGTTTCACTAGGTATATGTCCTTTTGAAAATGCTTCAAGTTTTTTGCGTGTGTGTGTGTGTGAAGGTAAGTAAATACCAACTCAGGCAGCATTTTGTATAGGAAGGGGAGTCACAATCTTTAGTCCCTTCACAATGTGCTACTCAGACGAGGATTCTGATGTGGTAGGTAGAGAATGCACCTTCTACGAAGAAGCTGAAGTAGTGGCTTTGAGCCCATCGAGACAGCATTGCACACCTGGAACTGCCTTTTGGGTCAGAGCCACATCATGCACTGTGGAGCCTGTGCAGCCCCCTAGATGATAGTCAGAAATTGCTACCATTGGAAATCCTTGGGTGAGTGTTCCTGTTTGAATATGGTCCTTGCTGATTTTAGATTCTCAGATATGGCAGGGGTACTGAGCCCATCTGGATTTCTGGTGAAAACATCCCTCAAGAGGAGGATATTCCCGACTGTCCCTGTGGTGCCAAGAGAATATTTGAATTCCAGGTATGACCTTAAGTTAGGACTGACTATTTTAGTGTATATTTTAGTGATTTGGTTTTGAATATTTAAAAACTACCAAAATAACAGGTGCCCATGGGTCAGCGTGGTAGCAGAAAGTGCCCTGTGGTGATGGGAGCAGACAAGGCAGCTTTCTCACCCATATCCCTCTCCTCAGGTCATGCCGCAGCTGCTGAATCACCTCAAGGCAGACAGACTGGGCAAGAGTGTTGACTGGGGCATCCTGGCTGTCTTCACCTGTGCCGAGAGCTGTAGCTTGGGCACTGGCTACACAGAGGAATTCGTGTGGAAGCAGGATGTAACAGATACACCTTAAAAACATCTTTAAACCCTAAAAAAGGTTACTAACATCTTACATCCTTGCAAATCCATCTCTATGACTATCCTAAGAAAGTAACTGTACCAGAGATGGAGGAACAAAGATGTGGCTTGGGGCATTGTTTAGTGTCTTAAATCTTACTAAAACAGTGTCCAATAATGGAATTACATGAATTTTGGTACATCCAAGTGAAAGGCTGTTAATGATACACACTTAACGTGGATACCAAATGAGCGGGAGATCTAAATTAACACCAAGAGACCATTATATTCATGGTATGTATTTTTATAAAAATATTTATACATGTATATGTGCATAAATATGAATCTGAATATAAATATAAAGCTGCACACTGACTACAAAGTGGTTTACCTATGAACTGTGGGACTAAATGAAATAATCTTTTTACGGTGTACTATTTTTCGTATAATAAAATGGGTTCTGTACTTGTTTAAGTCAAACCATCTCGTTCAGAGCACTTTTCCACCTGTAATTTGCAAAGGCAAAGAGAGATTTAGGTAAAATCCCAATGGACTATTGTTTGAGGACAGAACACATTGAGATACCCAGGAACTAAAGCAGCAGCAGAGCCTGAAAGGAATTAGGCACCATCCAGGACTGACCTTCGTGAGCAAGGGGCCCTGCCCACAGAGAAGACAGGCCACACGCTGCTTTCATCAAGGTGACAGGAAGTGGACAGTGAGGGTAAGCGAGGGTGGGCTTCAAGTGGGCCATGTGCTTTCTGGTCCATCTCTATAGACAAGTGGCCAAGGCTGGTTTCATGCTCACGTTCCTTTGGCCTGGAGCAGTTCCTACCTCCCAGTACTCAGCCTGGCAATGCCTGCCCAACACTCAGGCAAGCCTGACGACACTGCTCTGAAGCACTTGGTACTGACCACTAATCCTGGAAGCTCACAGTGAATTCCTGATGCCTTCTGGCTCACGTTCCCCTATACATCCCTGTTATGACCGTGTGTTTTCAGAGGTGGCATCGCTTGCTAACATGACTGACAGCCACTCATGTCACAAAGCCACATCAAGTCCATCCTTAAGATACATTTGGCAGCATGGGGGACTGCCGTGTGCTGTGTGGCTTCAGAGGGAGAGGGTGGTAGCAGCTTTGAAGCTGGGTGCTCAATAGGTGACAGCCACCACACGCCACTAGAGGTTATTGTCATCTGCTAATGGCAAAAGTTGGGTCACAGCATTTGGTGGGAAGGGCAGTGGTTTGGGTCTTTGTGTCCCAAACACAAATAATTCCTTAGGATGTATTAGGGTCTAAATGGCAAGAGCTGCTATTGAGGGACATTAGAAATTAATAAAACCACATAAAAATTTAAATGTTAAGCAACTTCACTGCCACTCGCAACGTCGAGACATGAAAACACCATAGAATGATAAACATATCACCACTTTGCCATAGGCGTCAGTTACTGCCATCTAACACTACACATGCTCCAGTGCACTGCCTGGCTCAGACACTGCCTGGCCACTCTGGAGAGCAATGCACTGCACTCTGCCTTTTTATTTCAGATATCCAAGTGCTGGTCTAATAACCCTTTGACAGTTTTGGAGATGTGTTGAGATGTTTTAGGGAGTCACGCAGGCTGTTTTGTGTGTAATATGGGTAAAGTATATAAGCAATTGCAAGATACTCAATTCATCATCCCCTACATCCTTAGAAATCGGGGATTCTGGACCAAGATGCAGCTTAAGGCTCTGGGTTTACACTTAAAAAAAAAAATACACGGCCGGGTGCCGTGGCGCACGCCTGTAATCCCAGCACTTGGGAGGCCGAGGCAGGAGGATCACGAGTTCAAAGCCAGCCTCAGCCATGGTGAGGCACTTAAGTGAGACCCTGTCTCTAATAAAATAAAAAAAAAAAGGGCTGGGGGTGTGGCCCAGTGGTCGAGTGCCCTTGAGTTCAATCCCCGGTACCAAAAAAAAAAAAAAAAAAAAAAAAAAAAATACACAAACGCATCTTTAGTGTGAAAGAAAGGCTATAAATAACTGAGTAAATTAAAAACCATATAGCCCTGATTTGGACTGGACATAATAGCATAAACTCATCAAATATTTTACCTTGGTAACTAATAAAGGGAATGAAGCAAGCATTTATCCTGCTATATGAAACACATCACTTTATAAAATATTCTAGCCAGCCCGGTGAGGTAGCATGCCTGAAATCCCAGCAGCTTGGGAGGCTGTGGATCAAGAGTTCAAGGCCAGTCTCAGCAACAGTGAGGTGCTAAGCAACTCAGTGATGTCCAAAGTACAAGACAGGGCTGGGGATGTGGCTCAGTGATTGAGTGCCCAAGTTCAATCCCCAATACCCACCCCCCCATTCTAGCTAACAAATGAAAGATTAAAATTCCACTATTTTGCAATCCACTTATGAATTATAGCCCTAAGAATTAAACAGCTGTATCTGTAGCGTATACATGCTGAACTAGAGCATGGGTATACAGCTGACAAAACCCAGACAGAAGCTCTACAAGCCTCAGAACCAGTACGCGAAAAGGAAGAGGTGGAATGTAAAAACAGCTACTTTAAATGGAAATCTAGCCAGTGTTAGTGTCTAGGAGTTTCTGTGGACCGTGGATAGGCAAGAGTATGAGGAGTGGCTCTGGGCCACTCTGCCTCTGAGTAGCACCTTATGCTGAGCATTCATACAAAATTTTTTAAATCTCAAGAGTCCCAGCCACTGAGATAAACAGCACTGAAAAGATAGACCACTGCATGTCTAGAACTTGCAGTGCAACCAACTATAGAATCAACACCACTACTAAGTTCAGAAAGCCAATCTGGAATAATACAATGACTACTACCTTTAAATTTTCATGAAAAAATTCCACTAAGAACACAACAGAAACCATAATGTATTTAGGAATTGAGGAATTGTGTAATGTTGAAGCACTGTATGAAAAAGTCATGGAACTTTGCTCAAGAACAGAGAGGACCTACTTATACGGAGAGGCACTTCTTTCTTGGACAGATAATCTTAGAAAGTGCATGTATGTGTCCAGAACACATAGGCAAGAGTGCTCCCTGAAGCCCTGTATATAGCAGTGAGCTCTGGACACAGCAGGAATGACCGTGGTGCAACTAATGCAGTTGGGAGATATGTTCGACAGACTGACTGTAAAGCCACAAAATCGAACACATGCTTTAGTATTTTTCCAAAAGTGGTATCACAGCACCCTCAAAGGATAGACTTGCAGAGGGCAAGGCTTGGAATACAACCAGTAATCTGGTGGTTATGCCAGAGAAACAAGCAGAGGGGCAAGGAAAGGACAGACCTCCCTTTGGTTACATTCCCTGGGCTGTGTGTGATGTATTTTTACCGTACACACTCTTGTGCTTTTAAAAAGGCCAAAAAGAAAAGAAACCCAACAACTTAATATCTACCTGATATTCCATGAAAAGAACAAAAGCCTTCACTAGCTGGACGCGGTGTCATCCCACTGGCTCAGGAGGCTGCAGCAGGAAGACTACAAGTTCAAGGCCAACCTTAGCAACCTAGCAAGACCCTATCTCAAAACAAAATATTAAAAGGGATGGGATGTGGCTCAGTGATTAAGCACCCCTGAGTTCAATTCCTGGTATGAAAAATAAACCCTCACTAGGAATGTTGTACCAGGCACCAGCCCCATGCCTGGAGGATGAGGCCTTCTGCAGCTGTGTGAGCTGAGGCAGGTCCTGCAGGAAGCAGCGCCCACCTCTACAGGAGGAGCAGGCCTGAAGGAGCATTGTGGGTTCCAGGCCCTGTGCACAGCAATGCACTGCCAAGTGCAGAATGAGACAGAGGCAGACGCCAAAGCCGTCTCAGGTACTTTGTCTAAAGTAGCTGTTTTAACAGTGAGACCACATGACTCTTGCAAGGTACCATTCATAAAAACAATCTAACACTCTAATAAACTGTATTTATTGTACAGAGTACTCTGAAGAAAGAAAAATATGTACAGCCATTTGTTTTCATTAATACATCTATTCTGTCCTGCAATACTGGAAAGGCGGAATGTGTCTGGCACAAAAAATAATCCCTAAAGTTACAAATTAGAAAAACAACACTTTTAAAAAAGATTTTTACTTTTCTGGTAGAAATATAAAAACTGTGGTTTATGGGGGCAGGGGGATTAAACAAATAAGAAGTCCAATTGTACTGGTGGCTTTAACACTTAAAGTTCTGTCCCTTATACCAACCAACTTGCCAACAGCAGTGTTTGAAATCTAAATATAAATAAATGGGCAGCGCCACCCACACAGCAGCACAGCCGTGCAAATCTCAGCAGTGCTGTGGGAGTCCCAGAGCAGCAGCAGCCCCTCCCACATCCTGCAGAGGGCCACAGAAGAGTGGCCTGGTGCTGCGGACTGCACCTGAAAGAGCCCAGGAACGGTACCAAGCTGATTCGCTGAAAAGCAAGTGGGTGGGGCAGGTGTGGTGGCAGCCACTACGTGGTCTTCCTGAATCCCTTCAGAATGGGGTAGATGTTCTCAAACGCTTCATAAATTTCTGCTCTGACTTTAGCACCTGCAAAGGACACATTGAAACAGAGTGTGAAATGGCATCTCTAGAAAAATCACTTCCTTAAAACTGCAAGCACCATCCTCTCCACACCCAGTTAATTAACAGATGCAGGTATTGAAACTCTACTGGCAGGATCCCTTGCCCTGGTCCTACGTTTTGTTTCTAAAGCAATACACACTGTTAGGCAATGCAGCTGGGGATGCGAGGCCCCACTCAAGCCCATCCGGCAAGCTAGGCAGGCAGCAGCAGAAACCACTGAGCCGCCTCAATGGCTGCCTCCAGCCAAGCTCTTCAGAATCTCTGCTGCTTCAAAATGGTATTGTTGACAAACCTCAGTGTCACAGGTCACAGGGCTAACCCCAATGACAAGACACAGCATCCTGCCCCTCCCCTGTTGGAAGCTGCCATGTTTCCCTCCAAAGGGACCAGGCACTTCTTGGAAGGGTTCAGGTGGGAGGAAGAGAGGAAGAGGGCAAAGGCAACCAACCGCCAAGGACCACCTGAAAGGCCACCCTGGAACCCAGACTTGCAGACACTGCTCCTGCGGCCCCTCACCTGTCAACACAACCTTCCCAGACACGAAGATAAGAAGCACAATTCTGGGCTTGATCATTCTGTAGATCAATCCAGGAAATAACTCTGGCTCGTAACTAGAAGGGAAATGGCAGAAACAGGTTAGAAGTCGTGAGCTTCCCATTTCCAGACAGAATGAGGACTGAGCAAGGGAAACACAGAATAGGTGCACAAACGGACCACAGAGCCTCCGGAGGGCAAGGCCACCATCTCCGACACGGAGGTCCAGCTGCTACTGGCCATCCTCCTCTTACCCTGGGCAAGCTAAGCTATCTCCACCTACTGCAGCCTCTTTACTTACTTCTAGGAGCTGACAGTGACAGCTGCCTTTGGTGGGATCTCACCTCTTTAAGCTGTCAGTACTGACCAGGCAGCTTGAGAAGGAATCTACCCCTAGCAACGCTGGCTACCAATGGACTTAGTCTCTCACATTTGTTGCTTCAGAGAATGAAAGTAGGATGTCACTCTGTGTCTGTGTGCTCGACCCAAGGAAGAGTAGCATGGTGGGGAGTTTCCCAGGTGAAAAGTAAAACTGCACCAGGGATAAAAGTGGCATGTGCAAAGACCCTGGAGCATGAGGGGTGGGGCGAGAGCAGTATAGTAGTCAACGGAGAACAGAAGAGAACAGGGAGATGCAGCTGCAGGATGGGCTGCCCTGTGAGTCTGCAAAAGCAAGTAGCAGGGACAGCCAGAGGTGACTGTACTTATAGGTCTCATGAAAAGAAGAGCTTCAACCTGCAGGAAAAGTACACGAGGGACTGTGGTTCTAATCCATGTGTTTAAAATGTATTTACTGAGCAACAAAATGATAAAGACACACAAGTGGAATACAGTTCATTCCATTAAAGTGACTAGGGTGTCTAAGTGAACGGGATCAGCAGCAGCAGTCCAGTACTACACCTGTGTTCACACACTACCTCGGCATGGGCTTCCCCTGAGCCAGGTTTAAGTGGCTTATAAATGAACTGTGGTCACAGGTCACCCAGCACACCTCAGACTCACCTACTGAACTGCTGGTGGGTGAGCACGAGGCCTTCCAGCCTTATGGGAAACTTCACGTCACAGCTCCCCACCATGTTCTGGATCTTGAAATCCAAGAACTTCGCAGGGAAACCCAACTTCTGCACAACTCTGGCATACTTTCTTGCTGCTAGTCTGGACTGTTCTTCACTAGACAAAGGGGGAAAGTGAGTTATTTGTACTGAAGCCAGCTGTAATAATTATTTAGACAAGTAACACAAAAAGTCCAAATTAGGAAATTAAAAGTAAACCTTCACTCTCTTCCAAATAGGAGGAAATTTTCATTTTGTTGCATATGGATTTCCAGTTTTCCCAGCACCATTTGTTGAAGAGGCTGTCTTTTCTCCAATGTAGTTTTGGCGCCTTTGTCATTAATATTAGGTAACTGTAATTATGTGGGTTAGTCTCTGTATGCTCTATTCTGTACCATTGGTCTACAAGTCTATTTTAGTGCCAATACCGTGCTGTTTTTGTTATTATTGCTCTTTAGTATAGTTTAAGGTCAGGTATAGTGATGCCATCTGCTTCACTCTTCTTGCTAAGGATTGCTTTAGCTATTCTGGGTTGCTTATTTTTCCAGATGAATTTCATGACTGTTTTTTCAATCTCTATGAGGAATGTCATTGGGATTTTTTTTTTTAAATATGTATTTATTTGTTTTAGTTGTACACAATGCCTTTATTCTTATATGGTGCTGAGGCCACGCACATGCTAGGCGAGTGCTCTACCACAACCCCAGCCCTGTCATTGGGATTTTTATTAGAATTGCATTAAATCTGTATAGTGCTTTTGGTACTAAGGTCATTTTGACAATATTAATTCTGCCTATCCAAGAACAAGGTAGATCTTTCCATCTTCTAAGGTCTTCTTTAATTTCTTTCTTTAGCCTTCTGTAGTTTTTGTTGTAGAGATCTTTCACTTCTTTCAACTCAAAGTGGATCAAGGACCTAGGAATTAAACCAGAGACACTGCGCCTTTTAGAAGAAAAAGTAGGCCCAAGTCTCCATCATATTGGATTAGGCCCCAACTTCCTTAATAAGACTCCTATAGTGCAAGATTTAATATCAAGAATCAATAAATGGGATGGATTCAAACTCAGCAAAAGAAACAATTAGTGAGGTGAATAGAAAGCCTACAATTTGGGAACAAAACTTTACCACACGCACATTAGCTAGAGCACTAGCCTCAAGAACTCAAAAATCGGAGGAGACCCAGGTCAGGAAGGCCCCGCCTCCCGCCTGCCAAACCCCCACCAGCACACCTCAACTGGAAGGAGATCCAGGAGGAGGAGGAGAGCAGGGAGAGGAAAGCCAGACCGCCTACCCCACCACACCCTGGCCAGGAGGAGATCCAGAGAGAGAGGCCCACCCGGCGCCTGCCCAGAGAGGCACCCTGCACTGGGATTCCTTACTCACCAAAGCATGGCTACACAGCCCAACATGGAGATGATATAGGCTTGAGGCTGCCACCACCACAAAACTGACAGTGCTGCTACTATCAAGGGACAACAATAAGGACCTGGCAAGGCATCACCAAGATCCCTGTGGGCCAGGCTGCACCAGAGGGTGTTCTACTAGAGGTGTTAACAGTTACCCTGTTGTTGAGCTAACAGGGAGTCTTGCATGGGGACATGGGGATGCTTAACTTCTATTAACAGAAAGCTTCTTATGATTACCCTCTCACTAGTCAAATAATTTAATACCTCTATTCTCTTACATCCTACCTCATGAACATCTTAGCCAACCCCTAAGTCCCTCCTTCTACCATTAGAAACTGTAAACCACTATGCAAACATAGTGACTATATGGCAGAAGATAACTGATCTCATCATTTCTGTATATAGTGACAAAACTGTAAATATAAAAAGAGAAGCTAACTGATACATGGCTACATGTTGGGTACACTGAATGCTGTAATATTGATCTTTCCCTTAAAAGTGAGGTATTGGGTAACCTGTAGGGACGCTCTAAGACAATAGGGCAGAAGCCGTTAATACCTCAGATCTACACTGCAAGAGAGGGAAACACATAGACATCATGAAAAAACAAGGGAGGAAAATGCCCAAAACAAACCAAGATACTACAACAATAGAATCCATAGATAGCGCAGTAGGTGAAATGTCAGAGAAGGAGTTCTGAATATACATAATTAAAATGATTTGGGATTTTAAAAATGACCTAAGTGAGCAGATACAGGCAAAAATCGATCTCTCCAACAAAGAGAAAGGAGATCAAATACAGGCAACCATGGATCACACCAACAAAGAGATAAGAGACCAAATATAGGTAGCAAAAGATTACTTCCAAGAAAGAGAGTCTGAGAAAAAAACCAAACAGAAATCCTTGAAATGAAAGAAACAATAAGCCATTTACTCGATAGATAACATCACCACCAGACTGGATCACTTGGAAGACAGGATCTCAGACTATGAGGACAAAATATATAATCTTGAAAATAAAGTTGACCTCACAGTGAAGATGGTAAGAAACCATGAACAGAATATCCAAGAATTATGGGATATCATCAAAAGACCAATGTAAGATTCATTGGAATAGAGGAAGGTGCAGGAATTCAAACCAAAGGAATGCACAATCTCTTCAATGAAATAATATCAGAAAATTTCCCAAGCATGAAGAATGAATTTGAAAATCAAATGCAAGAGGCCTATAGGACACCAAATGTACAAAATTACAACAAATCTACACCAAGGCACATTATAATGAAAATGCCTAGCATACAAAATAAGGATAGAATTTTAAAGGCTGCAAGAGAGAAAAATCAGATTACCTATAAGGGAAAACCAATTTAGATCTCAGCAGATTTTTCAACCCAGACCCTCAAAGCCAGGAGATCCTGGAACAACATATACCAGGCTCTAAAAGATAAAGGATGCCAACCAAGAATCTTATATCCAGCAAAATTAAGCTTTAGATTTGATGATGAAATAAAAACCTTCCATGATAAACAAAAGCTAAAAGAATTCACAAGAAGAAAGCCTAAACTACAGAACATTCTTGGAAAAGTATTCCACGAGGAAGAAATGAAAAACAACAATGAAAACCTGCAAAGGAAAGAACTACAATAAAGGAAAAACCAACCAAAGGAGAAAAAAAGTCAAGCTAAATACTAAAAAAAAAAAAAAAAAAAAAAGACTAGTAATAAATACAAATCATGTCTCAATAATAACCCTGAATGTTAATGGCCTAAATTCACCATTTAAAAGACATAGAAAGACATAGGCTGATATATTAGATTAAAAAACAACAACAACAATATGCTGCCTTCAAGAGACTCATCTCATAGGAAAAGACGCCCACAGACTGAAGGTGAAAGGATGGAATAAAATATAACAATCACATGGTCTATGTAAGCAAGCAGGGGTTTCTATCTTCATATCAAATAAAGTAGACTTCAAGCCAAAGTTAATCAAAAGAGATAAAGATGGACATTTCATACTGCTTAAGGAAGGGAATCATACATCATCAAGACACAACTGTTATAAATACATATGCCCCAAATAATGGAGCATCTACGTTCATCAAACTCTTCTCAAGTTCAAGAGTCAAATAGACCACAACACAATGATTCTAGTTGACTTTCACACACTTCTTTTACCACCGACTAGATCTTCCAAACAAAAGCTAAACAAAGAAACTATAGAACTCAATAATACAATCAATAACTTAGACTTAACTGAGTATATTATTCATCAACGAGCTAATACACTTTCTTCTCAGCAGCACATGGATCCTCCTCTAAAATAGACCATATATTATGCCACAAAGCAACTCTAAGCAAATATCAAAAAGTAGAGATACTACCCTGTATTCTATCAGATCACAATGGAATGAAATTAGAAATCAATGATAAAATAAGAAACAAAAGCTACTCCAACACCTGGAGACTAAATAATATGCTACTGAATGAACAATGGGCTGCAGAAGACATCAAGAAGGAGATTAAAAAATTTTTAGAGATAAATGAGAATACTGACACAACATATTGAAATCTCTGGGACACTATGAAGGCAGTACTAAGAAGAAAGTTCATTCCATGGAGTTCATTCTTTCAAAGAAGAAAAAGTCAACAAATAAATGAACTAACATTACATCTCAAAGCCCTAGGAAAAGAAGAACAAATCAACCCCCAAAGCAGTATAAGACAGGAAATAATTAAAATCAGAGCTGAAATAAATGAAATCAAAACAAACAAACAACAACAAGAAAAAAACCTGAAAAATTGACAGAACAAAAAGTTGGTTCTTGGGCTGGGGTTGTGGCTCAGCGGTAGAGCGCTCGCCTAGCACGTGCATAGCCCGAGTTCGATTCTCAGCACCACATAAAAATAAAGGAATTGTGTACAACTAAAACAAATAAATATTTTTAAAAAGTTGGTTCTTTGAAAAAATAAATAAAATTGATAAACCATTAGTTGTGCTAATAAAGAAAAGGAGAAAACTCAAATTACCAATATCTGTGATGAAAAAGGAAATATCATGACGGACTCCACAGAAACAGAAGATAATTAGAAATTACTTTGAAACCTACCAACTAGGAAAAGCCCAGGACCGGATGGATACACAGACGAGTTCTACAAGACCTTTAAAGAAGAACTAACACCAATACTCCTCAAACTATTTCATGAAATAGAAAAAGAGGGAACTCCTCCAGACTCATTCTATGAGGCCACTATCACCCTGATTCCAAAACCAGGCAAAGATACATCAAAGAAAGAAAACTACAGACCAATATCTCTAATGAATATAGATGCAAAAATTCTCAATAAAATTCTGGCAAATTGAATACAAAACATATCAAAAAGATAGTGCACCCAAATCAAGTAGGGTTCATACCAGGACTACAAGGTTGGTTCAACATACAGAAATCAATAAATGTAATTCATCACATCAATAGACTCAAAGATAGAAATCATATGATCATCTCAATAGATGCAGGGAAAGCATCTGACAAAATATAGCACCCCTTCATGTTTAAAACGCTAGAAAAACTAGGGATAACAGGAACATACCTCAACATCGTAAAGGCCATCTAGCCCCAGGCCAACATCATCCTAAATGGAGAAAAATTGAAAGCATTCCCTCTAAAAAACTGGAATAAGACAGGGATGCCCTCTTTCACCACTTCTATTTAACATAATTCTTGAAACCCTAGCCAGAGTAATTAGACAGACAAAAGAAATTAAAGGGATATGGATAGGAAAAGAAGAACTCAAATTATTACTATTTGCAAACGATATGATTCTATACCTAGAAGATACAAAAAATTCCACCAGAAATCTCTAGAACTAGTAAATGAATTCAGCAAAGTGACTGGATATAAAATCAACACCCATAAATCAAAGGCATTTCTGTACAATAGCGAGAAATCCTCAGAAATACCCCATTTACTATAGCCTCAAAAAAATAAAATAAAATACTTGGGAATCAACAAAAGACGTGAAAAGATCTCTACAATGAAAACTACAGCACACTAAAGAAATAAATTAAAAGAAGATCTTAGAAGATGGAAAGATCTACCTTGTTCTTGGATAGGTAGAATTAATATTGTCAAAATGACCATTCTACCAAAAGCACTATACAGATTTCAACTCCCAATCAAAATCCCAATAACATTCCTCATAGAAATAGAAAAAGCAATCATGAAATTCATCTGGAAAAATAAGAGACCCAGAATAGCCAAAGCAATTTTTTGGTACTGGGGATTGAACTCAGGGGCACTTGACCACTGGGCCACATCCCCAGCCCTTTTTTGTATTTTATTAGAGACAGGGTCTCACTGAGTTGCTAAGTGCCTCGCCATTGCTGAGGCTAGCTTTGAACTTGCGATCCTCCTGCCTCAGCCTCCCAAGTGCTGGGATTACAGGCATGCGCCACTGCGCCCGTCCAAAGCAATTCTTAGCAAGAAGAGTGAAACTGGTGGCATTACTATTCCAGACCTTAAATTGTATGACAAAGCAATAGTAACAAAAACAGCAAGGTATTGGCACCAAAATAGACCAGTAGACCAATGGTACAGAATAGAAGACACAGAGACTAACCCACACATCTACAGTTATCTTATATTAGACAAAGGTGCCAAAAATGTACATTGGAGAAAAGATAGCCTCTTCAACAAATGATGCTGGGAAAACTGGAAATCCACATGTAACAAAATGAAATTAAACCTCTATCTCTCACCATGCACAAAACTCAACAGGCTGGGGATATAACTCAGTTGGTAAAGTGCTTGCCTCCCATGCACAAGGCCCTAGGTTCAATTCCCCAGCACCACCACCCCCACACACAAACACACAAAAGGAGGGAGGGGGGTCAAGGACCTAGGAATTAAACCAGAGACCTTGCACCCAATAGAAGAAAAAGTAGGCCCAAATCTCCATCATGTTGGATTAGGCCCCAACTTCCTTAATAAGACCCCTATAGCACAAGAATTAAAACCAAGAATCAATAAATGGGATGGATTCAAATTAAAAAAGCTTCTTAGCAAAAGAAACAATCAGTGAGGTGAATAGAGAACCTACAGAATGGGAGCAAATCTTTACCACAAGCACATCAGATAGAGCACTAACCTCAAGGATATATAAAGCTCTCAAAAACCTTAACATCAAAAAAACAAATAACCCAAGCCAGGCGCAGTGGCGCACGCCTGTAATCCCAGCACTTTGGGAGGCTGAGGCAGGAGAATCGCGAGTTCAAAGCCAGCCTCAGCAATGGCGAGGCACTTAGCAACTCAGTGAGACCCTGTCTCTAAATAAAATACAAAAAAGGGCTGGGGATGTGATCCAGTGGTCGAGTGCCCCTGAGTTCAATCCCCGGTACCACACACACACAAAAAAACCCAATCAATAAATGGGCTAAGCACTTCTCGGTCTATACCCAAAGGACTTAAAAATAGCATACTACAGGGACAATGTTCATAGCAGCACAATTCACAATAGCTAGATTGTGGAAACAACCCCAATGCCCATCAATAGATGAATGGATAGGGGAACTTTGGTATATATACACATTACTCAGCACTAAAAGAGAATAAAATCATGGCATTTGCAGGTAAATGGATGGAGCTGGAGAAAATAATGCTAAGTGAAGTTAGCCAATCCCAAAAAAACAAAGGTTGATTAATTCCTTTGCTATGATGATACTGAGTTATAATGGCAAGGGAGGGGGGATGAGAGGAATGAAGGAATGTTAAATAGGATAAAGGGGGAGGGGAGGGAAAGGGGCGAGTGGATACAAACAATGGCAGAAGGAGTTGGACATCAATATATTAAGTGCATGTATAAAAACTCAAATGGTATGAAAATACTTTGTGTAAAACCAATGACTTGGAAAACTGCTCTTTATATGTAATATGAAAGGAATTGCACTCTAAAAACATGTATAACAAATTTAATTAATTAATTAATTAATTAAAAAATAAATAAATGGGCTAAGGAACTGAACAGACTCTTCTCAGAAGATGATGTACAATCAATAAACAAATATATGAAAAAATGTTCAGCATCTCTAGCAATTAGAGAAATGCAAATCAAAACAACTCTAAGATTTCATCTTACTCCAGGTCAGAATGGCGCCTATCAAAACTATAAACAACAATAAATGCAGGTGAGGATTCGGGGGGAAAAGGCACACTCATATATTGCTTGTGGGACTGCAAATTGGTGCAGCCAATCTGGAAAATAGTATGGAGATTCCTAGGAAAACTTGGAATGGAACCACCACTTGACCCAGCTATTCCACTCCTCGGTCTATACCCAAAAGAGTTAAAACAGCATACTACAGGGACACAGTCACATCAATGTTTATAGCAGAAAAATTTACAATAGCTAGATTGTGGAACCAACCCCGATGCCCATCAGTAGATGAATGGATAGGGAAACTTTGGTATATATACCCAATGGAACACTACTCAGCACTAAAAGAGAATAAAATCATGGCATTTTCAGGTAAATGGATGGAGTTGGAGAAAATAATGCTAAGTGAAATCAGCCGATCCCAAAAAAAACAAATGCCGAATGTTTTCTCTGATTTAAGGATGCTGATTTATAATGTGCTGCAGGGGGTGGTGGTGGGAGGATTAAATGAAATGTAGATAGGGCAAAGGGGGAAAGGGGAGTAGGGGAAAGGAGAGGGCATGGGGGTTGGAAAGATGGTGGAATGAGATGGTCATCATTATCCTAAGTACATGTATGAAGACATGAATAATGGGACTCTACTTTGTGTACGCCAGAGATATGAAAATTTGTGCTCTATATGTGTAATATGAATTGTAATGCATTCTGCTGTCACATAATAACAAATTAAAATTTTTTAAAAATAGGAAAAGATCAACCCTCATTGACAACATCATTGAGTACTGCTGTGTGCTCACAGAAACTGCAGGCCTACCAAGCAGCCTTTCCACTAGCCAGACTGCCAGAACCACTGCTTTTCCTGCATTCTGACCCATAGATTTCTACCATCTATTTCTCTTAACCCACAGTTCTTCATGAATTTGATATGCAAAATCTTTTTACATAGGGATTTTCATCAGCAGTTTTGATGTTGCATTATATTACCCCAAATGCAACTGAGCTGCATGAATGAATAAGCACTGTAACGTGTGTCTAAACTAATGATCACAATAAGAAAAGAAAACCAAAGCTGTCCGAAGTGAGCAGAACCACGTGTCAGGTTAACTGTAACGTGGTGGCACAAGTGCAAGCCCAACAACAAGAAGCCAGGAGACGGTGCCACACACACCAGGAGGGTGAACCCTTAGCTACCTCTTGGCTCCCGTGCACACCATTTTCCCAGAGCTGAAGATGAGCGCCGTGGTCCGTGGCTCCCGTATCCTCATGATTACAGCTGCAAACCGCTAAAAGGGTCAGAGAGAAGCATTAGTGGGGTCATCCAAACTGTTGGGTTTTGCTGGAACTAGAAAGCGACAAAAAACACCACAACGAATGGGAAAGACCTAGCACATACAGTTATCTGTACCAAATTCCTGTACAGGACTCCCTTACATCACAGGTAACAAGGCAACAGAACAGCCACCGTGACCAGGCCACACCAAGGTCTGCATGTTCTTTCACACATGCATCCCACCACCAAAACTAACAGTTACACAACTTGGCTCTGTATTCTGCCTTTGTTTTGTTGTTTGTTGTTTTGCAGTGCTGGGGATGAAACCCAGGGCCTTGTGCGTGCTAGGCAGGCACTGTACCACCAAGCTACACTCTCAACCCAGTTCTTTATATTCTCAATAAAAGCCAGAAACTGTTTCCCTCTTCTATTTGCTGTTTATCATGACTAGCATCTATAAATATAAATTTTCAGTTTATATACAAACTTTCAGTCACATAAACTAGTAAGCCTTTTCTACTTCCTCAGAGGATTAATAAGTCAGATTACAAGCATATCAATATGTAATGAAGTAAGTTCCTATTTGTGGCTGGCCTTTAGAATACTAAAATAATAAACAATTATAAATGCCAAGTGAGAAAAAACAAAGTTTTTTACTTTTCTGTTATTTATATTTTAAACATGTTGGCTCTCTTAGAACATTTTCTTGCTAAATTTTAATTCACAGGGAAAATCTTTCAATGGTGGATTGAATTAATGGCCTCAGTTACACAAAACAAGGCGAAAACCTTTTCAAATAGCTTTAAATTTTTAATATACGATTTTTTTCTTTTGGTACTAGGGATTGGGGGTGGAATCCAAGGACCTTCTACCCCTAGTCCTTTGTATTTTTTATTTTGAGACAGGGTCTCATTAATTTCCTCATGCTGGCCTTAAATTTGGCAATTCTGCCTATGCTTCCCAAGTAGCTGGAATTATAGGTGACCATCACACCAGCAGAAATATGATATCTAATTACACAAGAAAAGGTCCTCCACATTTCTAACCAGGATGACTCTTTTTACCTCCTCTCAGGCATGCCAACACCCTATCGCTGAGCTACACTCCCAACTCCCAAGATAACTCACTGATAAATTAGATTGCTTTGACATTTTTAATTTAAAAAACCACTGTGTCTTCCCCCTTCTTACCCACAAAAATGCTAGCAGTATGTTCTAGATCACATGACTCCCAAGATAAGCCCAATTACTCAGAATCTCCTAAGTTTCCTCTATTATTTTTATTGGTCAAATAACTTCCTTAGAGGTTACAAAATTGAAATATGATGCACTGAACTCAGACTGTGATGGGCTGGGACTCATCTTCAGATGCTTGACAGTGATCCAGGCAGACTCACTGACAGGATAATGGTGGATGGTGCCCCCAGCTTAGCTCCCTGAGATCTTAAGACAAAGAACAAACATCTTTGGCTATTGGACAATTTACGACAAAGACACAAATGCCTGTCACTGAACAGTTTTTACCTATTCTTCATTCTCATTTTTATGTTATAACTAGCAGAAATGATTAAGACTATATGAAGTACAATAGCCAAGGAAATATATTTGTTTTTTTATTAAGGAAACTTAAAATTCTGATACCTTTAAATGGTTTTCTTTTTTTAGTTGTAGATGGACACAATACCTTTATTTTATTTATTTATTTTTATATGGTGTTGAGGATTGAACCCAGCGCCTCATATGTGAGAGGCAAGTGCTCGCCACTGAGCCACAATCCCATCCCTGATATACCTTATTATTATTATTTTCTTAAAATTCTTGCTCAATTCAAAATAAAACTGCTAGATCCCTCTTACACCTAAACACCTCTGTATTTTCCTAAATGGCCACTCAGAAGACACAAAGATTAATTTACCTTAAAGAGGTTAAAATAATTAGGTGTATTTAATGTATTCCATATTTTAAGTAGCTCAACTTACTAGTTAACTAAAACATCCCCAAATCTGAAGACTGTTTTCTTTCTTGACTGGTTAGCACAGCAATTCTGACCTCCAGCTATGCCAGGTTTCTCACTGTACTGAAGGTCCAGGTCTTGTGATGCCTTGGGGAGTTAGGGGCGCACCCAAGTCCACCAGGCTGTCCACCCACAGTGCTTATCTGCCACAGCTGGCAACGCCCTGCCTCTTGTACACAGATCATGCCCAACTCACCAAGGTGTGGCTCATGAACACACAGTGTTACAGTGTTATGAAAGCAACCACATTCAACATATACCACAGTTCATACATGGTAAAATACTGTCAAGCTGCTGGGTGGCAGCAGCTGGCAGTGTCCCCAGGCCACGCCATGGTGAGGGAAACTGCCAGGGCGGTCATCTGAGGGCAGGTGGTAGGCACAGGAGGAGGTGCAATGCCATCGCAAGCTGAGGAACATCTGCACTAGGAAGTACTACTCCAGTCTAAACCCAGCTCCTTTATTTCCCTTCCTTTCCCTTCCCTTCCCTGAAAAAGGGGTTGACCATCAAAATAAACTCACAGACCTACAATAATCAAGGTGCAACTCATGTTGATACAGTATAACTTCTGTATATCATTATGAAACACTATTACCAACAGCTTTTCTAAGGTAGTAATTTCATTAGATGTTCGCAAATAAATAGCTGCATTAATCGTAGATGAGCCTTTGCAGTATGTCATCATAAAAATAAAATGTTACCCCAATTAAAGTACTAGAAACCAAGGACTTGCTAGAGGAAACCAGACTTCAGAGCAGTCTCTAGGGAACACAAGCCTGAATTCGAACACTCACTCAGTTTTGCTGCCAAGGCATCAAAAAGATAAGATCTGTCCACTACTTTTCCAGGTTGCAGGGGAGGGGCAGAAAGAGTCATCATCTTTGCTCTTTATTTTATCTAAATATCTCAAAATGGCTGATCTCATCCAAAATCACCTTCGACTTTCACTTATGCATGTGTAAAAAAATATATAAGCTGCCACCACCACCACCGCAAAAAAAGAAAAACAAATCAAAGTGAAAGAACTTGAACTTTAGAAGTCCAACAAATTATCAAAAATGACTGGTCCAGGTAAGAGAACTGTCCCAACTTTTTACTGCCCAACATGAGAGAATCTGCATAGAAGTTTGTTCACCTTGTAGTGTCTGGATAAACACTTCAACTAATCAGCTGAAAGTGACCAACTGATTTGTGGTGGTTATTCTCCTGGTTAGCTTTCAGCCAACTAAAAAACTGGATGTGAAGTCAGTTCCATATGTTTACTGATAGTTAAAACTGCCCTACCCTTTACTCCCTCCTAACAACTAGCTGCTTAGTTGCTGCTACATGGCCACTGTTTCAAGACATTCGATCAGGGAAATCATAGGAAAAAGCACAATACCCAAGTTCAACCTGCACTGGGAGTTTGACCCAAAGGTGAGAGCTGAGGCACACCCACAAGGGAAGCAGTGCCAACCGGGCAAAACTCAGGTGGGCACTGACTCTGGAAGACACGCATAACTCAGGCAAACTCCCAGGCTTCTTGAGATTCCAAAAGTAACTCAATGTGTCCTCTGCTGACCTGCCCAGATGCAGAGAGCAGAATAGCCTGACTGGCCAGCAACTATCTAAGGATGAAAAAGAGACTACATTTTAAAATGGTCCCAGTTTCTCCTTCTGCACTCTTTTTTTTCCTTACATAAAGCTTTCTTTCTTTCGTTAGAGGCATTCAATTCAACACTGGTCTCCCAGGCACCTGATGCCTCTGGTGGAGACACCCAGCTTCTGCAGGACCAGCTCCTCCACCAGGGCACTTCCTTCCAATGTCCACTCATTTCTTTTTTTTTTTTTTGTATCGGGGATTGAATTCGGGGTCACTCAACCACTGGGCCACATCCCCACTGCCCCCCCTTTTTTGTATTTTATTTAGAAACAGGGTCTCACCGAGTTGCTAAGTGCCTTGCCATTACTGAGGCTGGCTTTGAACTCATGATCCTCCTGCCTCAGCCTCCCGAGCTGCTGGGATTACAGGTGTGTGGCATCCACTCATTTCTTTTTTTTTTTTTTTTTTTGGTACCGGGGATTGAACTCAGGGGCACTTGACCACTGGGCCACATCCCCAGCCCTTTTTTGTATTTTTATTAGAAGCAGGGTCTCACTGAGTTAGGCTGGCTTTGAACTCGCGATCCTCCTGCCTCAGCCTCCCAAAGTGCTGGGATTATAGGTGTGCGCCACCGCGCCCAGCTTCCACTCATTTCTTGATGCAAAGGTTTACTACATTAGAAAACACTTCCACTGGCACAGGCACAAAAGCCTGTTACATAAACTCAGGCTACGGTCTTTAAAATCAGAAACCTAAGGGCACCTTCTCCCCTGTAATCTCTACTACAAAAGAAGTATAAGTGATAGAAAGGTAGAAGACCATATCATAATAAGCTGTTTTATCCTAATCAACAACTATCAACTCTTGGCCTACCTTGCTTCATTCACATGCCTCCTTCCATTCCTCCCACAGGACTACTGAAGGAAACACACCCTGCCATTCTATCTAATGGTTCATAATGTAATAACTGGGATCAGATTCTGCACTCCAGCTTCAAGTGGTCTCCATTATGACAAAGTGTACATAAACTTGTTTCACGCTGCACATTGCTAAACCAAGGGACTTACATATAGTAGCTACTAAGTAAAATGTGAATAGAATGAAGTTGTTCTATTCACTGAACATCAAAGATTAAAATGATACACTTCCCCCTAGAGCCTCATTTTGCTGGTATCAAGAATCTTAAGCAGCCGGCGCGGTGGCGCACGCCTGTAATCCCAGCACTTGGGAGGCTGAGGCAGGAGAATCGCGAGTTCAAAGCCAGCCTCAGCCGTGGCGAGGCACTTAGCAACTCAGTGAGACCCTGTCTCTAATAAAATACATAAAAGGGCTGGGGATGTGGCCCAGTGGTCGAATGCCCCTGAGTTCAATCCCCGGTACCCCCACCCCCAAAAAAAAGAGAATCTTAAGCACAACACAAACTTTCTGACCCAGAGACAACTGTAAGGAAATTCTGGTTTTACCAAAAGTTTGAAATACATGAAAACGCTCTGACCTTGGGATTATATTCAGCATTTCGGGCACGAAGTGCAATGGTCTTCAGGTCAAGTTTACAACCAAGATTTACTGTGGATACTATATTTCTGGAAGAAATTTGAAAAGAAAACATGATTATTTAGATTACTTAACTTTTACATAATGAAGTATTAAATGCTGACCTAAGAGCCTCATTCTTTCACTAGGCTTTAAGGAAAAGCTGACCCTTGTTGAATGTCTATCGAGGATCCCATGGTACAATGAGCACCTCACACGTTGGCCACAGTACTCACAGCACACCACCAGGTAGCAACGGCCAACACCACACATTCAGATAAAGAACAGAGGCTTCCAGGGAGCACTCTGTGCTCCAAGTGTGGAGCCAGGACCTGTCTCCAGCCCTGACCTCCACTTATTCCTTGGCTTGCTCCCAGAAAGCCAGCACCAGCCCACCCTAAATCACTCTTTGTAATGAAAACAGGCAGGCAAGGACTTTCTCAGTCCTTTCCAAGTAAGTTATCTTTTGGAAGAACAAGAAATCAGTTTCTTTGGTAGAGCAAAGGGGCCTGACTTCTCTTCTGATTAGCCTCAGTAAATCAAGGTAAGCAGAATCATCACTAACCTTCTGGGTCCAAGGAACCCTTTTCATTTTTTTAGCATTCTTGAATTGTTTTATAAATATCTCACAAAAGAATAAAGACAGATTTGAAAATCAACTTCATTAGAAACTTAAATAAAACCAGAAACATGGCAAATTCCAAATTTTTGTTCCATACTTTCCTGGATTTGAAAGCATATAGACTTGAAATGAATAATGCCAAGGACCTAGATCTTTGCCACCTATGAATTCTGATTCCAGAGTTCATGAAGGAGAGTTCCTATCTTCACTGATGCTGCTTTTTCTTGTACTGTCAGAAAACAGTTCTCTTGAAATTGGATGGCTCATAATTTACTAAGAGGAGGACAGTGGTCTTCTTTGATATACGCTCCTAAAGCCAGTTAGGCTGTGTTCTCATTTCTACATCAGCTCTTCCTTCCCGTCACTTTGCGTACAGACCTGCCTTCAAACATGAGTCCATCTAAAACTGTGTCAAATTTAACTTCGGTGCATGTCACAAATTCAGTCTTATCTTTAGTAAATACATTCTTATACGTTTTCATTAAATACTTACCTCAATTCTTCACAAACCTACAACATTTAGGTCAATGAACTCCCACCCAGTAGAGCTCTGAATAGAGAGTGAAAACTAAGTAACCCAGCTGACTGAATGTCCAGGGAATGTCAGAAACCACTGCACTCCCCCAACAGGTGTCATTTATAACTTCAGCCACAGAGCAATCCTGAATGCCCATGGAAGTCAACAACATTCAGGACCCTGGGAGCAACAAAGACAAAGGTGAGCTAGCAGGGCTTATCACTCCAAAGCCACAAAAATAAAAATGATTTTGTTTTTATAAAGGTGCAAGGTCAAAAAAACAATAGAGAACCCAGATCTAGGACTTTGGCTAACAGGCAGGATCTATGATTGATCACATGCTACTTAGTTCCAAAAATGATCAGCAATGGCTTATAAAGGACAGCCATGCAAGAAATAGAATGACTAAGCACAGAAAGCCCATCAGCTCCGAACAGCACAGGGAGCAGGCAGTTGTACAAGAGCGTCTGCAGCCCAGGTCTGCATCCTACAGCCCAGGGAGGGGGCAGCCACACAAGAGTGTCTGCAGCTTATAGCCCATTAGCTTCCTAAGGGTAAAATCACATGCTTCTCCTTGACAACTATCTGGAAATATCTGCGTGATTTTCAGGAAGAGGTAATTTTTCCTGCCTCCCTACCCTGTTTTATATATAAGACCCACCACATGATAGAAAAAACTCATTTAGGATAATAATAGTCATTCTTGCCTTATGGGAAGACCACAGATTTGTATGCAACCCTTACAGTAAAATGGAAAACTGGGACCACCAGGACCTTGCTGAACTGTGCCTAACCCACAGTGCATCAGCGGCAGGTGATGTCTACCACACCCAGCTTCAGTGTGAGGCCCAAGTGCAGGAAATGGGCTGTTTCTGAGGATGCTAGGAAAGCCTTCCATGGTGGGTGGAGGGTGCTAACTCAGGTAGCTTTGGCTCTCTTTGCAGAGCACAGCACCACTGTGCCACTGCTGGAGGCACGGACACAGCACAGCCCAAGGGCTCCTCCACCTCAGGGCGACACGACAGAGTACTCACTGCAACTGCGGCACAATCCCAGAACTCTCGGAGGCTGGTGTGGCAGGAGTGATGGGGGTCATGGGAGTCATTGGGGAGGGATACAGGGGCGTGGTGCCCGGCAAGGGTGCAGTGGTAAGAGTCTGCGAGTGGAACAGCTGTGGGGTCTGGCCAGAGGCCCCCTGTGCTGGCTGCTGGGGTGCTGACTGCTGCACTGCTGTGGCTTGTTGCTGCTGCTGCTGCTGCTGCTGCTGCTGCTGCTGTTGTTGCTGTTGCTGCTGCTGCTGCTGCTGCTGCTGTCTCTGCTGCTCTTCCAAAATGGACAGGCTGTTGGTGTTCTGAATAGGCTGGGGCGTCAGGCCTGTGCCATAAGGCATCATGGGACTAAAAATGGGGATCCCAGGCGTCATGGCACCCTGCAGAGAACAAGGGTGGGGAGAGTCAGGCTGCTGTCGCTGAGCGTCTGTGAGCCTTCCTGGTGAAGCTGCAGGAGACTATGAAGCAAGATGCCCTAGAAGAGTGGGTTGCCAAGTATCACAGGGACAGTACTCACTATTCTCAGACATGTGCTTTCTTCCTTAATCCTGGACACAGAGCTCAGGACTTGGAAACCAACTTACCACAAGAGAACCTGAGGGAGTAGCTTAACCTTTGCAGCATGACCAGGGAATAATTTTTTAATGGTCTCAATTATTAGACAGGCATCGTCTAAGGTGCCACCCCAGCACCTATGGAGTATCTGTTCCCCTGTGCATGATCAAGAGGTACCCACACAACAGGCACACACACCAGAGACGCTGAAGTGCTACTTAAGCAATCACAGAGAGGATTACTAGAACACTACTCAAGGGCTGATCTTTGCCCTCCCCAAAATGTAAATCAGTACCACCTATCAAACACTATCAGTCTGCTTTTCTATAATGCTCCCTAACTTTTCCAAACATTGTTACATTTATTAATTTATTGTCTTAAAATAGCCCTTTGAGAGCCGGGCGCGGTGGTGCACACCTGTAATCCCAGCATTTTGGGAGGCTGAGGCAGGAGGATCGCGAGTTCAAAGCCAGCCTCAGCAATGGAGAGGCACTTAGCAACTCAGTGAGACCCTGTCTCTAAATAAAATACAAAAAAGGGCTGGGGATGTGGCCCAGTGGATGAGTGCCCCTGAGTTCAATCCCCGGTACCACACACACACACACACACACACACACACACAAACCCTTTGAGAAAGGGAAAGGAAAGCAGATGAGAACAGAGAAGGTGAGAGACTCGCCCAGGTTTAAGCCTCAAAGGCAGATGAGCCACGATCACAGGTGTCCCTAGACTCAGACCAGTGCTTCCCCCTCACAAAGATCCAGAGAGCCTACAGAGCCTATGGAGCTGGGAACAGCTTTCCAAACCTCAACATCATATGCAACTCTCTGTGTTTTTGCTGTGGAGAGGGTCCACAGTTTTTATTAGATTATCAAATACATGTGAGACCCAAAAAGACCCATGATTCTTTCTCACTTCCACCACTTATTTGGCAGAAAGCATAAGATAAATTGTTTTAGCAACATAATGGCAAGAAGAGAATACTAGAGGAGAGCAAGATCTATACTATGGCCTTAACAGTACAAGCTTTATTTTACTGCAACTATCACTTATTTCTATAAAAATGCTGACTTGAAAAAAAACAGGTTGTAGATCTTTAAAACACTAAGACTAAGGCTTAGAAGGTCTGCCTTACTTTCAGTCATATGTAAAAGTTAACATGAAACAATCACAGACATACATGTAAGGCTAAATCTATAAGTAGAAAATCTTATGACTTTGGTAAACAAAGTTTTCTTGAGACACAAAAGTGATAACAACAAAGAAAAACTGGTAAATCATACTTCCGTAAAAATTAAGAACTTTTGTTTCTTGAAAGACATCACTAAGAAAATTAAAAGGCAAGTCACCAATGGGAGAAAACGTCTATACTACAGACATCTGAGAAAAGAATGGAAGACATACAGATTACATGGAGTTCTTACAGCTCAATAAAAGAGAACAAATAAACTCATAAAAAATAGGCAACAGCTGGAGCAATGGCACAGCCTATAATCTCAGACACTTGGGAGGCTGAGGCAGGAAGATCCCAAGTTCAAAGCAAGCCTCAGCAACATAGTGAAACGTTCCTCAAAATAAAAAAATTGAAAGGGCTGGGGATGTGGCCCAGTGGCTAGGCACCCCTGGGCTGGGCAACAGATATGACGGACATCCTATAAAGAAAGATATATAACTGGCCAATGAATACTTGACATGATGCTCAAGATTATTAGTCTTCAGGAAACCACATTAAAAACACAATGAAGTGGGGCTGGAGTTGTGGCTCAGCGGTAGAGTGCTTGCCTCACACGTGCGCGGCCCGGGTTCGATCCTTAGCACCACGTAAAAATAAATGCATTGTGTACAACTAAAGCAAATAAATAAATTTTTTTAAAAAACCACAATGAAGTACTATTAAGCAACCACTAGAATGGCAAAAGTAAAAACTAACACCCAAGGTGCTGGTGAGGAAGTAGAGCAACCAGAACTCTTCCCACAACTGGGAGGCTACAGGACAGCGCGGCCACTTCAGCACACGTCCGGCAGCTTCGAAGTAAAGGTGGACACCCACACACATGGCCTCACAATGTCACTCTTAAGTATCTACCCAAGATAGATAAAAAGTGTACAAGAACGCTTATGGCACTTTAACAACCTAAGCTGGAAACAATCCAGACGGCAGCAACTGGAAAACGGCAAGGGTGCTGCTTGGCAATAAGAAGGGATCATTCTCCAATACACAAACCATACCCTGCGCAAAGAAAAGAGGCCAATCAAAGAGACATACCATGTGAATTCACTTATGTAAGATTCTAGAGCATCTGGGCAACAGATATGACGGACACTTTATAAATAAAGATATGTAATTGGCTAATGAATACTTGACATGATGCTCAAGATTACTAGTCATCAGGAAAACACATTAAGAACACATGAAATCAGTGCAGAATGATCTTCAGCACTGAAGTGTAGACTGAGCAGCCACCAGGGCTAGGAGAGCAGGCAAAAGGGGGCAAAGAGTTTAGGGTCAACACGTGTTCTAACTTACAGAACTGATTACAAAATACACATTTAAAATGGGTAGGGGTTTCTGTATGTGAATCGTACCTCAACGAGGTTACTAAAAACTAGGAAATAATTTGGTGAGGGTGACCCTATAATCATTTCTAATATCCTCAGTGTTCATCAAAAGACAAAGTGTTTAATACACAAACATGTAATTCGGCTTCCAAACAGACTCCCAAGTAAAACATTCCTGTGCCCATTCAAAGCATAACAGAACTTTTCACAACCCAAGGGAAGTTGCCAACAAAACAAACTCACTTTCAGTAACAGTGGCTAAATGGCCCTGGGCCTTGCTGATCCTTGGGAGCATATGTGTCCTCCCCACCCACACTGCTGCATTACCTGGGGGGAGGCCAAGCCCTGGGCATACGGTGGCAGGCTGTTGTTCTGATCCATGATGCTCACTTTCTTCAGCACCGGGTCTTTTCCTGGAGCATTCCCAGCACACTCTTCTTAGCAACTTCCTCAATTCTCTGGGTTACTTTCACACACCAAGAAACAGCGATGCTCCTTGGAAAAAAGTTTCAAGCTTCATGTAAGAACACAGGTAACCTGTATTCTCTTATAACCACAGTTTTGTGGTTACCAAAACACAAATAAGAAAACCAACACAAGACTACAGCCTTTTCTTCTATTACATGTTTAAATAGTCTTATGGTACTCAAAATTAAGGTGTCTTAACCAGCATTAAAAACTAATGGAGGGCTGGGATTGTGGCTCAGTGGTAGAGCGCTCACCTAGCACGTGCGCGGCCCAGGTTCGATCCTCAGCACCACGTACAAATAAACGCATTGTGTACAACTAAAGCAAATAAATAAATACTTGAAAAAAAAACTAATGGAGAAAAACATCTCAAGATAACCAATTGGTAAGCAAACTGTCCTATTAGAGAACATTTATTAAGCAGTATATATACAGCAAGTGTATATACAGGGCATATAGAAGCCAAGTTCAGGTTTTAAGTATTTTACCCAATTTTATACTCTCCCCAATGTCTTGGGCATAAAGTCCAATGAATATTGAATTAAACCCAATATATTTTAGTGTGATCTTTTTTTGAGCTCCTACTTTAATGAAAGACTGCAGAAACTGTATGATACATCTATATTTATATCAATGTCATAATTTTAACCAGGCCCCACTCACGACAGGCAAGCACTCTCAATTGAGCTACATTCCCAGTCCCTAAAAGATCTATCAATTCTGTTTAGATGGGCCCACAAGTTATCCAGAGTTGCAGTGAGAACTGATTGAAACAATGTAGGATTGACTGAGTTAACAGATCAAAATTTATCTAGTTATGCAGTAAGCACAGATCAAATGTTAGCTACTACTACAAGACTTCAGTTCAAAATTTATTATCATCTAAAATAAGGTATTCTTGCACAGAACTTATAGGTCTCAAAGTTATATGTCCAAAGACCCATGTAATGATTAATTTGAACTGTCAAACTGATTGGATTAAGAGAGCCAAGGATTAAGAGGACTATGGGTGTGTCAGTTAGGGTGTATCCAGGAATAATTGGCATGTGGGATAGCTAACTGAAATGGACACCCGCCCTAAGTGTGGGCAGCACCGACCAATAGGATGATGGCTTAGATGGAATAAAGTTGGAAGAACAGAGAAGCAGCAGGATATGCATGCTTGATTATTCTTGAATGGGTTTTTGAGTGCTGCTGCGATCTGCCAATGATTCCCCAGAAGTCTTCGGTCTTGAGGTAGCACCGTTGATCCCTCTTGTTCTGGGGCTCCAGCCTCTTGGACTGTGCAAGTACTGGTTCTTCCAGCTCTCCAGCCTGCAGACGGCCACTGTGGACTATCCAGCTTCTGGTTGCATGAGCCAACTCAGTAAGTCCCCTTTTTATAATTATACTTCCTGTTGATTTTGTTCCTCTAGAGAATCCTGATTAATACAACCCACATTCACTTAAAGTATGTGCTGGTACACAGTAGTCACTAAGATATTTGCTAAAGCAATGGAAGAATCGGACCATCACTTTGAGAGGGCAAAGGACCCCAAAAACTACCCATCCTACAAACTCATCATTGAAAATCAAACCAAAGAAAGCAAGCAAACCAGAAAGCTCTACTTCTGAAAATGAATACATCAGAGGTGTAAGAAAATTATTTGTTTCCTGAACTTGTTACTTTATCAAAATAAAAGTGCTGCAGATATTACGATGGAGGGGATATAGTCCCCAGCATCAAACAGTTCAACATGAAGAGCATGCAAATAACTACTGTAAAAACTTGGTAAGCCCAACAGAGGGTATGCCCCAAGTAAGCTAAGATCCTTGAGAGCAGAAACCAGCATTACCTATCTTTGCAATCTCTGCACTTATCACTATGCCTGACATAAAGTGTGTAATTGTGAATGCACATCCTCTGTGGAAGAGAAGACAACATAGGCTAAAATCAAGTTCTCTGAAGAGAGGTCATTGTTTTCACAAAGCAGAGACCATCTAACTTGTGTCAAGCAAGACAAGTAGGAATTTTCAGTCAAAAGAAATGAAGCACAGAGACAAAGATAGAAAAGCATGCAGGGTGCAAGTGACAAGGTAAGCATTAGACCGTATGGAAGGTCACTGTAGGAGATGAGACAGCAGCCATAGGAGGTCATACTACCAGAAATTTAGATGTTATTACATATATAGGCAGTAAGAGCAGTTACAGGATTTTGAAGTGCAGCATGAATTAGATCTACTTTGCAGGTGTGGATAAATCTTAGAGGAGAAAACTGAAGTCTGAAAATTCACTTCAAGGGGTCAGTGCTATGATTGAGTAGAGAGGTAATGAAGGAAGAATTTAAAGCCCTACGTATGATGCACTTATCTGGAAGCTTTGTTGGCTCCAGACCACTTTTGGAGCACTAAGTCTCCAGAAGGAACGGTCTGGTTACTGAAGATTAGGGACTTGAGCAGACTATTCAGAGCTCACCTCTCAATAATGGCACAGACCATTTTCCCTCACTTGTACCATACAATCGCACGGCGAGTACTGCATTTATCCTTAGAAAGGGCAGTTTGCAACGTCATCTTCTCATGGAAATTGGAGTATCAAATTGGGTATTTCTGGGAAGTGATCAAATTAATTATGCACAGCCTTCTAACTATGTCTGGATAACTCAGGCATAATCTTTTCCCCAAAACAAGTCTACCCCAAGTTTTGAGAAACCACGCTGGCTTGATGGAGACCTTGTGAAGAAAGTGGTGTGTTTCTGTCTTAAGCTCCACCGCGCTCAAGTCGCGGGCTTCTGACCAGACGTTTAAGACTGGAGCACGATTACGCGACAAACCCACCCTGTGGCAGCAAAGCGGCGGGCTCCGGCGGGTAAATCTACCCTCCAGCCAGCGGAAGGCAGGCAGACCTGGGTCTTCGATGCTCCCTGCACCCCGCGCTGGGCCCACGGACCGCAGCAGAGCCGGCCCTGGTCTGCAGCCGCGGCCGAGCGGCCGGTACAGGCGGGAGGGGCGGCAGCACGAGCGGAGCAACGGCCCCGCGGGCCTGCGCGCCCGTCTGCCGAGACGCCCGCCGCGGCCCTCGGGCCTCGCTGTCGGGGTTGCCTTCGCCCAGGTCCTCGGGAAGGAGGGAAAGCTGGAAGGGCTGTTACCTGGAGTCACTGCAGAGACAACGACGCGCCTCCAGAAACGAAGTTAAGCCGCAGGCGGCCCGGCGCCCGCCACGGCGACCCTGTCCGACCCCTCTGAACCCCCGGCGCGCGTTGATAATGTCACTTCCGCCAGTCCCTTCCTCGGCTTCAGCGGGTTGCGCGCGGGGCGTCCACGGGAGGCGTGGGCGTCGGGTCACTTCCGGTTTTTCTCCCGGCGTTTTCCTTTCGTCAAACGCCGGGTGGGAAACGCGGGGTGGAGCGCTTCGGTAGTTCCGGGGGCGGGGGCGGGGCCGTCTTGCCAGAGCCTTTCTAATTGATCCTTGCCGGACGCGGGAAAAATACTGGTTTTTCAATGTTGAATTTCTTTTATTTTTTTGACCAACTAGTGGTGTACCCTTTCGAAGCTAACAACTCCAGCTCGGTGTCTTCTGGAAAGTTGGATACTCACAGAACTTGCCCTTTACAGATGTGAGTTTGATAGCGTGAATCATGAGCAGTGTATTCCTTACCATGTTCGCAAATGCGAGCGTGCAGAATAATGAAAAACAAAACAGATGGCGTGTGCTCACACATTCATTTATATTTTAATTCTACTACTACCATCTCTGGCGCTCCTCACTCTTAATGGTTGTCTCAAGATATGACAGGTTGTTTCTTAGACTGCTTCTGGATGCTAGGCCTATTCATGTTATGCTACTTGCTTATCTGCTTCCTTTGTATTTCTAATTATCAGTAAGTTTGTGTGTTCTTTAAAGGTAAGAAATGTTGCGTACTTATTTTGTGTCCAGGACAGAACCTGGCACCTTTTTAACCTGTGGAGGACCGGAATAAGCACAATGCTGATCTTCTCGGGCCATAACCATTAAGGAAAATCCTTTCTTTAATCCTATGTATAAAACATAAGAAAAGTTTTATTAAACAAGTACTTTTTTTGGGGGGGGGGGTACCGGGGATTGAACTCAGGGGCATTCGTCCACTGGGACGCATCCCCAGCCCTTTTTGTATTTTATTAGAGACAGGGTCTCACTGAGTTGCTAAGTGCCTCGCCATTGCTGAGGCTGGCTTTGAACTCGCGATCCTCCTGCCTCAACCTCCCAAGCCGCTGGGATTACAGGCGTGCGCCACCGCGCCCGGCTAAACAAGTACTTTTAAAACAAAAATCTTTTCATGCCGGGCGTGGTGGTGCATGCCTGTAATCCCAGCGGCTCGGGAGGCTGAGACAGGAGGATCACGAGTTCAAAGCCAACCTCAGCAAAAGCGAGGTGTTAAGCAATTCAGTGAGCCCTGTCTCTAAATAAAATACAAAATAGGGCTGGGATGTGGTTCAGTGGTCGAGTGCCCCTGAGTTCAATCCCCGGTACCCTCCAGCTCCCCAAAAGGAATCTTTTTCCGGTTCCAGAATTGAATGTGCTTATTATAATTATATTATATTGTAGGTAGCTCATCCTACATTAGTCAGTTACTTGCTGGTCTGCTTGCGTGTACGATTGAAAATATTTGTATACGGAACTGCATAAAAACGTGTGCAGTTCAACAAATAGCTGTAAGAAGCAGACTATTGCCAGTACACAACACCCTCCCACACCCCGGCCAAACAGGCCCCACCTACTCTGCACCCGAGTGGTGTCGTCCGCATTGTTATGGTTATGGGGCGCAGGTGTGCCTTTCCTGTGTTTCCTATCTAGCTGAAGCCGCCTCATTTATTTGAGGTGACGTATCCCATTTTTTATGGTAGTTCCTCGGTTAATTAGTCATCCTGCTTTTCATGGCCTTCAGCTAGTGAGGGCTGGGAGCCTTTCAGAAGGCTGCGGTCTGACTACGCGTGCGTCTAAGGCGTCTAAGGCCGGTCCTCTCCCGCCGAGGGGGCCTTCACGTTGCCGCTGCTCCATAGTTTGGCCAAGTTTTTGGTATGACCAAACTCTCATTTTGGCCCGGCAAGAGTAAACTCGAACGTTTTCTTTTTCTTTAAAAAAAAAAAAAAAAAAAAAAAAAAAAAAAACCTTTACGATTCTCCAGCCCTCCCGCGACAGGCGGCGCGGACCTCCAGGAGCAACGAGGTTCGCCGGGTAGAGGCGCACGCGGAAGCCGGAAGCGGCGCGACTTCCGGCCGGACCGCCATCTCGTCGTGAGACAGCAGCTACCGCGCCGCGCGATGTTGTCTGCAGTCTCTCCCTGGGGTCGCGGCGGGCAGCCGGAGATGGAGCCGCTCGGCGCCGCGGGCCCCTGGCGGCTGCGCTTCTCGCCTTATGCCTTCAACGGAGGGTAACGCCCGGCGGTGGCGGGCCTGAGGGCGGGGGCGGCGGGCCTGAAGGCGCGCGGCGGAGCTCTAGCGCTAGGCCGGGTTCGGGAAAAGCTACGTGCGCTCTGCGTGCCGCGCTCGGGGCCTGGCGCTGTCGAAGTGCCCGCTGGGTCGTAACCAGTCCTTTCCCTGGTGGGAGTGGGATTCTTGACGGCCCAGCGCTGTAAATTGACGCCGTGATGAGCGTATCAGCCATTTCTTACCAACGACGGTTCTTCGTTTTGTTTTGCCGCTGGGCACTGAACCCAGGAGCTCTACCGCTGAGCTACACCCCCAGCCCTGTTTATTTTTTGGCAGGGTCTGGTAAGTTGCCCAGGCTGGCCTGGAACTTGGGATCCTCCTGCCCCGGCCTCCGTAGTCGCTGGGATGACAGGCGTGCAGATGGTTCTTTAGAAAAAACGAAGCACCAATCAGGTCCTTAATGAACTTGAAATATTGAATATTCAGAGTTTGAAAGTATGTTAAGACCGTGAAAAATCAATTTTAGTTTTGGTCATGCTACTGAAGAGCAATGTGGTCTTCGGGTTCCTCTTCGTGTTTTTTGTTTTTTTTTTTTTAATTGTTTTTGGTGGTGGTGGGGCTGCACTCGACCACTGAGCCACATCCCCAGCCCTGTTTTGTATTTTATTTAGAGACAGATTCTCAGTGAGTTGCTTAGAGTCTCCCCTTTGCTGAGGCTGGCTTTGAACGTGGTCCTCGTGCCTCAGCCTCCTGAGCCGCTGGGATTATAGGCGCCCGGCTACCTTTTCATTTCTTGAACTTAAATTTCTTTTTCGTCCTTAGCTACTTAATATTTCTGAGGAGAATCAAAGGCATTTTGTGAACTGTCAGCAATGATCGTATTTAATTCTCAGGATCAGTAAATGTTAGATGATATTTAGCCCAGTGGGGTTCTTACAAGTTGAACAGCCTAGGTAACAGACCTAGTGTGAATTGAGCCAGGACTTGAATTCAGAATTCTCTCATCACCGAGTTTGTTTGCTTTTCCGTTGCACTCATTAACAGGACCTGTGATGACTCATAAAGTGGATTGTCAGATCCATTTCATGAAGCTGTTTTTTGGGTTTTTTTTTTTTTTTTTTTTTTTTTTTTTGGTACTATACACACCCAGCCTTTCCCCACCTCCCATTTAGAGACAGGGTCTTGCCATATTGCTTAGCCTTGCTAAGTTGCTGAGGCTGGCCTTGAACTTGGTGATCCTCCTGCCTCAACCTCCTGAGCCGCTGGGATTACAGGCATGTGCCACTGCTCCCTGCATAAATTCTTAATAATAGAATTTCAGTTTTCATTCACTTTTTTACCCCTTGTCATCCAGTTTAACTTGTAATCCAGTTAAAGCTATTACTCTTCTAAAGTTTATAACCTTTTGATTATTACATTGTCACCCTTTCTCATTCTTTAGCATGTATTGCAGCTGGCTTTCAAGCAGCCTCTGCTTCTACCAAATGAGGCTTGTTTCTCTTAATTGTTAGCCTCTGGGTCTGTCACTTAGCAGTCGCTAAGGAAGATAATTCCCAAGTCTTTTTCTCCAGTTCTACTTCTCATAAGTTTCTCAATTCTGTGTTTGTTTGTTTCTGTAAAACATTTATGCCTTGATTTTTCTATTACCATCTAAAGAGTGAACAAAACAAGCTTTTTAACTTTTTTTTTTTTTTTTTTTTTTTGTGGGTACCGGGGATTGAACTCAGGGGCACTCGTCCACTGGGTCACATCCCCAGCCCTTTTTTTTTTTTTTTTTTTTTTTTTTTGGTACTGGGGATTGAACTCAGGGGCACTCGACCACTGGGCCACATCCCCAGCCCTTTTTTGTATTTTATTTAGAGACAGGGTCTCACTGAGTTGCTAAGTGCCTCGCCATTGCTGAGGCTGGCTTTGAACTCGCGATCCTCCTGTCTCAGCCTCCCAAAGTGCTGGGATTACAGGCGTGCGCCACCGCGCCCCGCTCCCAGCCCTTTTTTTTGTATTTTATTAGAGACAGGGTCTCACTGAGTTGCTAAGTGCCTCGCCATTGCTGAGGCTGGCTTTGAACTCATGATCCTCCTGCCTCAGTTAACAATTATTTTTAAATAAGCAATTCTTTTTTTTTTTAATATTTATTTATTTATTTTTTTTAGTTGTGTACAATGCCTTCATTTTTACATGGTGCTGAGGATTGAACCCAGGCCGTGCACATGCTAGGCGAGTGCTCTACCGCTGAGCCACAATCCCAACCCCCAAGCAATTCTTTTTAACCACATGACCTCCTATAAAATGTGCCATATAGTTATGTCGTTCTGCTTCTGCAAAATCATGGGTGTCATGATTAGTTTTCCCTGCTCTGCATTTTGGTCCATTGTGTGTGTGTGTTGTTTGGGGCATGTGCCCTTTTCTTCCTCCAACTGCATTACTTGTTCTGGAGCATGTTTCTGTCCCATATGACTTTGTCTTATTGTCAGAGGAGTCGTCAAACCCTATTGTGCAAATGGAACTTTTTTCATTCTTGCTCAGATAATCTTCGTGGTACCTTGCTAAAATTCATAAATCTTTTTTTTTTTAAATTCATAAATCTTTAGCTTGACATTTGGGCCCCTTCCATAGCATGATCCCTGTCCATCATGCAGTACCATGTCCCTCCACTCTCTTGCACTAAAATGGCCACCTGAATGGTTGCTTTCATGTACTGTGTAATTATTAGCCGTTTTTCTTTGCTTGCTAATCCCTGGAATACCATCCTCTTCTACTTTGAAGCTTTAATGAAAACCCTCCTCAGTAAAAGTAGTACCTTAAGTTTTCCGAGTACTGGTATTCCAGAAGGCACTATGCTATATGCTCTCTGTGGCTTCCTTTTTGGCAGTACTGGGTCTTACACATGCTCATAAGCACTCTGCCGCTGAGATACATCCTCAACCCTAGTTGTTCTGCATGAATTAATGTCATTTAATTCTCAAAGGCACTCTGTATCAGGGGCACTGCTATTATCATTAACCTGCAGAATTTGTCTAAGGTCACAGAAGTGTTAGGTGACAAGTGTAGGTCCCTGCCTCCGGTAATTCCAGAACCCAGGTGCTTAGTTATCATACTTTACTGTCTCATTCAAGCATATGCCACTGCAGTCACAGCTCACACTGAATGGAGGAGCATTTCTGCACAGGCACCATTATAAGGGCTTTACAGCTGTCAGCTCACTTAACCCTTGCCAACACCCAACAAGATTATGACTTATAGCGCCGCTGTAAAAATGGGGAAATTGGAGCCTTGAGAAGCTAAGTAACATACCCAGCAGCCTTGTATCTGCTAAGTTGGAGAGCCAGGATTAGGACCCAGGTCTGCTTTTGGATTTGTGCTATAAGCGTTTTGGGGGAAGTTTGCTTTCTGTCCACTCACTTGTGAGCAAGTACCCAAGTGTCTGCTGTGTGCAGGACATTAGATACAGTTGGCACATGAAGATGTACTGCTCCCCTCTGCTGAACTGAGCTTGTATTGTTGTGCCACTATCTATACCTGGTCTTCATTCCATCATTTCATAATGTCAGGGTTTTTAGTCTACAAAGTTGCATTAGTATGTTTCTGATTTGATTATGATGATAATTTTGTGGCTTTCTCATTTATTTCTGTCAGGGAGCCTTTGCTTGAATTTGGGATGATTAGGGTTTTTTCAAGACGTTTATAGCCCGTCTTCTTCCATTGGAATCCTGTTCTTGTTCACATCCAGTAGCTTTATCCAAATATGTCCTGTGGACCACTCTTCCGTTTGGAAAGGTAGGGTTACCACCCTGAAACTAATTTTCTCTCTTTTTCCTCAGTACTGTATTGGCAATTGCTGGTGAAGACTTTTCAATTGTTGCTTCTGACACTCGACTCAGTGAAGGCTTTTCAATTCACACCCGAGACAGCCCCAAATGTTACAAGTTGTAAGTAAATGTTTTAAAAGGGACAAACATGTAAACCATAGCACCATGTCTACTAAGTGTTCTTAAATTTTCCCACTTTTTTTCTCCTGAAGCATTCAATTTAAAGTTTTAATAGGCTGGGTAATTCTTTTCCTAAAATGTATGAAATGAAACCATATATACTAAAGGAAGAACTGTTTGTGTACATCACGTAAGTGCGTCTTGCTGGTTAGCTGTGGTACGTATTTGACCATTTAGGAAATGCTGTGAATCCCTGTTAATCCCAAGTTGAGTTACTAAGCCGGAATTGGAGTGGGAATGAGATAGATAAGGTGTAGGTCCTTGTGGGCCCTTTGTGCAGGCCCTTGTGGTGCTGTGGGGAGCAGGTGAGGAAGAAGATAGTGTCCTCTTGTTTCCAGGTTTGAGCATGGCCCACATCTTAACCTAAGAAGCAATAAGTTTGTCCCAGTCCCTTCTGCCCTCTTCTGTCTTTGGATGCTGCTTTCTTCTCTGCCAATGCTTTCCTCTTCTAAGATGTAGCTTTCAGAGTTTTGAGAGTAATAAATGTTGAAAAGAAAGCTTTGAACTTGGCTTTACAGATACCATCCAGTGAGTTTTTGTCACCTGAGTAACGTCTGTTGTAGTGAGTATGCTGCTGAAGTGAGCACCTTTTTCTCCTTTGTTTTTAATAAAACACATGGGGTATGAAGATAGAGAGTGATATAACACCATCAGATTTTAACCATCCTTGCTGAAATGTGCTTTTTACAGAACAGACAAAACAGTCATTGGATGCAGTGGTTTTCATGGAGACTGCCTTACCCTGACAAAGATTATTGAAGCAAGACTGAAGGTAGGTGCTTTTGTACCTGTCTACAGCATTGAAGATTAGAAACAGTTCATTAGATTCTTAGGCCTGCAGTATGACTGTTGCTTAGAACAGCGGGAGAAGTGTGAATTTAACAGACAAAACAGTGTATTCTAGAAGTGAAGTGATCCTGCTGACCAGGATTGTTGAGGTCTCAGTGTGAAATAGCAGCTCCTTAACATGCTGACCTCTCTGTACCATAAGAGGTTCTCTCTGGAGTAGCCTTAGAGGGGCTTATAGGTAACTTTTCCCTCTAAAACAAAACAAGTTAGTCTTGGGCAGGAGATGGCCCAGAGTCTGTTAGCAGGTGCTTGGTTTGAATCATTGTCAGCTGAAAGACTTTAACTCTTTGTACTGTTGACCTTAGTGGACAGACACATGAGCAGGAAGAGGAAGGAGAAGACCAAGAGTGAGGGTGGGAGCTGCAGACCATCACCTGACAGGCTTCAGTGGTGGCCACCGGGGGGCAGGGGGAGGGACAAGAAAGCACCAGCAAGGTGGTCACGTGGCTTTGCCTGATGTGACCATCAGTTGAGGCTGTTTGCACACCAGTGATGTCACCATCTCTAGGCAGGTGTGTGTTGGCTTCACTGGCACTGACTTGGGCTCGATAGAAATGATTTTGCTGTTCATCAGTTGTTTGCGCTTTTTAGGACCTCGTGTTAAAGGTTTCAGACATATTAGCAGGTATTACAGTGATTATTAATGTATGTTTTACATAGCTTTTCTGTTTCTAATCATTTCTCTATATTTTGAAAGTCATGGTTTGGGTTTATAGTACTTCTTGGGTTTCTCTTTAGTGATGTTATGCGATTGACAAAAATTAAGTTAACCTAAATCCATTTTATGTTTGTGAATTTTGCAGAATTTCTGTTGAATTATTCTGGATTCCCAAGGGTCTGATAAATCTAGGATTATGAAATCACTATATTATCATCCTAGGAGCCTGTTGTTTTTACTTGTGTTCTCCACTGTAGATACTTCAAGGAGCGAGACTACTCTCTGTACTGGAATCTTGTAGACTGATGGTCTGCCCTTTGTCTCCTGTTCTCACAGGTGTTTGCAGAGATAGGGGCCTACATCTGGCTCTGATGAGGGTCAGCAGACTGATCAGTGGCGGCCAGATGGCAAGCATTTTCAGCCTTATGGGCTGTTTGGCCTCTGTCACAGCTGCCCCACTCTGCTGTTGTCCTGGAGATAGTATGTGATGAGTGAGTGTGGCTGTGTTCCACCACAGCTGTATTCACATAAACAAGCAGTGGGCTGGATTTGGCCTGTGCTGGGTTTTGCTGGCCCCTGGTCTATGTTCACAGTGAAGGAGAGGTATGGATTTGAAATGACTTTTCCAGGTTACCTCATGTGCCCTCTTGCAGGGCCAGAGAGTGGAAGACAAACTTAGCATTTGTTTCCTTGAGATTTTAAGGATCTAATAGAGTACCACTTTACATAGGTGCTGTTGTGTTTGATGTGAAAGAGACTGTCAGGCTCTGCCTCCACATGCCTTCTGTTTTTACCAAATCCTACAGATGTACAAGCATTCCAATAATAAGGCCATGACAACGGGGGCCATTGCTGCGATGCTGTCTACCATTCTGTACTCAAGGCGTTTCTTCCCGTACTACGTCTACAACATCATCGGTGGACTTGATGAAGAAGGTAGAGCCTTGCTTTCTGGCAAGGGAGGTGGCGTGGCTCCTAGATGTGTGCCTTTCCTTTTGGAGTGGAAAGGAACCATAAACTCCCTCTAGCCCAGATGTTCTGGTCATGAAGTATGCAGCTGAAGCTAAGAGGGATCAATGACATCAGAAGGCACCTAGCAAGTGCTGCATGTGGTGCACATTAGCAGTCAGTTATTTTACTCTTTCCTTGGGGTCTCACATGCCTTAAAGTTAGTAGTTTTTGCATTTTTATGTCTTAGAAATCTGGCCTATGGGACCTTGATCTAAATGTGATCCTAAGTGATCATAGGAACTATTGACATATTTAGTAGTTGGCTCAAAAAGTTTTTGTAAAGTGATGTCTTCAAAGTCATTTAGGGTACTTACTATCTGTACTTTCTCAGTGTTCTGAGAACCTTTCTGAAACACCTCTTTGATTTTCTGTTAGAAGAAGAGGCAATGTCTGAGAAAGTATCCTTTCACCTGACATTTCCATCTGTCTTTGGTCCACAGCTGCTTTGCCCCATGTGGTGCTGCTATTTTCTACCAGTTATGATTTGGCTTTCATTTGCTTCCAAAAACACAGTCTCCCAGGACAGATGCATGCAACCATTTAGAGGCTAGATCCTGGGCTTTCCTCTTGGTTTATTTCCTTATTTTGGTGGCATACATCTCCCAGATATTTCTAGAAAAATAATCAGAGTGGCCTTTTTTGAGATTTTGCTTTCAGAATCTGACATTTAAGGGTGACTATCCTTGACTAGGGTCTTGTCTCCTTCATGTGCTCTTTCTCCACCTCCTTCTGTCTTTTCCTACCCCTCTCTCTGTCTGCTTATCCTTCCTTGCTTTCTCTATAAGCATGAGGATTTTTACCCCATATTTTTGCCCTGTATATGGTCCATCTCTTTGTTTTTATTCTAATTTTTAAGGGTTTTCTCAGATTTATTTATTGGGGTTTTTTTACAGTGCTGGGATGGAACCCAGGGTCTCACACATGCTAAGCGAGTACACTGCCACTGAGCCCAGCCCACAACTTTAGCTTTTCATTCTTACTGTTACTTTTGTTTCTGGTGTCTTCAATTTCTAAGAGCTTTTCCCTGTTTAATGGCTTTTTTCCCTGCCAATCCTAGTTCTGTTATTTATTTTGTACTTAATTTGAAATTTTCTTGTGTTCTTTGCATTTTATTAGATTGCTTTTTGTGTGGTTTTATTTTCCTTGCCTGTCTCTGTAGCAGAGCCTTCCTTCAGATTTTTTGTTTTTGTTTTTTTTCCTGGGTGACCATTTGTCTTTCAGAGCAGTATACCAAAGGTTTTGGTGTCGCCCACCAACTGGCTTCAGCTGGGTACTTAGGTGACCTGCACCCCTTTGGATGAAGTTTCCTTAACAACTGGTGCCTGCCTTCGAGGCCTCAGAGGGGAGGAAAGCTAGAGATCTGCTCTCTTCTGTCAGCTTTCCACTTCATGCTTCTATTTTTGTTCCTTACCGAACCCTGTCTGCTCTGAGCCTGATGCCCTGAATCCAGAGCCTCCCTGCCTTCTGAGAGGCAACTTGGAGGCAGTGCTTCTGCATCTGTTTTACCTGAGTCTGTGCCTTTAGTCTGTTCGTTCCTGCCATTCTTTCTAGACATTTTCCCCAGAAAAGAACCTTAGTTTTTCTGTAGTGAGAACAATAAATACTTGCTCATGCACACACTCATGTAGTTGCGCATGAGTAGGACAGTAGTACAGGTTGAGAATGTCTAATCTGAAGCCCAAAATGGTTTATGATTCAAAAGTTCATTAGCACTACAGATGGGAAAATCCACACCACAAAACTATGTTTCATGAATGAAATTATCTAAAATATTGTATGAAATTACCTTTTGGCTATGTGAATTTCACATTAAGATTTGGCTCCCAGGGCTGGGGCTATAGCTCAGTGGCAGAGCGCTTGCCTAGCACGTATGAGGCACTGGGTTTGATCCATAGCACCACATAAAAATAAGTAAAATAAAAGCATTCTATCCATCTACAACTACAAAAATAAATAAATAAATAAATAAATAAATAACAATTTGGGTCCTAGTCCCAAGATACCTTATATTATATATGTAAATATTCCAAAGTTCAAAAATCTGAAGTTCTTCTGGTCCTAACCATTTTTTGGATGAGTGATGTCCAACCTGTATTTTTCTGTAACCACACATGGATGTACTGTATAGTTTAAGCTGATGACTCCAGATATGCTTAAGGACTCTTAGCGTCCGACTGAGTGTTGTGAGGCTGCACCTTAATGTGCCTCACCATCCTCCACAGGCATTCACGTTGTTCCAGCTTTCCTTACTGTAAACAACATGAGAAACATCCTTGTACATGCACCTCTGTGTATTTCTCTAATTGTGCTTTTCTCCTCCAGAAAAATTTCCTCATTGTTGAATTACCAAATCAGGGGATTTTTCTTTTTTGTGTTTTGTTTTCATTACTGCCCAGACCTCTAGAAAGGATTTACCAATTCATTTCTACCAACAGGGAATGTGAGAGCTTGATTTTATGTACGTTCTCAGTACGCATTTCATAGCACACATTTGCTTTAAGCGTGTTCTTGTTTAATTTGCATGTATTTTGGGCATCTCTTCTTGTGCTTATGGATCATTTTAATTGGAGACTGGCCCAGGTTTTCATCTTGCACATCCCCTTATTTGTAGATTCGTCTTTCAGTGTTGATTCACAAGAGGCTGAGTCAGCCTCAATTGTGAATGTAGTGGATGTTGCCAAGACTATTCTTTGACCCTTTGGGAGTGTGTCTTGCTGCACAGATGGCTCTGAATGTTACCCAGTCAGTCTGTCAGTCTTAAGCATTTCCTGCCTTGTTAGAAAAGCCAGAGCTTATCTGGATCTCTCAAGGACTTTACCTGACTTTATTTTTTGCATGAAAATCATGGAGCTTTTTGAAATTCTTTTTTTTTTTTTTTTTTTTTTTTTTTTTTTTTTTTTTGGTACCAGGGATTGAACTCAGGGGCACTCAACCCCTGGGCCACATCCCCAGCCCTTTTTTTGTATTTTATTAGAGACAGGGTCTCACTGAGTTGCTAAGTGCCTTGCCATTATTGAGACTGGCTTTGAACTTGGGATCCTCCTGCCTCAGCCTCCCAAGTGCTGGGATTACAGGTGTGTGCCACCGCACCCAGGTTTTTTGAATTCTTTTTTTACTTTTTATTTTTATTTATTTGCTTTTGTTGTACACAAATGTGTTTTATTTGTACATGGTGCTGAGGATCGAACCCGGGTCACCCACATGCTAGGCGAGTGCTCTACCGCTGAGCCACAATCCCAGCCCTTTTGAATTCTTTTGTTGAGGGAAAGTGCTTCACAGTCAAGCTTTTTGCCCCTGCACAGATGTTGCCAGTGTCTCTTGCTTTCTCTAGGGGCCTCTTAAAGCCCATTCGTGGGAAGATCTCACCCTTTCCTTTGCTTTCCTCAAGTCTGTTCTTTGTGGTTTCCTGAACTTAGTTTTACTCTCGGGGAACTTTTTGGGTCTCATTTTACTTGTGGCCACTCAGCTTATTAGAGATATGGTCGTCTTTTGCCTTTACACCTTTTTTTTCCCTTCCTTCTTGTTAGGTTAAGGTTAGTAGACCTTTGCTTCCTCAAAGACACTTCCCTAGATTCTCTTGGGGGACTTTGTGTTGCCTTGACCAGCAGGAAATTCAGTTTTCACATTTCTGCGATGGAAAAAATACACAAAGATAACAGTGGCAGTTATGTATGCATGGTAAGAAGATTCTCCCTACCACGCATCTCCTGGGCGACCTGCCTGAGTGTTCCAATTCTGGTGTCACCTGTTGTTCCAGTCAGTTACATGCAGTTTTAGGCATGCCTCCTGAGTGATCCATGATGTCTCACACCTGTAATTTTTTTTTTTTAACTTTTTCAAAAATCACAGAGTACCATGTTCTTTATTTAAAAAAAATAATAATAATAGAGAAGTCTGCGAAGGTAATTCTCTTTTTTTCTTACTTTGAATCTCACACTCAAAAGATAATCAAGTACAGTTTGCTATTTATTCTTCCAGCTTTTGTATACCTGTATAAACATATACAGCTTTCTTACATACGTTACCCAGCTCTTTTCATTCTGCATTGTCCTGTATTCCACAGTCCCGTTATATACATGTTAAGTCGTCCTACAGGGCTGCTAAATGGTGGTAACAAGGTGCACACTGAACATGTGTGCACTGGAAATTACCTGAGTATTTTGAGGGTATTAACCTCATCACCCCTATGGGGTGACAGCAGATATTAACCCTTTTATCACCGGAACATGGCCTGAGCAGGCCACATCGGGATACTGAGGGGCGGGGCTGGCTCCAGGGTTTGCTCTGCCTTTCATTGTATGGGCATGCCATCTTTCTACTGACGAGTTTTGTGCTCTTGGGTGACGTAGAGGTGTTTTCCTTGTTTACAAGGAGTCGTGTCTGAGTCGTAGGGTGTGTGCTTTCGCACCAGGAGGTTCTTGGGCCAGAGTGGGCATCATTTACACCTGCTTCAGTGGAGTGTGCCAGGCACATTCTCATTGCCCCACAAGTCTCTGTCATGTTGTAAGAAAGTGGATTCAGATCCTGTTTTTCTTACGGAAAAGCTATTCTATTGGGGGAGCAACCAGGAATTAAATCTAGAGGCACTTAACCAATGAGCCACATCCCCAAGCCCCCTCCCCAGACAACCACCCTCCCCCTTTTTTCCCCCATTTTTTCAGATAGTATCTCACTTAGTTGTTAGTGCCTTGATAAATTACTGAGGCTGGCTTTGAACTAGTGATCTTCCTGCCTGCTGAGCTGCTAGGATTGCAGGCATGTGCCACTGTGCCCAGCAAAGAAGCTATGCTTTGTCATTTCAGTGGTTCAAGTTGTTATAATTTAGGCAAATCTAATATTTTACATGTGTCATTTATGTTTTCCTGAAATTCCTTCTTTATGAAGGATATGTTTTATGCTTCAAACATAGTAAGTATTCCTTATGATCACTTATACATTTACCACTAGAAAAAATTTTAAACTGTTAGGTCTATGCCAAAACTGTACTAGTTCACTATTTAGAAATATTATGGATTTGGTCATAAATTGGAGCAGGCCCTATAGCCTATTAGCCAATGCATCTGATTCCCACTGCATGTTGGGATGGCCACATGGTGGTACAGGGTGGTACCAGCAGTGTGACCTTGCAGATCACATAAAGTGTCTAGCGAGCAGGTTGTCTGCAGTGTTGGAGCCTAGGGTTGGGCCTCTCGCCCTGACCATGCTTTCTGCTGGTGTCACTGGCACAGCAATGAATGTGTTCTGGTCATTGGCTGAAGTTAACCAAGTTGGTGGTACATTTCACATCATGTTTTGACTGGATGTATTTTCATTTTTACCATGGTCTGGGTGGTGATCAGGTGCTGTCTTATGAAGATTGTTTTCTTCTTTAAGGGAAGGGTGCTGTGTACAGCTTTGATCCAGTGGGCTCCTACCAGAGAGACTCCTTCAAGGCTGGAGGCTCAGCAAGTGCTATGCTGCAGCCTCTGCTCGACAACCAGGTAAGGAGCTTGTGTCCAGTTGTGGCTGTGGCTGTGGCCAGATGCATCCTCTCCCTCCTAGCGCTCTTCCTTTTCCTAAGGAGCTACTGAGTTCATCTTGCTGGTAGCCCTGCCCAAACCATGCCGTGTCTGTTTTGCCAGCTCTCTGAGGTCTGACTTCTGCAGCAGTTGGTCTTTGCCCTCCTGAGGCCATGAAAATGCCTTTCTACCCCTTTACTTTTCTGGTTCTAACTCTCAGGGATGTTTTTCATTTGTCTCCACCATCACAGCTGCCAAAATTCAAACCTGCATTTCTGGATTTACTTCCCAATCCCCTTTCTGCCTCCAGGGTTCCCTGGTTTACTTGTGAGATGTGATTTCTTTGGCCATTCCTTTGCTTCTTGCTTGTCTGCCTCACCTCCCATCACCCACCACTGGATGCTGCTTTACCCTGAAGTCACACGTTCTTCCAGTGTGCCTTCCCCGCAGTCAGGAATGCCTGGTGCTCTCAGCCTGCAGTGTGTCCTTTAGCACCTGCCAACTCAGGTCCTCTGCTGGTGCCTTCTTCCAGTAGACCTAGTTGGTGTCTGTAGAAATTGGTCCTGGCCCATTTTCTTCTTAGTTATGACATTGTTTCTTCCTCTCCTTACCTGTGTCTACCTTGCTTGATTTAGCTTTTCAGGAATGGAAGCTTTGACAGTGAATATATCCCAGGTTTCTGGTGTGTGTGATTCATCCAGGACTGCCGGTTCTTGGTTTGAAGGACATTCTAGGGTGATATTTCTACTATGAATCGGCAGACCTGAGAGAGTGCTGGGGGAGGCTGGAAACTTCCTTTGGCCCTAACCCTCACAGGACACTCATGCCAGCCTCCTGTCCTTCCAGGTTGGTTTCAAGAACATGCAGAACGTGGAGCATGTGCCACTATCTTTGGACAGAGCCATGAGGCTGGTGAAAGATGTCTTCATTTCTGCAGCTGAGAGGGATGTATACACCGGGGATGCCCTCAGGATCTGCATTGTGACCAAAGAGGGCATCCGGGAGGAGACCGTTCCCCTGCGGAAGGACTGATGATGGGCTGTCCCCCTGGGGGCGGTTGGGCGAGGTTGTTTTATTATGAAAGAACCCTAAAGTACGTGTTCCTGTTAAAATGTGTTTTATCTAACGAGACAGATTTAGGAAGTAGAATTTCTTTCATTTTCTTCGTTCTCCCCATAATTGCCTGTCATCCAGAGGTGTTGCTGAATTTTCCCTCATTTATCAGCAAGGAATTTGGAGAAATCTATATTGTTGGCCAGCTTATCGTAGGAACTGGGCTCTTGGTATTTATTTAGCTTACCCACTGACCTGAAGGGACCTTTAAGGCACTTTTTTTTTTTTTTGGTGGTGGTGGTGCTGGGGATTGAACCCAGGGCCTCATGCAAGGCAAGCACTCTACCTCTAGGCTACATCCCCAGCCCCTGCAGGGACCTTTAAATTGTCCAGAAGGGATGTTGTTTATCAGGGTTTTATTAAAACTTTAATGTGTATAAATGAAGTAGCTTAAGATTTTCATCCCTGGGACTATCAAGCAGGCAATCTGAAATGGCTATTCTGGAAAAATAAATCTTGAACAAGAATTTTAAAAATTATAAAAGTGAGTAGCCTTTTACATGGGCTTCAGCCAGAAATCTGGGGTAACTTTTTTTTTTTTTTTTTTTAAATAGATCTTATTAAATAACTATTTGGATAATAATTACAAAAACTTTAAATAGTAATTCCAAGTAGTGGAAGGCAATCTTGAAGTAATCTCATAAGCGCTTTGGTAATGTTACAGTAGAGACAAGGCTAGGGTGTAGCTCAGTGGTAGAGTGCTTGCCTAGCACACCACAGGCCCAAACCTAGAACCCCAGCATCACAAAAAAGAGAGAGGACCCTAGATTTGGATAGAGCTAAAGACTTTTTGTCTGAAAACTGTAAAGTGCATTTTAACTTTGTTGTCATTTGGTGGTTTGGTTTTTTATTATTGTTTTGATACTGAGGATTGAACCCATACATCTCCCAGCCCTTGATACTTTTTATTTTTTTATTCTTTGAGACAGGGCCTTCCTTAGTTGCAGAGGTTGGCCTTGAACCTGCCGTCCTCCTGTCTTGGCCTCCCAAATTGCTGGGATTACAGACTGCAACACTGCAACCAGCAGTTTTACCCAGTTGGTGAACAGTTTTACTATGCAGCTAACCTAAGTGCTGTGACAGTACAGTGTGATGGGGTTTTTACAATGTTGGTTGGTATTAGGAACCAGTTCCATTTATTTTTTGCCTTTTGCTAAACAGAATTTGGTTCAGATTACCAAAAACTCTTGGTAGATGCATACTATAAACATTCATCTTACAAACAGATATGGACAAGCACTGGCACGCAGCAGGAAGGTCTTGTTTGCATTTCTCTTTCATCATATTACGGCTCTCCAGAGAGACAGAGCAGTGGGATAGATGTACATGGGGACCTACTAGGGGACTGGCACTCAGTTGCTGGGAAAGTCCCACAGTAGGCATTCTGCATGCCAGAGGAAGCTGGGGTGTCAACTCGATCCATTCCATCTGAAGGCCTAAGAGCTTAAGGCTTTTACGTTCCAGCCCCAGAAAGGCACATTTCCCCTTGCCTCTGCCTTCTTGTTCCCTCAGGGCCCCACAGGATGGTGCATCCACATCCATGGTGGATCTTCTCCACCCAGTCTACCACAGAGCAGTGCTTTGCCAGCCCTGCAGGCACCTGTTAAATCAACCTTCAAGATCACAGCTAACAACGGTAGACTTAAATGCAAAATACATAATTTTCATCTTTATATAAACTAGATCTATTTTATTCTTTTTTTCCAAAGTATTTCTAATTCTGGATTCGGTTTTTCACTAACTTAAATTCCGTTAATCTGTGTGTCTAGAATTTTCTATAACACCCTCACCTACCCATATTGCTAGGGGAGTTCTATGAATTGAGTGGAATCAGTGGCACATAATTGTGCTTATTAATGTTTTTTTTTCCACCTTCCCAGGTCACACTCACCTAGCTGTCTTGTAGCCTCTGGATGGCCACCATACTGTGGTTCATGGATGATGGTAGAGATTCCCAAGCCAATTTAGCCAAGATGATTTGGGTGACCTTTGTGGTGGCTCAGCCACACTTTCCACTTGAAAAGGAAGGCCTTGTAGCCTTGGATGAAAATGAGAAGGGCGGTTCACCTACAGCCAATGCTGTGTTCATGCAGAGGCTGGTCTGCCACCCAGAGGCAATGCAAGAACTGCCAAGGGATGGTGCCCACCATAGGAGGTCTTAGCCTTGCTCCCTGTCCACTGCTCACCATGTGAGGTGTTAGCCATACTCCCTGCCCACTATGGGAGATGTTAGCCTTACTACTTGCCCACTGCTTACAATGGGAGGTGTTACCCTTACTCTGCACTCACTGTGGGAGATGTTACCCTTACTCTCTGCTAATTGTGGGAGTTTGTAGCCATTAGTCCTTGCTCCCGGGCTGACTTTGGATATATAGATGTGTGTCTGATTATCAAGCAGGGTAGAAATGCTTCCTGCCATCTGCTCCTGTAGATCATAAGCTGAGCTGAGCCTGTGATGCTCAGGTGCTGCTCTTGAGCCTGGGCATTTCTCAAAGCTGCAGGCCTGCTCTGTGCAGGTGCTCACAGCCCAGCTGAGCAGGATATGACAAGTTAGCAAGGAAGATGGTCTTTTTGCCAAGGTCTCAGTTACTACACTGGTAGGTTTCCTTCCTGCATTTCTGTACCTATTATCCAGGTGAGCCCTTCATGGCCCAGGAATATATGTGTTGATGCACTTTGACTCTCAGTCTTCCTTCCCTTTATAACAACGTTTACAAGGACGTTTGCTCAGAACCAGGTCCTGGGCTATCCCTGAGTTAATACATGAAAATCTGCATTTTTAAAATGAAATACTCAGGTGTAATGGTTTGGATGTAAGTGTCCCCCAAAAGTTCCTATTAATGCAGGCATATTCAGAGGCAAAATGGTTGGATAATGAGATTTGTAACCCAATAATCCATCCTAGTTTGAGAGAACTAACTGGGTGGTAACTAGACAGGTTGGACATGTCTGGAGGAGGTGGGTCACTGGGGATGTGCATGGAAGATGCATTCTTTCAAGGAATTTGAAAGAATCTTTCTTGTTGGCCTGCTTAGTGACAGGGCTCTTGGTATTTATTTAGTTCACCCGCTTGCCTGAAGGGACCTGTAAGGCAGTTTTTTTAGGGCCTCATGTGTGCAAGGCAAGCACTCTACCTCTAGGCAACATCCCTAGCCCCTGCAGGAACCTTTAAACTGTCCAGAAGGGACTTGGAAGAATGCATCTTCCCTGCAGCTCCTTCCCTTCCCTCTGCTTCCATGCTGTCATGAGCTGGGCAGCTTTCATCCCCATGCCCTTCTGCCACAATGTTCTGTCTCACCTTGGGTCCAGAGCTATGGAGTCTGCCAACCAGGAACTAAACTTCTAGAACCTCTGTGAGCCAAGATGAGCTTTTTCTCCTCCACGTTCCTTTCATCAGGTATTATGATCCCAACAATGTAAAACCACCTGATACACAAGTGATCACTGTGGACATAGCTGGAGAGAGTCCACATCTTCAGCAGATTCCACCAGAGAAGCAACCTGGGAGACGTAAGATGGGTCTCTTGTAAAGTTTGATCTCACCAAGTTAAGAGGGCCTGGGTTAATCTGTGAGGCCTTTGTTTTCTGTGTTCAGTACTAGAGCTGAGGTCCACAGCATAGGCCATAGGATGGAGGTGGAGACACAAGGACAGCTGGGACTGGTGCCTGCTGCCACGGAGATTCCTGAGCCAGTCTCACCTGCTCCGAGCAGGTACCAGACTCCTGTGCTATGCACTAGACGCACAGGGCCCAGAAGCTGAGGGAATTGGTAGCCCCGGTGTGATCACACCACCAGGTAAACCAAGAGGTAAAGAACACACCCAGCTGTGACAGCCCATCATCCTGTGTTTTAATCAGCTATTTTGCTGATGGGACAAAAAGATCCAACCAGAACAATTATAGAGGAGGAAAAGTTTGAGAGCTCAGGGTTTCAGAGGTCTTAGTCCATAGAAGGTCAGCTCCATTTCTCAGGGCTCAAGGTGAGGCAGAACATCATGGTGGAAGAGCGTGGCAGAGAGAAGCAGCTCACAAGATGATCAGGAAGCAGAGAGACTCCACTCCCTAGATAAAATAACGCCAAAGCCAGGCCTCCAATGCCTCACCTCCAGCCACACCCCAACTTCCTCCAGTTAACCACTCAGTCAATCCCATTGGGTGATTAATTCACTGATTCAGTTAAGGCTTTCTCTGAACCTTCTTACATTGTCTCACACATGAGCTTTCGGGGGACACCTCATACCCAAACGCTGTCCACCTGAACACAAAGGATGGCTAGTGCCTGAACACTTTGCATGTGCAGCCCACATAGTAGTTCAGCACCCACCAGTGGTTTTCATGCCACCTCAAGTTCAGATGGAGACTTCATGAATTGCTTCAGGACTTCTTTGAACCTGAACAAAACTTAAATGTTGCCATCATGTGCTTCTGGCTGTGAGAAAAAGACAAACCTGGTGTGGCTCAAACTCCTTTCCCATTCCCTGGGTTTCTAGCAGCAGACATGGACTTAACAGGAAGGAGCTTCACTCTTGGGGAGGGTGGCAGCCATGTCCATGTACACTCTAGAGTGTGCTGGGCCGAAGACTACAGTCAGGCACAAGTCGGGGTACTCTGGACATTTCAGGCAGGGGTATGGGAGTGTGGTCTCACAGGACCTCTGTGGGTCATCGTCACATCCTGCGCCTGCATTCCTGAGTTCCTTTCTTAGTGGATATGTGTGCATTTTGAGGTGGCAGATGTCTTCACTGCCTCTGGTGAAAACAAAGGCCTGGACCATCTGACCAGAGCACCCCAGGCCTAGGACCCTTAAGTCCAATGGGGGCATCACATTGCCTCTGCCCACTTGGGCATGAGTTCAGCAGCCACGTAGCTCTCCTGTCTCCTGACTGATTGTGAATCATCCTGAAAAACATTTCTTCTATGCTAGCAAAATTTCAAAAGATGTGGAATGTAGATTGATGTCCACAGGGAGGGCTTAGGAACCATGGGTGATCTGAAGAGTGGGCTACACCTTGGCCAGACCAGACAGGTGCAGAACTCTTCCTTGAGATTTGTGGAGACTTGGCTGAGGTCCCAGAAAGCATGGAGTGAGACCCTTGTTCTTCAAGGAATGCCAGGTGTCCATGTCACTCTCCCAGGGGCCTCCAGATGGCAGTGTGGACTCATCTAGCCTGGCCACTCAAGTCTGAGGACTGCAGAGCTCAGCAGCTGTTTCTAGGAGGGGTCCCTGGGCCAAACCAAAACCTAGGACATGGACACTTTGTGGACACCCTCATCAAAGTGCAAAGGGCAGATGAGCCCAACATAGCCTGCCTGTATTGGAGGAATCCTGGGTTCCTGAGGGGTTCAAAGGGAAGAAAGGAAGAAGAGGGAGAAGGGAGAGGAAATTAGTAATGGTTTGGAGAGACAAAAATATCAGGATTTTTTTTTTAAACCATATAGTATTATAAACAGGGAAATGACTGTTCATAAGATACATTAAGGGCTGGGGATATAGCTCAGTTGGTAGAATGCTTGCCTTGCATGCACAAGGCCCTGGGTTCAATCCTCAACACCACCCAAAAAAAAAAAAAAAAAAAAAGTACATTACAATGCTTATTTGTTTATCTATTTATTATTATTATTTTGTGTGTGGTGCTGAGGATTGAACCCAGGGCCTTGTGCATGCAAGGCAAGCACTCTACCAACTGAGCTTTATCCCCAGATCCCCAGCCCTTTCAATGCTTTTTCTAGCCAACTGACTAGGGGGAGAACACAGATAAAGACACAGTATTTGTTTCAATCTCATCAATCTCATTTTCTCTTGGTTTTCCTTTGTTTTGTGCTACCATGTCCTTTTAATATCTAAAACTTTAATAAAATCCTGTCAGATGAGACCCTATGCTAAGATGATAGGAGGGCCCATGTCTATAAGTGCCCTGAGATTCTCAGTTGAGCATTTTGTATACGTGGTGTACTAGAAAGCACCCACAAACTTAAAAGAGCAGAGTCTGACCAGCCGAGATGTAGGTCCCAGGAGATAGGCTGGTGTCCTATGTGGCATGCTACTTGAGGAAAGTACAAGAAAGGTCTTTTTTTTTTTTTTCCTCACGTGGCTTCCTGGGATTGGGCAATGCTGCCCTCATGTGCCACTGCACACTTAAAACAGTTACATGGACATCACCGGTGCTTTTGCTTTTGTAATTTTTTGCTCAAGAGAAGTCAAGTACAAGGTGAATCTGCTGTATATGGAGTAAAAGGGAAGTATAGTTATCATGACTCTACTAAACCAGAGGCTGAATGTGGGGTTGATCGCATGTGTGTGACACTGTGTTCTAACCAGAGGCCAAATGTGTGCTCGACCACATGTATGTGACACTGTCTCCTGAACTGGAAGTTGAATGCGTGATTGACCACATGTGTGTGACACTGTCTCTGAACCAGTTAGAATGCGTGGTCAAACACGTGTGTGACACCGTCTCCTGAACCAGAGTTTGGATGTGTGCTCGACCACATGTGTGTGACATTCTCTCCTGAACCAGAGTTTGTGTGGTCAACCATGTGTGTGTGTGACACTTTCCTGAACCAGTTAGGATGTGTGGTCGACCATGTGTGTGTGACACCATCTCCTGAACCAGAGTTGAGTTGTTGGCTGATCAAACATTTGAACCTAAGATGCTGAAATGCCAATCCTTGTGGTATATTTATTTGACAGTCCCCGTTTAATTTAGTTTTAATTTTAAATATTATTATTTTAATAGCTATAGCTGAAGCCTATTTTCTTTTTCCTTCCCAACTCTCATTTTGGCAGCTTTTGTTTGCTTCTTAGGTTCGACTGTGGTGCATCTCTGAGGCACCTGGAAGGGGAGGGGCTACTTCTCTGTCCCGTGGTTCGACCGTGTTTCCTTGTTGAAAGACGTCAAGAGCAGAGGGAGGGTCACGGGGGATGAGGATTGAAAGCACATTCCTTGCCTGTGTGATTTTGTTAAAATGAACCCAAAATACTTTGTCATTATAATGCTCTAATTTTTAAAAATGTGAAGAACACGCATCTACAAACACCAAAATGCTGTCCAGCTTCCACTGAAGTGATGCTGTGGGCTGCACCAGCCTATTCCCAGTGTGGCCTGCAAGTGCTGCTTGCTCAGGGAATGAGACCTACTCCTGGTTTTGAGGTTTAGTCATGAAGCCTCAGGGAAGTTGTGTGACCCTTGTGAACCCCTCACAGAGAACAGTTCCTGAAAGCTGCCTGCAGCAGGTCGACACCCCCAGGGGCCAGTGCAGACTAGAGGAAGGATCAGAGAAGGAGGATGGGGTGGCTGGAGGGGTGGCTGGAGTTCGAGCCATGGGCTCACTCAGCCGCTCCTGGAGGCTCTGAAAGGCCCGGACGTGCAGCTGGCCTTGCTGTGCTATGAGGACATTCAGTACTGAGATGTGCCTTTCCAGGGAACCAGAATGCTCGTTTCTGTTGTTCAGTTGGAAATGGGAGCAGGTGTTTTATTCAGATGCTTCCCAAGTGCTGGGGACACACCAGTAAGGGATTAAACCCTGCTTTCCGGGGGTAGACAGCAGTCGAGCACACCAGAGTACTCCAGGGCCCAGGAGGAGTTGTGAGATGCAGAGAGCAAGTGTGTTTCCTTAGTGGGCCATCTCCACAGCTGCAAGACCTGAGTGGCCCCCATGGCCAGGTTGCAGTCAAGGTCTTGGCCAGCTCTATGCAGGGCACTGGGAGATAGCAACAGAGGAAGGAGACTCCCACCGTGCTTGTGTCTCACTGCATGGGGGAATCAGGTAAGCTTAACGGCATGGGTTAGACATGATGGCCTCCAGGGTGTGGGGAGCAGTGGCCCGGGATTGGCGAGGGCCTTAGGCAGCTTCCTGCAGGTTGGCAGCAGTGGGGCCTGCGCTATCTGCTGTGGGCGCCTCTAAGCAGAAGGGAATCACTGCACCTGTGCTGCCTCGTGGGCCCACCTCCGGCTCCTTGGAGCACAGGCCTGGGACACCGCAGAGCCCTTGCTGCTGGGTTATATAAGCACATCTGGAAAACAGATGCCTGTCACAGAGCAGTGTCTGCTTGACATTCCCCAAGGACCAACAGTGGAAATGGTGGAGAGGTCTGTGAGCTAGCACTCCTGGAACACCTACAGCAAAGTGGCACAAGGGCAGAGTGGAGCTTGAGGAATACACAGAAGGCCACCCCTTCACAGGGATGCAGGTTGTGAAAGTGAATCCAATAATGCGGACAAGCATCCGAAATAAAAACGTGGTGTGGTCTAATGTGGGTGGTTTTCCTTATTTTATAGGCTTCATGTGATGGTCTTTTATCATGTTTTAGGTTTTAGGACAAAACCATAGATTTAGAATTCTACATTTAATAACAAAATTTTGTGTGATTCCAAAAGAATCAGCCAAATGTCATAAAATGTTCTTTGGATTGTACCTGCAGTCTAGCAATCAACTTAATGAAAAAAAATGTAATGTAGCTTGGTTGGAGTTGGTATGAAATCATTTAAAGGATCAGCTCCTGCCTTTTAGCCCCATGTCACCATCAGGGCTTCATCTGATCATCTCCTGACTGGTACTGACAAATGGCTGCTGCTAGGAGGCTGTGGACTTGCCTCCAAGCCGCACAGGGCAGGCACAGGTGGGGTCTGGGGATGATGAGAGTGGTCTCTAGGTGCAGAAGACACCACAGTTGCGTGACTCACAAGGATAGCCCCAGGCTTCTCAGATGTGATAAAGCCTCTGTGTTGCCTGGAGAAAACCACAGAGAATTTGGACTTCACCTTTGTGAAGGTGAAGAGGAGTTTTAACCTTCAGCACACATTACACAGCTCTGATAAAGCAGATGATACCATGGGCATGGAACTATGGCAGAAAACAGAGCTGGCCAAAAAAACTAAAATAAAACCCAAATGGAAAACAGCTGATGCTTTCTTCACGCCACTGGAGATGGTGAGGCCATGCGGCCCCCCATAGAAGGGCACTGGCTTTACAGCCTGAAGGTGTCACAGGTTGGTGTGGGTTTGGGACAGACCTCCTTTCTTAAGTGTGCCTTGTTCCAAGTCCCTCATCAATCTGGTGAAAAGTAGGTCTGGAATGTAAGCGGCTTCTTCAGTAGCTTGAAGTTCCAGCCCACCCACTTGCCTGTGTGGGCAAGGGCCAGCAACCTGTCCTCCTGAGCCAAGGGGACAAGAGGGCACCATCTCCCTGTCACCTAAGGTGCCTGATGTGCCTGGAGGAGCACAAGCCACTCTCGACTTGAATTCCTCCATGGTTCTGTCCCTTCCCTCTGGTGCTTCACCATGAAGCATGCTGCATGCACACAAATGAAGTGAGAGGCCAGCACAGGGCCCCTGTGTGCCCCTCGCCCGGACAGTAACTGCCCACAGCCACCCTTGCAGCATTCCCCACCCCACTACCACCCCACAGATTATTTCAAAGCAAATCTCCAAAACCTGTAATTCCATCTGCAGGTATTTTAGTGCCTCTAAAAGACACTGATCATATTTTAATAAAATCACAGTATCATAATCCTAGTTAATCACAGGAGTAACTCCTCAACATCAAATATCCAGTCCATGTTAAAATGTCCTTAATTGTCTCAACTTTCAATAAACAGTGTGTTGACACCTGGAGCAGTCTCTCCCTCTCTCTCTCTCATTACTTGCCAAGTTCACTTGAAGTCCACTGGCCAAGGAAGCTAGATGGCTTGTCTTACAGAGTACCCACTCTGGATGTCACCAATGGCAGTTCTGTGGACTCTCCTCCATCTTCCCATAGGTCAGTAGATTTAGAGACTTCAGTTTCTCATCAGCAGTACTTTATGTTCACGTAAGTCTTGTTGCTTAAACGTGCAAATTACACCTATTTCTACTAGTTAGACAATAACATATGGGGATGGAAATCCTTTTTTCATATTTATTTACTTGTTTTAGTTGTACACAATGCCTTTATTCTTATGTGGTGCTGAGGATCGAATCCAGGCTGCGCACGTGCCAGGTGAGAGCTCTACCGCTGAGCCATAACCCCAGCCCTGGAAATAATTTTGTGATGTGATGTATCTCAGTATCACTGAGTCTTGTGTTTGTGCCAACCTGAGACAGACTCCATTTTCAACACAGAGCTGCAGCTGCCCTTTAGATCATCTAATCAGACACAGCAGGACTGGGCTTTCCTCGCCAGGGTCCTTCCTGCCTGCAGGGTGGCACCCACCTTCACACAGACAGCTCAGGATGAGAATCCCCACACATCCCGATGGTCACGGTGGCTGGGAAGCTCTCTCTGCATCTCAGCTTCTCTCCTCAAGGCTGTGCTTTCTACTCTCTGTGTTACCCCACTCTGCTTTAGTGTAGATATCACTGGCCTTCTCTAGCAACAAACCTCTCAGACTTCCTGGCCCTTTAAGGACTGTTTTTCTCACCCTGTGGTTGCCCTCACAGCTCACACAGCCCCTGTATCAGCACTATTTTCTATCCTCTTGACTGGTTGGCAGCATGATTAACATGTCTTCTTCAAGGGACAGCAGCAGTGATACACCCCATCTGTGTCCCTGCCCCCCTGGCCATCATCTTCATTATTGCTGCACTGAGACTATTTCTGGGAGTGCGCCCCAGCGACAGCTGTGGGCCACATTTAACCTGGACCCTTTGTGCTCCAGCCATGCAGACAACTTTGCCTGACAACAGTGGCAGCGGCAGGGTCACTGTGACTCAGGAGTCTCTGGAGGTTCAGGTGGTCCAGGTTTCCTTTTAGAAACTTCAGAGTCAAGCTATTCTTAGCGACGACTCCCAGGCTCCAGCTGCCTGGCCAGCTCCCTGCCTGTGGCTCAGATCCCCAGTGGCCTTAAAAGGAAAGGACTGGAGAAATGTCACCCTGAGTCAGAGCACGGCTGCACAGGCCAGCAGTCAACTCCACGGGCTCCTTGACCCAGGGCCCTGGAGATGAGCCCAGGGGGACTGGGGCAAGGTGCCCCCTTGCCTTGTCTTCTGACTGTCACGTTTCTGGCAGAACCAAGCTGCCTGGAATCCAGTGTGCTTGGTGGAAGCACCCCACATGCTGCCTGCATGGTGTTGCCCCAGAGCTGGGCATCCTGGAATGGGCCTTCACCAGAGAGACTGAAGCACCCTCTGGAAGCTCTTGGTGGACCAGGCATTCCTACCAAGCCTGGAGTGCTAGCCCTGCCTCTGGGAGAACAACGTCCATGAGCCAGCTGCCTGGAAACTGCTCGCCTTCAGACAGTGGCTCCTGGTGCCTCTCTGTGAGGTACCTCCCACCCCTCCCTACACTTCCTGCTCCTTTCCTGACCCTACCCCTACACATTCACTCTGTGCTCATATTCCCCAGAGGGCAAGGGCCTCATTACCTCTATACCCCAGCTCCAAGGCTACCATTATTCCGTAGTAGTTACTTATTATAAAATAATTAATTCAGTAGTCTTTTGTGACTAAAACTTTGGCTGGCTGTTATAAATGTCTTTGATTCTTGAAGGATGTGTATTACTACCCTAGATGCAGTTTTGCAAAATAAGCCTTCCAAATGTGTGATAGGAGTGGGGTGGAAGAGATAAAGGGGTTCTTGGGGTAGCTTGAGGGACTGACGAGCTGGTTCCCCTCCCCACACAGTGGGAGATTGGTCTCCATGGTAAGGGTTTCTTTTCTGAGCTTAGGAAGCAGCAGCTGCCAGGGAGGACTGGGACAGCGCTCTGCAGCTGACCAGGGCCTTGCTATTGGCCTCAATGCTTTGCCCATGTCTGGCTTGATGCCCTGTCAGCCGTCTTAGAGCTGGCTGCCAGCCCCTGGCTACTCCCCAAGGTCCCAGGGGTCACTTTGTGACAAACAGCCTTGAGATTTGGGACTTGCTCTTCTCATCCTCTTCCTGTTTTGCAGTTTCCTATGTGCAAAATTTCCTATGAGTACTGGCCGCGCTTCTCCTCCTCTTGGAGCCAAGCACCTGCTCTGGAGTCGCCGCCTATGGTGGAAGCGAAGCAGGGAACAGCAGCTGCAGGTGGCATGGCCTCTGAGAGAAGGAAGGAAAGAGGCCCAGCACTGAGGACGGCAGACAGGGACTGTAAGGCAGGGGACGAGTGGCTCTGGCCAGTCTAAGAGCTCTGGTGAAGGAGCCTATAATCAAGGAGATAGCTAAAGATTGCGGTTAGCTGAGAGCCATAAAAGATGTTCTAGTTTCCACCTGATAGTAATACATTATCCAAAGAATCTCTGTATGCCCGTGAACACTGCGTGACGCACCTGTAAGCTCGAGCTGTGAGCACGTGTCCTTGTTAAAGCGATATGTATATAACTGGGTGAGTTTTGTTAGTGTGTGTGGGGAAGAAGAAGGTGGTGGTTGGAGTTAGAGCGTTTGGAGTGATTGCTGGAGCCGGAGAGAGAAGAAGAATAAAAAGACCTTTTTTCATTTTCATCCTGCCTCCGAATTTTCCTGCGGCGTTCGCTGCTCCAAGGCGGTTCCCGCTTCAGGCAGCGACACTCTGGGATGAAGGAGGCGTCCTGTCTAGCAGAGGTGAGCTCTGGGACATGGGCATCAGTGTGAAAGATGGAGACCCTGTGTGGCAGAGGCCCATGTCACCTTCTGAACACAACCCTCCCTGCTGCGGCTGCTCAGAGGAGGTTTCTTTTCCTCTTCTCCCTCGCCTTCCCTCACCTGGCAGGGACAGGATTACCTTTTCCCACCCCAGGCAGAGTTATGGTTATCTGTCCTTGAGCACACACCTACCACAGGAAGGAGATGTCACCAGAGGACCTAGGAAGTGACAGTCTCCCAAATTAACAAGTGAATTTCGACACAGCTTCCGGGCACGCCTGGGGCCCTGCAGGCCATGCCTTGAGCACAGCCTCTGCTCTCCCTGTGGGCAGAGTCGGCCTCCAGGCCAGGAGTGCCCTGTGCTCCTCCTTTGCTAGCAAAGCAATGAGCCTTTTTCCTTTTTCTCAAAACTGTTTCCTCATTATTAAATTGGCATCAGGGACAAGGACCAAGCTTTCGGTAACACCAGAAAAACTGGATACCCAAACCAAGAAGCAGGTACAACCCTAGCTGTCACCTGCCAAGGCTGGACAGGAAGTAGGCAGGAGAGTTGGGCAGGTAAAGTGGGCAGGTGAGGTGAACAGGTGTGGTGGGCAAGTGTGGGCAGGTGAGGTAGATGGGTAAAGTGGGCAGGTGAGGTGGACAGGTGAAGTGGGCAAGTGAAGTGGACAGTGGGCAGGTGAGGGAAACCACTGTAGGTGAGGTCCCAGGCAATCTGCAGGTCTGTGTGTGGCACATGATCAACTTGGAGCATGTCTATTAGTGTTTCCTGTTGGTTTCCTTCTTCAATGCCTTTGTGGTGAGAGAAGTTGCCCCTGCTTCCAGGGCCTCAGGGAGCACTGGGGGAGCCCACACGCCCTCTGCAGCACCACAGTGGCCTCCCAACCCTCCCTGGAAATACTCTGGCACTGCTGTGTGACCAGGGCATCAGCAGAGGCCATGGATCAGACCAGAGGTGCCAGTCTTTGGGGCCTGGGGCCTGCAAGAAGCTACAGGGGATGAGTGGGGGGCTGTGAGCAGAGTGCTGTGCTGCTTTTGAGGACCAGGACGCCAGGCGTCCAAAGACCTGTGGATGGAGCATGCCTGGCCTGAGGAGCCTGCCCCAGGACTGCTGGCAGAGGGAGTGACCTTGGGGACTCGCTGGGCTCTGCAGGTAGGTGGCCTGGGGTGCTGCAGGCCATGGGTAAAGCAGCAGCACGTCCAGGTGCAGAGTGAGCATAGACAGCAAAGCTTAGTCCCTCCGAGCTTCCCGGTGGCCTCTGGTCTCACAGCACCTGTCTAGTGGCTCCTCCCTCACTGCCAGGCCACTGGGAGCTGACCGTGGTCCTAACATGATGGATGTCCATCTCGTGGAGACATGGAAGAATGGCATGGTAACCAGTGTAGAAGGCAGACCAGTGTGACTGCCCACAGCCACCGGCACATAACCACCCAACCGGCACCGTGAACAGGCAGCACGGGGCAGGCACGCACCCGCATGTGTGCACTGTTGGCGTCTGAGGCTGAGTGGGCCTCGTGGGCATGGGGAAGGTGTGGTCTGGCTCCTCGGTGCCTCGTGGCTGGGCAGTGTGTCTCCAGGATGCTGAGCACAGTCCTCTGGGGTCAGGGTGAGATGGCCCCACTCACCCAGTGCCTCCTGTACCCCAGCAGTCATGACTTCCACTCAGCATCAAGGTCATCAGTCGGGCTGGCCCTTGGTTTCCTGTGGGCAGCTGTGAGGCTGAGGATGCTCTGGCCCAGGGGTAGTGTCCTGGCTCTGGATGGGAGCCAAGGGAACTGTACAGAGGAGGCCCCATGTCTGAGGGGCACAGTGGGGCTGCCAGCTCCGAGCACAGTGCTGTCCTGTTTTGCAGGGAGATAATGAGAAGGCAGATACACACAGGTGAGGAGCATGCAGCCACAGGGAGGCCAGGGGTCACCACGCCATTGGTGCCTGCCTTCTCTTATGTGGTCACTGCCTTTAGACTCACCACCAAGGACATGCTCAGCCTGAGGCCCAGGCCGGCCTCACTTGCCCTAGCAGTTTTCTTTCTGTGAGCAGAGCAGGGCTTTTTTCAAGCCTTAGCTGGAGTTGGGGGCCAGCAGCACAGCCCTACCTGCAAGAGGGACAGCAGGAGGTGTGTCTGAGGCTGCTGTACTGATGGCCAGCTGGAGTGTCCCAGAAGGCCCACCCGTGCTGCCACCAGCCTCCCTCGGCCTTTCTGGAAGCACAAGGGTGGAGGGAGCCTCTCTGCCGCCTGCCGCCTAGGCCTCAGGCCAGCAGTCACAGCGGGGTCAGCTGAGCCCTGGGTTGGGACACACAGGGGAGAGCTGGGATGAGCTTGGAGTAACAGTCCCCGCGCCCTGCCTGGATGGCAGGTGCCACGAGTTGACGGGCCCCCAGGTGCCCAGACATCCCCGACGCGGCTCACTCAGAGCCCACTCAGACAAGGCAGCAGGGAGGAGAGACCACCAACACACAAGCTGCCACAGGCAAAAGCACAAAGAAACGCCATGTCAAACACCGCTGTCCCCCCACAGCTGTCAGAGTGGCATGCCCTCCCTGCAGGCTCACGAGGCCGTGATATTTATGTCCCCCAGAGGTCCCAAGCTTTTAACAGTCCCTTCCAGGCTGCAGCAGCACCTGCAGGGGGTTGTGAAGTCACCACTTGTGTTTTCTGAATGAGGCAGCAGGAGCTTCGCATTTCTGGAGGCTGGTTCAAGGGATTTTGCTATACCTAGGGAGACGACAGACTCACCCAGGAATGAAGGGAAACTGACAGCTGGAAGGACCAGCCCTCCAGGGCATTAACAATTTCTGAGGAGGTCAGCATCTTTAGCTCTCTTCTGGGGAGTAGGACACAGAGATTCAGAGAGGGTAAGGAATTTGTTCAAGGTCACACAACTGGTGCCTGCTTATGCCCAGGCCCTGAGTTCCCCCAACTCCCCACCTTGAAGAGCCTGGGGTTCTGGGGTGCATGGGGGTCTTGGGCCAATGTAGGCTGAAGAGGTAACAGAGCTCTAGAACTGGAGGTCCTCTGGGTCAATTGGGCCCTTTGTAGCCTCTTCTTCTCACCCATCCTGAGCTTGCTGCCTGCACCGAGGAGGGCGGCCTGGTGCTGTGGGCTTGCCCACCCGGGTCTGCTTGCCTGAGACCCTTCCTAAGCAGGGAACCTCCTCCACGTTGCATTGCCCGGGGTCTGGCGTGAAGCCACTGGACATGTGCAGGTCATGTTGTGTGGGACCACCAGCCACAGTCAGGAAACAGGTGGGCTTAACACAACTTGGGAACAATCAGCAGGACCTGGTGGAACCTCAGGACTGGGGTAGCACCTTCTGCCCGTGGGGACCCAGTGAACCCCAGACACACCCGAGGTGCACAGGGCTCGGGCCTCCCCTCTGCCGGATGATGCTGAGCACAGGTGTTGCACATGCCGCTGGTGGCGGTCCACCCGAAAGGCTGCCAGGTCCCTCCGAGCCTGCGTCACCACACAGGAGCACATGGCACAGATGCGTTCAGGGCACACAGGGGACCTCTGGGCTTCCTGGAGGAACGCTGGATGATCTGCATGTTCTCCTCCAACTCCCACAGGTCTTGACTGCGTTAAAACTTCTCCAGAGGATAGTTCAAGTTGGTTTCAATAAATATAAGCCGCATGGGACTTGGCGCAGAGATAAGGGTCAGGTCCCCAGGTGCTCTCCCTGGCACACCACGGCAACTGGAGGTCAGCCAGCGGCCACTCCTGGGCACTGAGGCGGAGGTCCCAGATTTTGACACGAGGGCTGCGGGCAGAGCTAGCAAGCAGGAGAGTATTATTCTCTTGGCCTCGTTGGATGCTCCCTGGATCAGGGTAAAGGGAGCCCTCCTTCTGGGTCAGATTTGGGGTCTTTCTACATGCTGAGAAGCAGCGCAGGAGGGAGGGGAAGAAGAAGCACACTCAGGTTCAAGGTTTCTATTCAAAACAAAGTTCACTCAAGAAGAAAGAAGGGGCAACTGGATATCTCTGGGAACCTGTAATGAGATAGGGAATTTTTAACCTGTATAGACCACCTGGTGAATCTGGCTCACCAGGTATGGAGACGAAAGTCTTCCATCGCCTGACAGCTGCTTGGTGGGGGATATGAAAAGAGTATAGCCTCTTTTTAGTGCCCGGAGGGACAGGTGTATCAGGCTGAGCCCTCTCTCTCGGATGGCACTTCTGTTGACAGAATCAGCCACGGGGCCCAGGTCCAGTATGGCCATTCTAGTTAATGACTTACTGATTCGTTCATTTGTCTTTCATATGCACTGTTACTAAGCAACTACTCTGAGCAAAGCACTGTGCTGGGCACCAAAAGGGGCAGAGACAGAACTTTAGGACACCTTTGCAAGGCTGCAGCAGGGTGGAGCCTGGGAGTGGCCTGGAACCTCGATGCACGTTTACAAGAAGGCAGCAGGATAGAGCCTTCTGTGTGCACACCAAAGTGTGCCTGTTCTGTCACCTGCTGCCTTTCTCCGTCCTGTCTGTGAAGTGGAGCCCGCCGCAGGCTCTAGGACCTACAGGGTTTCTGTCCCATGCATATTTTGTGTATATTTGTCGTGTCTGCTTGAAAGAGTAGATTCACTGTAAGTTTCATCACCACGAATCTCTGCCCACTAAGGAGGTAATGAGCAGAGACAAGAGGTGAAGTGTCAATCTGGCTTTATGAAGACTCCTGGGAAGCGGTGGCCCTGCTGCACCATGGAAAACAGATTTATGTGGGCAAATTCTGTAACAGAAATAGGGTTTCCCACTGACAACTATCTCACTGGTTCCTAGCGCAGGCCAGCTGTTCAGATGGTGCGCAGACCACAGTCCACTTGCTTCTGCCAGTGTCTGGTCTCCAGGCCTTGGGCAGCTCAGGCACCTGCAACCCACTGTTCCCGCAGCTGAGGGTGGGACAGAGCCCTGCTCCTCTGTTACTACTGCAAGAGCATCAGCCAAACTGAGCAGGGCCATGAAGCTGAAGTGGACATTGCCGGGACATAGCCGAGGACGAGAATGGCTCCCCAGGCACCGCCACATGCCCTGCACGGGCTCTGAGTGCACAGCCTGTGGGCCAGCACCTGACCCTCTCCTCCTGCCCCCATCAGGGCGCAACAACTCGCTCCATGGCCTATTTGCTGGTTGTTATTGAAAAGAAGACCATTCGGTGGAAGCTCAGGAGACCAGGTCTCTAAGGAAATCCCCGTGGAACCCTCCGGCCCTGGACCTTTCTTGCACTGGTGCGTCTGGGCCAGCCTCACCAGCCTCCCTACCCAGCTCTCCTTATCTTTCAGGTCCTGGCTCCCTCTGGCTAAGCGTGACGTCAGCCTGAGTGCTCTGGAGGGCCGGAGGGCTGCAGCAGGGAGGCTGACGGGCAGAGCCGGCCAGGCCAGCTGGATGTGGATGCTTAGGCCACCCTCCTGTGGGTAGGGAAGGCAGCTTCACCCCACCCCTGCCAGACTCCCACCCTCGCCCCGCCCTGCTTCTCCTCCCAGGGTGGACCCGCGAGGCTGCTCTTTGATCTCCAGCACTCGGAAGGGCTGTTTGTGAGCAGGGACCACTTGATCCTCAGTTCTCAGGGGCCAGGGCTTGGGCAGGGAGATCCCCAGCCTTCCCCAGAGAGGGGCAGAAGGCCACAGCTCAGAACTCCAGGGTCCCCTCATACTGTGGAAGTCTCTCTCCCAGTCGGAGTTGAACCAGCCATGGGTAAATGAACTGACCTGCAGGCTCTGTGACGGGAGGAAGCTCAACAGCCCACTGGGACGATCCAGCCCTCTGCCTCCTATGGCTAGGGTCAGCGAGGACGGGGGATGGCCCAGCCCACCACCTCAGAGAGCCAGCAGGTGGCAGGACTGCCAGAACGTGGGTGCCCCTATGCCCTCACTGTCGCAGGTGGATTTCTGCAGAGTGCAGGGCTGTGGGACAGTGTACCATGGGACACGTGGCAGCGCTGAAGGCAGGAGACACCCTTGCTGCCTGGGTCGGAGTGACACAGACTGAGCTCGCCTCTCAGGGGAAGGAGGCTCGAGCTCCTCTTTGCCATGATACCCTGACCCCATGTACTGCAGCCCCAGTCCACAACACAACCATGTGGCTGCGGCTGCAGAGATGCCAGGGAACTCGGCCCAGTCCACAGTGCCCTGGCCACCCGCACTGAGGCTGCAGAGATGAGACCACAGGAGAAGCTTCTCCTGGGGCAGCCACCCTACCACACACAGCCGCCACAGGCAGGCTGTGGAAGGCTGGGGTGCTCATGTTATCCAGCGCTGGTTGGCAAGTGCTGCTCCAACCACACAGGGCTGACTCTCCACGCCGAGGCACGTCCAGAACACCAGGACCAGAAGGCTGAGAGCTGCCTGTCAGGAAGGGGCGAGCTCCGTAATGTGCTCAGGATCCTGCAAACATGGAGTACCTGGCCCGAGAGGCCAGAGTCCCCTGAGTCCCCAGACACCAGGAGATTCCAGCCACGATGGGGTGTGCATTGTTGTGAGGTGGTGTCCCCGAGGGCTTCTGCAGGAATCCAGGGGGTACATCTGGGCCAGGGCCAAAGAGCATCCTCTGGCCTGCCTGCCGTCCTGCAGGGCACTGGTGCCCTGCATCACCTCTTTTTTTTTTTTTTTTTAATATTTATTTCTTTGCTTTAGTTGTACACAATGTGTTTATTTGTACGTGGTGCTGAGGATCGAACCCGGGCCGCGCACATGCTAGGCGAGCACTCTACTGCTGAGCCACAATCCCAGCCCTGCATCACCTCTTGAGACAACTCCAGCTGCTGCCCTGCTTGGCCTCTGCTCTGTGTCACTCTCGGTGGCTCTGACAAGCCAGGGCCTGCGTGGGGTCTGCAGCTGATGGAGCAGAACATGCCCCTGCCCCCTGCTTCTTCATGTGGACAGCTCCAGGGTGAGGACATAGGCCATCTCTGGGTCAGACTCCTCTTCTTTTTTTTTGGTACCAGGGATTGAACTCAGGGGTACTCGACCACTGGACCACATCCCCAGCCCTTTTTTTGTATTTTATTAGAGACAGGGTCTCACTGAGTTGCTAAGTGCCTCGCCATTGCTGAGGCTGGCTTTGAACTCAGCGATCCTCCTGCCTCAGCCTCCCAAGTGCTGGGATTATAGACGTGCGCCAAGATGCCTGCTTAGACTCCTCTTCTTTACCACTCCAGCCCCTGTTCCGAGGGTCCTGACTGCAGCCTGCACTCCCTCAGTGGACAAGGAAAGCCCATCTGCTGTGGGATGGATGATGTGCAGATCTAACGATGCCTCAGAGGCAGGGAGGAGGGCTGTGGGGTCCTCAAGAGGCTGCTGGTCATTGGACTCAAGTGGGATGGGGCAGGAGAGGGAGCTGAGGGACTTTGGAAAGAGCCAGATCCTGTGTCAATCTCTGGTGACAGATCAATTTGTCTTGGGCGACAGGCTGTGAGGTGTTCCAGACCTGAGGGCTTCAAGCTCCAGTGCCCAGAAGAGATGAATGCAACTGTTTCAAAACCTACCCAGGAAACAGGTACAACCCCATAATTTGTCCCTTTGTTTTTTCACTGATAGCTTGAGAATTGTCTGAGTGTTATAACATTAATTACTTGTTCATGGACAATATGGTGAGGCCAGAGACCCTCAGACAGGAGCATACTATCAGGACAACATGAGATCCCCAGAGAGCAGGACACCTCAGGACATTAGGAGACATCAGGAGAGAAGGATATCCTAGGAGCAGGAGACCCCAGGACTGTAGAAGACCCCAGGATAGCAGGAGACCTTGGGACATTAGGAAACGTCAGGCTAGGAGACTCCAGACTACAGGACATGAGGAAGCCCCAGGACAGCAGGAGACCTCAGGACATGAAGAGGCCCCAGGACATGAGGAGAACCCACGACATAAGGAGACGGAGGACATGAGGAGGCCCCAGGAAATGAGGAGAACCCAGGACATGAGGAGGCCCCAGGACATGAGGAGGGCCCAGGAAATGAGGAGACCCCAGGACATGAGGAGACCCCAGACAGCAGGAGAACCCAGGACATGAGGAGGCCCCAGGACATGAGGAGGCCCCAGGACATGAGGAGGCCCCAGGACAGCAGGAGACCTTGGGACATTAGGAAACGTCAGGCTAGGAGACTCCAGACTACAGGACATGAGGAAGCCCCAGGACAGCAGGAGACCTCAGGACATGAAGAGGCCCCAGGACATGAGGAGAACCCACGACATAAGGAGACGGAGGACATGAGGAGGCCCCAGGAAATGAGGAGACCCCAGGACATGAGGAGGGCCCAGGACATGAGGAGGGCCCAGGACATGAGGAGACCCCAGGACAGCAGGAGATGGAGGAGGAGGCCCAGACAGCAGGAGAACCCAGGACATGGAGGCCCCAGGACATGAGGAGGCCCCAGGACATGAGGAGGCCCCAGGACATGAGGAGGCCCCAGGACAGCAGGAGGCCCCAGGACATGAGGAGACCCCATGACATAAGGAGACGGAGGACATGAGGAGGCCCCAGGACATGAGGAGGGCCCAGGACGTGAGGAAGGCCCAGGACATGAGGAGACCCCAGGACATGAGGAGGCCCCAGGACATGAGGAGACCCCAGGACATGAGGAGGCCCCAGGACATGAGGAGGCCCCAGGACATGAGGAGGCCCCAGGACAGCAGGAGACCTTGGGACATTAGGAACCGTCAGGCTAGGAGACTCCAGACTACAGGACATGAGGAAGCCCCAGGACAGCAGGAGACCCCAGGACATGAAGAGGCCCCAGGACATGAAGAGACCCCACGACATAAGGAGACGGAGGACATGAGGAGACCCCAGACAGCAGGAGGCCCCAGGACATGAGCAGGCCCCAGGACATGAGGAGACCCCAGGACATGAGGAGACACCAGGAAATGAGGAGACCTCAGGACAGCAGGAGACCCCAGGACATGAGGAGACCCCAGGACAGCAGGAGACAACAGGACATGGGGAGACCTCAGGACAGCAGGAGGCCCCAGGACTTGAGGAGACCTTAGGACATGGGGAGACCTCAGGACAGCAGGAGTCCCCAGGACATGAGGAGTCCCCAGGGCATGAGGAGACCCCAGGACAGCAGTAGACCCCAGGACGTGAGGAGACCCCAGGACGTGAGGAGACCCCAGGACGTGAGGAGACCCCAGGACGTGAGGAGACCCCAGGACAGCAGTAGACCCCAGGACAGCAGTAGACCCCAGGACATGAGGAGGCCCCAGGACAGCAGGAGGCCCCAGGACATGAAGTGACCCCAGGCTATGAGGAGGCCCCAGGACATGAGAGGACAGCAGGAGGCGCCAGGACTTGAGGAGACCTCAGGACATGAGGAACCCTCAGGACATGAGGAGACCTCAGGACATGAGGAACCCTCAGGACATGAGGAGACCTCAGGACATGAGGAGGCCCCAGGACATGAGGAGACCTCAGGACAGCAGGAGGCCCCAGGACATGAGGAGGCGCCAGGACAGCAGGAGGCCCCAGGATATGAGGAGACCTCAGGACAGCATGAGGCCCCAGGACATGAGGAGGCCCCAGGAAATGAGGAGACCCCAGGACAGCATGAGGTCTGTAACCGCTGGCGGGCAATATGCCATTCAGAGCAGGGGAGCTGTGGGAAAAAACTGAGAGACAAAATAGAAAAGATTATTTTAATTCTCTCTTTTACAATCATACACACACACACCGCCTTTTACAAAGCAAACACTCTGTAGGCTCTCTCCCGGGCAAGGTCCCACTGTCCAGCGTTCTGACAGGAGAATGGCGCCGGCAGTCTTTCTTTTTCCCGAGTAGTTCCTCTCAATCTCGCGCCAAGTCCCGAGATTTTGGTCTAAGTCTTGCGAGCGAGCGAGATTTTGGGAGGCACAATGCCTGGGGCATTTCTAATGTAAACAAACGCAGTCTCAGCCAGCTCTTAAATCAGAGCTTCTGCATTTCCCCCTTTTTTGTTTTAAAAGAGGGGATGTTGTTTAAGGCGACAAGCCTTTTGTTGACGAGCTAAACTGTATAGTACATAAAATTTTTTAAACAAATCAGCTGTTTTGAGTTCCATCAAGCAACACACTGAGTCTTGTAGGCAAATATCAGCAAGGCATTGTCTCACAAAGTCACAAACAAATGAAAGACCAAAATGTCTACTCTTTATCACATGTTGATCTAGGAGGCTGCATGTATGTAGAGCAGAGGCCACACTGTTGGTGAAGTTGTCTGATGTCTGAGCAGCAGGGATGTCTGGAGTGACTGGGTCTTTCTGGTGTAGTAGCAGGCGTGTTTTTCATGTGTAGACAATCCCGCCGACAGATCTTCAGGGCCTGCTACCTAGAGACTTAACCTTTTATTACTGAAGGAAAGGCAGTGTTATTATGGCACGAGTCAAGAGGGGAGTCGTCAAGCTGAAAAACAGAACTATTAAGTTAGAAAATCAAAGTTGATTTGTGTGTACACACATTGCTGTTTTGGCTCCTGGAGGCATAAGCTGGTAACATATCATATTTAGAACAAAACAAAGAAAGACTGAGGGCATTTATTGCATTAAAGATAGAGTAAAGAAAAGTTAAAGGCACTTTGGAAAAATAATTTGTTAATTGGGACCCTCGAGTCTCTGTGACCTTGTATGAGATTATCTGTTGAAATAAATTAATCAGCTATAAAACAAATTAAGTCAATTACAAATAAACATCTGTATGTCAAAACATCAAAACATTAGGCTACATAGCACTGGTCGTATTTTCGCTAAAAAGAAATCTCTGGGACACCTATAAATCAAAATTGAAGGTACCTTCACTTATTAAATTATTTACCTAAATTAAATATTCTTAAACTTAAATGAATTAAGGTTATTTGGATCCATAAATATATATTTTGTATAAGCGCTTAGTTATCTGAGACATCATGCTGGACAGACACACAAGTTTACAAACATATATTTTTGACATCACAATTACATGAAATTTAGACAAATGTATAGACATAAAGACATATATTTAAAAAGAGAAAAAAATATAATTGTGTGCACACTAGAGAGAGATCCCTTTTTCTTGGCCGGGAGGAAGGACAATTAAGTTGTGAAATATTTTGAAGGACTCTTATAAGGGAATTATTTCATGTTTTCATCTTGGTCCTCTTGATTTTGTGTTTTTCTTATTAATCTTGATTGTTTAACAACTTCATTTTTGTCCTTTAAATTTTGTACCTGTTTTATTAATCTAGATGGTATCCATATTGGAGAAAATTCGTGTTTTGGAAAAACACAAACAGATCCTCTCCCCCAAATTAATACTGGATCTGGACACTTTCATGCACCTGAAAGAACATCCTTCCAGTAAACCAAAGGTTTATGTTGTTGATGTGGGTTCCAATGTCTGTCTCCAGCAGATTAACCATCAGAGTCTAAAGTTAAAAAATTTAAGGTAAACAGGGCAACTGCCAATCTGTCCTTAGGATTTTTCCAGTTTCCTTCTTTCTGTTTTAATAACATAACTTTTAGTGTGCGGTTTGCTCTTTCAATAATGCCCTGACCCTGAGGATTATATGGGATGCCTGTTTTATGGGATATATTGAATTTTGCGCAAAACTGTTTGAAAGATGAGGACGTATGTGTACGGCCATTATCTGTTTTAAGCATTTTGGGAATACCCAATGTAGCAAAAGCTTGTAAACAATGAGATGTAACATCTTTAACTTTTTCTCCAATATATAAGGAAGCAAAAATCATGCTTGAGCATGTATCTATGGTTACATGAATAAATCGCAATTTTCCAAAACTTGGCTCATGAGTAACATCCATCTGCCACAAATGATTGGGCATTAATCCTCTAGGGTTAACGCCAAAATGAGCATTGGGCAAATGTGTCATACAAGATTTACAATCTTTTACAATTGTTCTGGTTTGCTCTTTTGTGATTTTAAACCTACGTTGCAAGGTGGTGCTGTTGACGTGAAACTGGCAGTGAAATAAAGTAGCTTGTTGTAGCGCTGAACGTATAAATATTGTTTTTGTAAGGTCATCTGCCTTTTGATTACCTTTATGGAGGGGACCAGGCAAGTTAGTATGTGCTCTAATACGGCCTACGAATAGAGGCTCTTTTCTTGCCCACAAAAGTTTTTGTATTTGATAAAACAATTTAAAGGCTGGAGTAAGAGATGCTATTGGTCCTGCTAGCTCTAATTTTGGGACGGCATGTACAATATAGTGGCTATCTGAAAAAATGTTTATGGGCTGGTCTCTAAAATTTTCCAGAGCTCTTACCACAGCTTCCAATTCCACTAGTTGAGCTGATTTGTGTGCAGTTATGTAAGTCATATTTTCTTTTTGAGTGGCTACTGCAGCAGTACCATTAGAGGACCCATCTGTAAATACATTAAATATCTTAGGAATAGGTTGATTTTTTATTACCTGTGGAAATATAATAGGATGATTAATACAAAAAGATAATATAGGAGACTTAGGAAGATGATTATCAAAATTTGCAGAAGTAGAGCATCTAGCTATAGCCCAATCATTATCATTGGAGCATAAATATTCAATCTGTGATGATGAATAAGGAGTAATAATAGTAGCAGGATGAATGCCAAATATTTTAGTAGAAGTCTTAAGTCCTTGAAGAATAAGTTTAGCCACCATGGAGGTATAAGACTCAATTATACTCTTAGGAGAGGCGGGCAAATGTATCCATAATAACGGCCCTTGTTGCCAAAATACTCCTGTGGGTGTATATTGTGAAGAAATAATAATCAATATCAGCGGTTGAGTTAAATCAAATCTGTCACAATGAGCTCCTTCGATGGCTTTTTCTACTAACTTTAAAGCTTTCCTAGCATCAGGAGTCAAAGTTTGCGGTGAGGATGGATCAGGGTCCCCTCGAAGAATATCAAATAAAGGTTTTAGTTGGCCAGTAGTGAGGTTTAATGTAGGGCGAAGCCAATTAATGTCTCCCAGTAGTTTTTGGAAATCATTGAGGGTGGTCAAATGTTCTTTATTTATTAAAATTTTTGGAGGTCTAACAAAGGTATCCATAATTTTAAATCCTAAATATAATATGGGAGATTTGGTTTGAACTTTTTCTTCTGCTATATATAATCCATATTTTTTAAAATTTTCTACCACGTCACTGAATATATTAAATAAGATTTTTTGATTAGGGTGGGCCAGTAAAATATCATCCATGTAATGTAGACACATGAGGTTTGAATATTTATTTTTAATGGGTTGGATAGCCTTGCCCACATATATTTGGCATATGGTGGGGCTATTAGCCATTCCCTGCAGTAGTACTTTCCATTGATATCTTTTGTCGGGGCCATTATTGTTAATAGAAGGAACTGAAAAGGCAAACCTGGGGGCATCCAGAGGATGTAGAGGAATTGAAAAGAAGCAATCTTTTATATCGAGAGTAATAAGATGGAAATTTTTTGGAATAGCTACAGGATTAGGAAGTCCAGGCTGAGTAGGGCCCATGATTTGCATGGTTTTATTAATTTGTCTAATATCATGTAACAATCGCCATTTTCCTGATTTTTTTCTTGATCACAAATATGGGGGAATTCCAGGGAGAGGTGGAAGGTTCTATATGTCCTGCTTCTAATTGTTCTTGAACTAATAGGTGGGCTGCTTGTAATTTTTCTTTAGATAGGGGCCACACTTATCAGAAAGCCATGGTATTTTCAAAACTATTTTCTCAGTGGCCCCGAAGAAAAATGTCTTTTTCTTTTATGATAATGTTTTCTTTTAGGGTTAAGTTTACCTTGTACTTTTTGATAATGATTTGTTTTAGGGTTAAGATTACCCTGTAGATTTTCACATTTAACACCTGCAGGCTTGGTTGCAGGGTGTACTCCCATTTGTTGTAAAATATCTCTTCCCCATAAGGTAACCGGTAGGTTAGGTAAAACATAAGGCTGAAACGTTCCTTTATGTCCTTCATCATCCTCCCATTTTAGAATTACCGCACTTTTTTCTGGGAGGTTATTATATCCTAAGCCTCTTAAACTGGTTGAAGCTTTTTGTAGAGGTCAGTGCTTGGGCCATTGACATAAATTAATGATGGAAGAATCAACTCCAGTATCTATCAGTCCCTCCATTTCTATTCCTTGGATCCTTATTTTACACATAGGCCTCCTTGTACAGTCTCGAACCCAGCAAGCCATGGGTCTCGAATCAGTGGAACAAAATCTTCTATTGTTTCTATTTTGAGGCATATTCATTTTAAATGAATTATGTAAATTTGGAAGGAGAAGCAGCTGAGCAATTTTATCTCCTTGATTAACAGAACTTATACTTTGGGGTGAGTTAAGCATTGTTTTTATTTCCCCTTTGTAGTCTGAGTTTATTACACCTGGGTTCACTTGCAAACCTAATAAGCTTTCAGGACTTCACCCGAGAATAAGTCCTACAGTCCCTGAGGGAAGAGGTCCCCTGACTCCTGTGGGAATCAGTTGAACCCCCATTTCAGGTGTTAACACTATTCGGGCGGTGGAACAGAGGTCTAATCCTGCATTTCCTCCTGTTCTTCTGGCAAGGGAGTGGATGGATAGTAGGGATTGTGTCGGGGAAGCATCTGAGTGGATGCTTGAGGATACTCCTCCTCCAATGCCTCGTATATTTGTGACCCCCGGGGCATTAGGCCCTGTGCCCCGTTTTTTGAATTTCTGGACAAATGATTTCCATGGATGTCAAATTTTGAATGGCATTTATCGGCCCAATGATTTCCTTTTTTACACCTGGGGCAGTGGCCTGGGGCATCGTATGAGCTTGGTCTAATTTCTCTTTGGGGATTTTTCCTAGAATAGCCTGATTGATTATGATAATTTTGCCTGGAATATCCTGATTGATTATAATGTCTAGGTTGAGCCCTTGTGAAATTTTGAGGGGTCGCGTCTCTCACAGCTGCTGCAATCATATTTCCTGTGACAAAGGCATCATTTATATCTTTACATAGTTGTATATATATGGAAAGATCCTTTTTATTTCTCCATGGCCTGATGGCTTCCTGGCAGTATTTATTAGCATTTTCGTATGCTCATTGAACAACTAATGGCATAGCTTGCTCTGTGTCTCCAAACAGTCTACCTGCAGTTCTCAGAAGTTGATCAGCAAAGTCAGCATATGGTTCATTAGGTCCCTGAATCACCTTAGACAGGCTACCTTGCAGATCTCCAGGTCCTTGTAAAGTTTTCCATGCCTGTAATGCAGCTGCATAGATCTGGGCATATATGCCTGGCACATAATATTTTTGAGCCTGTGAGTCTGCGAATTGCCCTTCTCCTGTGAGCATGTCTACATTATGATCTCCAAACCCTGCAGCTGCATTTCTTCTAGCTGTTTCTATACACAGTTCTTGAAATTGTGATCGCCAAACCAAGTATTGTCTTCCACTCAAAACAGCTTTGCATAGACTTTTCTAGTCTGAGGGGGTTAAATTATAGGTGTTAAGGACCTCTATCATGCTCAGCGTGAAAGGAGCTTGTGGTGCAGGAGCCCTGTTTGGGGAGATGGCTTAAATTGCGGTGGACTACGGGCTTTGGCTTTGGACATGTTTGGGCATTGGCGCCTTCCGTACTTGGCCCGGGATCTTGCGAGACTTGGCTGGAGATCTCGAGGGACTTGAGCGAGATTGCGGAGGAGGTCTGCGCCATTTTGGAGGTTAGAGGAGCGTGGACGGCGTGTCGGGGTGTAGTTAGAGCCAGGGAGAAAAGTTGCCAGAATAAAGAGCTGTTTGTTTCCAGTTCGTCTCAAAACTTCTTCCCGCGGCTTCTTTGCTCCAAGCGGCCATCGCTTCAGGCGACTACAGGTGGTGGCCTGGACGGGGAATCGACACGGCAGGTAAGAACTGAGGAACCTCGCAGGAGTCTCTAGTCAGAGCGGTTAAAATGGGTTCGAAAATAACTAAGACCCAAGTGTACAAGGCTCTTGATGGATTCTTTGATATAGCTGAGTCAGTTATTAGTGAGGAGAATTTGGAAAAAAGTGAAAGTGATCATGAAAGCTTGGCCTCGGCTGAGTCAGTTAGGGCCAGTAAGGATAGTATCAGTGCGGGCTCAAAAATGACAAAGATCCGAGCTGCTAAAGCTATTCAAGATTTATTAGAGATAGTTCAAGGATACATGCTCTCAATTGAATCCGGGACTCAGGATGTTACTGAGTCAGTTAGGACCAATGAGAGTAGTAGTAGTGAGGAGGAATTAAGTAAAAGTGATTCTGAAAAAATGAACAAAAGGAAATTAAGGAAGACCAAGATAAGGGACCATCAAGTGGAGGAACCTATGTCCTCCACTCCCCCATGGGTGGAATCTATTACAGAAAATATGAAGGGTATCACTAGGCGTTTGCATACCCTAGAAATAGAAATAAAAAGTCTTTCTGAGCGCTTATGTGCTCTCGAGGGTAACTCACAGATACGTTGGGAACTGCCAGTATTTGAATATGAAAATGGAGAGAGGGGCCACCAGTCAGTAGATTTCAAAACAATAAAAATTCTCAAAGAGGCAGTAATGACATATGGACCCCAAGCTCCTTTCACGTTGAGTATACTGGAGTCCCTTAACACCTTTAGCTTAACCCCCTCAGACTGGAAACGTCTATGTAAAGCAACATTAAGTGGGGGACAATACTTGGTTTGGCGATCACAATTTCAAGAACTTTGTATAGAAACAGCTAAAATAAATGCAGATGCAGGGTTTGGAGACCATAATATAGAAATGCTCACAGGAGAAGGGCCATTCGCAGACGTACAGGTTCAAAAATATTATACCCCAGGAGTATATGCTCAGATAAACGCAGCTGCCTTAAAGGCATGGAAAACTGTACAAGGACCTGGGGATCTACAAGGTAGCTTGTCCAAAGTAATTCAAGGACCTAATGAACCATATGCTGAATTTGCTGATCGACTTTTGAGAACTGCAGGTAGAGTTTTTGGAGACGTTGATCAAGTTATGCCATTAGTTGTTCAATTAGCATATGAAAACGCTAATAAATATTGCCAGGAAGCCATCAGGCCATGGAGAAATAAAAAGGATCTTTCCATATATATACAACTATGTAAAGATATAAATGATGCCTTTGTCACAGGGAATATGATTGCAGCAGCTGTTAGAGATGCTGCCCCTCAGAATTTCACAAGGACTCAACCTAGACACTATAATCAATCAGGATATTCCAGGAAAAATTATCATAGTCAATCAGGCTATTCTAGGCAAAATCCCAAAAGAGAAATAAGACCAAATTCATACCGTGCTCCAGGTTGCTGCCCCAGGTGTAAAAAGGGAAATCATTGGGCCAATAAATGCCATTCAAAATTTGACATCCATGGAAATCCTTTGTTCAGGAATTCAAAAAACGGGGCACGGGGCCCAATGCCCCGGGGCCCACAAATGTACGAGGCATTGGAAGAGGAGTATCCTCAAGCATCCATTCAGATGCTTCCCCGACACAACCCCTATTACCCATCCACTCCCTCACCAGAGGAACAGGAAGAAATGCAGGATTAGACCTCTGTTCCACCGCCCGAATAGTGTTAACACCTGAAATGGGGGTTCAACTGATTCCCACAGGAGTCAGGGGACCTCTTCCCTCAGGGACTGTAGGACTTATTATCGGGCGAAGTCCTCAAAGCTTATTAGGTTTGCAAGTGACCCCAGGTGTAATAAACTCAGACTACAAAGGGGAAATAAAAATAATGCTTAGCTCACCCCAAAGTATAAGTTCTGTTAATCAAGGAGATAAAATTGCTCAGCTGCTTCTCCTTCCAAATTTACATAATTCATTTAAAATGAGTATGCCTCAAAAAGGGAACAATACAAGATTTTGTTCCACTGATTCGAGTCCCATGGCTTGCTGGGTTCGAGACTGTACTAGGAGGCCTATGTGTAAAATAAGAATCCAAGGAATAGAAATGGAGGGACTTATAGATACTGGAGCTGATTCCTCCATCATTAATTTACGACAATGGCCCAAACACTGGCCTCTGCAAAAAGCTTCAACCAGTTTAAGAGGCTTGGGATATAATAACCTCCCAGAAAAAAGTGCAGTAATTTTAAAATGGGAGGATGATGAAGGACATAAAGGAACGTTTCAGCCTTATGTTTTACCTAACCTACCAGTTACTTTATGGGGAAGAGATATTTTACAACAAATGGGAGTACACCCTTGCAACCAAACCTGCAGGTGTTAAATGTGAAAATATACAGGGTAGTCTTAACCCTGAAAGAAATCATTATCAAAAAGTACAGGGTAAGCGTAACCCTAAAAGAAATCATTATCATATAGGAAAAAGACATTTTTCTTTGGGGCCACTGAGAAAATAATTTTAAAAATACCATGGCTTTCTGATAAGCCAGTGTGGGTCCCTCAGTGGCCCCTATCTAAAGAGAAATTACAAGCGGCCCACCTACTAGTTCAGGAACAATTAGAAGCAGGACATATAGAACCTTCCACCTCTCCCTGGAATTCCCCCATATTTGTGATCAAGAAAAAATCAGGAAAATGGCGATTATTACATGATCTTAGACAAATTAATAAAACCATGCAAGTCATGGGCCCTACTCAACCTGGACTTCCGAATCCTGTAGCTATTCCAAAAAGTTTCCATGTTATTAGTCTTGATATAAAGGATTGCTTCTTTTCTATTCCCCTACATCCTCTGGATGCCCCCAGGTTTGCTTTTTCAGTTCCTTCTATGAACAATAATGGCCCTGATCAGAGATATCAATGGAAGGTTTTACCACAGGGAATGGCTAATAGCCCCACCATATGCCAAATATATGTGGACAAGGCTATCCAACCCATTAAAAATAACTATCCAAACCTCATGTGTCTACATTACATGGATGATATTTTACTGGCCCACCCTAATCAAAAAATCTTATTTAATATATTCAGTGACATGGTAGAAAATTTTAAAAAATACGGATTATATATAGCAGAAGAAAAAGTTCAAACTAGATCTCCCATATTATATTTAGGATTTAAAATCATGGATACTTTTGTTAGACCCCAAAAAATTTTAATAAATAAAGAACATTTAACCACCCTCAATGATTTCCAAAAACTGCTGGGTGACATTAATTGGCTTCGCCCTACACTAAACCTCACTACTGGCCAATTAAAACCTTTATTTGATATCCTTCGAGGGGACCCTGATCCATCCTCACCGCGAACACTGACTCCAGATGCTAGGAAAGCTTTAAAGTTAGTAGAAAAAGCCATTGAAGGAGCTCATTGTGACAGATTTGATTTAACTCAACCGCTGATGTTGATTATTATTTCTTCACAATATACACCCACAGGAGTATTTTGGCAACAAGGGCCTTTATTATGGATACATTTGCCCGTCTCTCCTAAAAGTATAATTGAATCTTATACCTCCATGGTGGCTAAACTTATTCTTCAAGGACTTAAAACTTCTACTAAAATATTTGGCATTCACCCTGCTACTATTATTACTCCCTATTCATCGTCACAGATTGAATATTTATGCTTCAACGATAATGACTGGGCTATAGCTAGATGCTCTACCTCTGCAAATTTTGATAATCACCTTCCTAAGTCTCCTATATTATCTTTTTGTATTAATCATCCTATTATATTTCCACAGGTAATAAAAAATCAACCTATTCCTAAGGCATTTAATGTATTTACAGATGGGTCCTCAAATGGTACTGCTGCAATAGTCACTACAAAAGAAAATATGACTTACATAACTGCACACAAATCAGCTCAACTAGTGGAATTGGAAGCTGTGGTAAGAGCTCTGGAAAATTTTAGAGACCAGCCCATAAACATTTTTTCAGATAGCCACTATATTGTACAAGCCGTCCCAAAATTAGAGTTAGCAGGACCAATAGCACCTCATACTCCAGCTTTTAAATTGTTTTATCAAATACAAAAACTTTTGTGGGCAAGAAAAGAACCTCTATTCGTAGGCCATATTAGAGCACATACTAATTTGCCTGGCCCCCTCCATGAAGGTAATCAAAAGGCTGATGAACTTACAAAAACAATATTTATACTTTCAGCACTACAACAAGCTACTTTATTTCATTCCCAGTTTTCACGTCAACAGCACCACCTTGCAACGTAGGTTTAAAATCACAAAAGAGCAAGCCAGAACAATTGTAAAAGATTGTAAATCTTGTATGACACATTTGCCCAATCCTCATTTTGGTGTTAACCCTAGAGGATTAATGCCCAATCATTTGTGGCAGATGGATGTTACTCATGAGCCAAGCTTTGGAAAATTGCGATTTATTCATGTAACCATAGATACATGTTCAGGCATGATTTTTGCTTCCTTACATTCTGGAGAAAAAGTTAAAGATGTCACATCTCATTGTTTACAAGCTTTTGCTGCATTGGGCATCCCCAAAATGCTTAAAACAGATAATGGCCCCGCATATACGTCCTCATCTTTCAAACAGTTTTGCGCAAAATTCAACATATCCCATAAAACAGGCATCCCATACAATCCTCAGGGTCAGGGCATTATTGAAAGAGCAAACCGCACACTGAAAATTATGTTATTAAAACAAAAAGAAGGAAATTGGAAAAGTCCTAAAGACAGATTGGCAGTTGCCCTGTTTACCTTAAATTTTTTAACTTTAGACTCTAATGGTTATTCTGCTGGAGACAGACATTGGAATCCACACCAACAACATAAACCCTTGGTTTACTGGAAGGATGTTCTTTCAGGTACATGGAAGGGTCCAGATCCAGTGTTAATTTGGGGGAGAGGATCTGTTTGTGTTTTTCCAAAACACGAATCCTCTCCAATATGGATACCATCTAGATTAATAAAGCAGGTACCACATCAAAATGATCAAGATGTAGTTGTTGAGGAATCAAGATTAATAAAAAAGGTACAAAATCAAGAAGACCAAGATGAAGATATAGAATGACTCCCTCAAAAGTATCCTTCAAAATGTTTCACAACTCAAGAGTCATTCCTCCCGGCCGGGATGAGGAGATCTCTCTTTAGTGTGCACACAATTGTATTTTTTTTTTCTTTTTATACATGTCTTTATGTCTGTACATTTGTCTACATTTCATGTTAATGTGACGTCACAAATATATGTTTGTATGTTTGTTCGTCTGTCCAGTGTGACGTCACAAAGAACAAAGCGCTTATGAAAAAGAATATATATGGATCCAAATAACTTTAATTCATTTTAGGTTGAGAGTATTCAATTTAGGTAAATAATTTTATAAATGAAGGTACTTTCAATTTTGATTATAGGTATCCCTGGGACTTCTCTTTAGCAAACAATATGACTAGTGCTATATAACCTAATATTTTGGTGTTTTGACATAAGATTGTTCATTTGTTATTAACTTCATTTGTTTAATAGCTGATTAATTTCAATTATCTCAACAGGTAAAAAATTGCTGTGTATACAGAGACTTGAGGGTTCCAGCTGACAAATTATTTCTCCAAAGTGCCTTTAGCTTTTCTTTAATCTATCTTTAATACAGTAAATACCCTCAGTCTTTCTTTCTTTTGTTCTCAATATGATATTTTGACAACTTATGTTTGTGTGAGCTCAAACAACAATGTGTATGAGCAGAAATCAACTTTAATTTTCTAATCTAATAATTCTGTTTTTTAGTTTGACAACTCGACTCTTCACTCAGTGCTGAAATAACACTGCCTTTCCTTTAATAATTGATGCTTGAGTTTCTAGGTAGCGGGCCCTGAAGATTTGCCGGTGGCATTATCTAGATATAAAAAAGACGGTTGCTGCTATAGCTGCAGGGAACGCGGTCACCACAAGCATCCCTGCTGCTCAAGCATCAAACAACCTCACCAACAGTGTGGCCTCTGCTCTACATGCATGGGACCTCCTACATCAACGTGTTATAACAAATGGACATTTTGATCTTTCATTGTTTGGGACTTTACGGGACAATGACTTGCGGACATTTGTCCAGACAATTCAGTGTGTTTACTTGATGAAACTTAGGGCAAATAATTTGTTTAAACAATTTGATATGCTATACAATTTGGCTCGTCACCAAAAGGCTTGTTGCCTTAAAGCCGCAACATCTCCTCACAATTGGACGGCTGTTAGTCATCATACACAGTCGATCCTAAAGGGCTCCATTGGATGGCTGGTTAGCCAATGACGGGTAAGATCCCCAGAGGGGGACAACCTAAGACAGGCACAGTCGCACGGGACAGTCTCATGTGGCCGACATATCAACCTAAGACAGGAGTCAAGGGCACAGCCTTGATTATCCAATGACGGGTAAGAATGTTGGTTGCACATAGACGTCCTAGAGCATTACCTCTTTTAAAACAAAAGGGGGAAATGCAGGAGCCCTGTTTGGGGAGATGGCTTAAATTGCGGTGGACTACGGGCTTTGGCTTTGGACATGTTTGGGCATTGGCGCCTTCCGTACTTGGCCCGGGATCTTGCGAGACTTGGCTGGAGATCTCGAGGGACTTGAGCGAGATTGCGGAGGAGGTCTGCGCCATTTTTGGAGGTTAGAGGAGCGTGGACGGCGTGTCGGGGTGTAGTTAGAGCCAGGGAGAAAAGTTGCCAGAATAAAGAGCTGTTTGTTTCCAGTTCGTCTCAAAACTTCTTCCCGCGGCTTCTTTGCTCCAAGCGGCCATCGCTTCAGGCGACTACATTGTGGTCCATATATCATTACTGCCTCTTTGATATTTTTTATTGTTATGAAATCTATTGAGTAGTGGACCCTCTGTCCACTATTATCAAATACTGGCAGTTCCCAGTTTATCTGTGAGTTACCCTCGAGAGCACATAAGCGCTCAGAAAGACCTTTTATTTCTGTTTCTAGGGTATGCAAACGCCTAGTAATTCCCTTCATATTTTCTGTAATGGACTCCACCCATGGGGGAGTAGAGGACACAGGTGGTTCCTCTCTTTGAGGGTCTTTTTTCTTTTTTTTAAATTTCTTTTTGATGTTTTTATTGGAGACTGTGCTCTCAGAATCACTGGAGTGCCCTTCACTATTATCACCTTTACTGGAATCCTGAATTTCAGCTTCTAAGGAAAGTACATAATCTTCGGCTAACTTCAATAAGTTCCTGATGGCTTTTGCAGCTCTTGCCTTTGAATTTACACCATTATTCTTCTCCCTGGTATTAATTGACTCAGGGGCTATGCTTTCCTGATCGCTTTCCTCGCCATCTATTGAATCCGCTATATCGAAAAACTCATCCATGGCTTTTATAATGTGACTCTTAGTTACTTTGGCTCCCATCTTCAGTCAGTTCTTACCTTCCGGCCGAACTCCTTTTCCTCGCCGGGAGCACTCGAGCCTACTGTGCTGTGCCGGGCCGGGTGGCCGCTCGGGCCGCAGGAGCCTGATGTGTCTGCGCACCGCAGCCAATCCTCGCACCGCTCGCCCGCGCCGCTTGCTGCTGCCGCCGGGCTGTGCCACAGAGCTGGGCCGCGCCTCTGCTCCTTGCCGCCTGCTTCCCTGTCCGGGCCACCAACTGTAACCACCAGCGGGCAAGCTGCCGTTCAGAGCAGGGGAGCTGTGGGAAAAAACTCTAGACAAATAGAAAAGATTATTTTAATTCTCTCTTTTACAATCATCCACACACACACACACACACACACAACGGCTTTTACAAAGCAAACACTCTGTAGGCTCTCCCGGGCAAGGTCCCACTGTCCAGCGTTCCGGCAGGAGAATGGCGTTGGCAGGCTTTCTTATTCCGGAGTAGTTCCTCTCAATCTCGCGCCAAGTCCCGAGATTTTGGGCTAAGTCTTGCGAGCGAGATTTTGGGAGGCAACAATGCCCGGGCCATTTCTAATGTAAACAAAAGCGGTCTCAGCCAGCTCTTAAATCAGGGCTCTGCAGAGGTCCAACTCTCTTGCAGCTCAGAACAGGCTACTTTATCCTGGGCAGGCTTCTCTTTGGCTGCCTTCCAGGGAAGGTCCCAACTGTGGGAGCCTGGGGTCCTGCCCCGTCCTGTGAATTCCTAGTCATGGTGCCTGCCACCCTGCTGCTGACACCTGTTCGAGGTGCTCTCCTGGGTCAGCACGTGCATTTTCCTGGCTTCCCAAGCAAAAGCCACACACATTCCTGTTGAGGAGCACTGCTCTCCCTAACTCACTCTCTGTTGTCCCCACTCACTTTCCTGTGCCCTGGTGCTAGCCAGAGGAGGCCTCGCACATCTTTCATCAGTTCTCATGACAGGAGCTGAATGTCGCCAACAGCAGAGTACGGGGCTCTCAGTGCAGGCCTAAGCCAGCAGCCACTCATGGGCTTCTGAGGTCCTGATGGATCACGAGTGCCTGGGTGGCCCAGGTTGTGTTTTCACCCAGTCCTCCTGGTGGTTCTGATGCACAGCAAGCCAAGCCACCGCATCTCTGTGTACAGGTGCTTAGGAAGACGCCCAAGGTGGGGCAGCACTGAAGTGGTGCAGGCATCACGTGGCCCTGCCGGGTCCTGCACTGGTCCTTCCCAGCCAGGGCATCTGGCTTGGTCTTGCTGGAGCAAAGTCAGTGGCCAGCACACAAATGCCCCCTGAAACACCCACTGTCTGTGCTGCAGTGCCCTCAGCCAGGCTCGGTCTAGGAGCTGCCTGCCTGCCTGGTGCCTCCAGGCACCTGGACCCTTGGGTCAGCAGACCTGCTTTCCAGAGCCTGGCTGGGAGCTGCTGTGGTCCTCCAAGGACCCACGCATGGCAGGAATGACACTTGCTCTGAGGACTCGGGGCTGGTGGCTGTGGGTGGCGATGGCCCTGCTCTCATCCCAGAAAAGGGCAGGGATGTTGCCCCCCCAGAAGCCCAGGGACTCTCCAGGGGGAGAATTCATGGTGCCAAGGGTCTTCCAGAGAGTCCCTGCAAGCTTCAGCTCAGGGCTGGAGGGAGGTGGCCTAGCGCCTGCCTGGGAAACCTCCAAATGGACCCTTGCAGCTGCTGCTCTGCAGGGAAAGGCCACATGGCGGACAGACATCCACATCTCCTGGAGGAGCGGAGAAGGGGACGCTGGCCTGGCTCTGCAGCAGCGGTCGGGCGTAGGCTGACACGGAAGCACACTCAGGCCGTGAGGGCAGATGCAGGAGCGCCAACAGGAGGTGCTGAGAGCCACTAGATTACCAGCTGCACATCTCCACCACAGTGGGGGAGACCCGTGCTCTCGACAGGTCTGTTAGGCTGTCTGGGGTGCAGTGTACAAGCCACCTCAGTGCCTAATGGGCCCGGAGGCCACTTTCCCAGTGTCACATCAGTGCATCTCAAGATTCCTTAATGAGGTTTTTTTTTTTTTTTTTTTTTTTTTGACACTGAAAAGATGGCAAGGGTGTGATGTTGGCCTGGCTGTGGGCAGTGGGCTGGGTGCAGGTCCCTCTGCTAATGGAAGCCCCTGGAGGCCCTCTCAGGCTCCTCCCATTCTATGTCCCCTATCACCGAGTGACATCTGGCATTGGTCCCACACTCTGGGGTCACGACGGGCCCTGCTGAGCCAGGGGGAGACCAGCACCGTGGTGCCCCCGCATGCTGGTGCTGGCGGGCACCTCCATGCTCTGCTGGCCCACGGCACAGCCCACAGCGCCCCTTTCCTGGCCAAGCACACCGGTCGAGAGTCAGCGCCTCGCAGAAGAGCAGAGCCGGGGCCAGGCTCTAGACCACCCAGGCACGGGTCCCATGGAGCCCGCTCTGGCGACCCTCCTTTCGGCAACCGCTGGTTCCTGAGCTCCACGCCCTTCCCTGGTCTCGCGGCCTGAGCTGAGGGAAGCTGGCGCCTGCCTGCTCTTCACGGAGCCTTGGCTCAAAGCGCCTGGGTGTGGGGCAGGGATGTGAACCCTGGCCCAGCAGGGTGGGGGCCTGGCCGGCTGACGAGGACGCTCCACTGGTAACGGCTGTCCAGCGTGGCCAGCCGCACTGACCCTCCTCCTCCTCCTGCACACAGTGTGCACGCCGCTGTGCAGCCAGCACCTCTAGTCTGAGGGGCACCTCAGCCTCCAGCAAACAGGGCTGCGAGTGTGCCCAAAGACAGGAAAGAGTCCCTGACTCCTGCCTGGTGACTTGGACCTCCTCCTCTGCATCCTGGAGGCCATGTTCAGGGCTCCCTTGGGCCAAGCACTTTGGGCCCTGTGGATGCTGAGCTGTCACAGGCTGTGGCTCACCCCAGGCCACATATCTGGAAGACCATGGCTGACTGGCCATTCCTTCTGCTCCTCCTGGACATGTCCTTCATCTCTGGAGGTGCCACAGGAAGATCACATTTTTCCAAGAGCTACAGGCCTAAACAGGTGGAGTTAGGCAGGAACAGATTCATTTCCTTCCTTCCTTCCTTCCTTCCTTCCTTCCTTCCTTCCTTCCTTCCTTCCTTCCTTTCTTTCTTTTTTTTTTTTTTGGTACCAAGGATTGAACTCAGGGGCACTAGACCACTGGGCCACATCCCCAGCCCTTTTTTGTATTTTATTAGAGACAGGGTCTCACTGAGTTGCTAAGTGCCTCCTCATGGCTGAGGCTGGCTTTGAACTCGGAGATCTTCCTGCCTCAGCCTCCCAAGTGCTGGGATTACAGGCATGCGCCACCGTGTGTGGCTTCATTTCCTTCCTTCCTTTGACCTTTTCCTAAGTTTGCTTTTTGCCTACAAATACCATACAAGCTTGTAGCAAATTCAAGCAGCCAAAGGGGAGGGAGCAGACAGAGGTGGTCCCTGTCCCACCACCACACACAGCTCCTTGGGCTGTTTCCACAACCCCCTGTTCCAAAAGGCCTCCCTTTCCATCCCTCTCTCAAGCTCTGCCCATCCAGGCTGCACCTCCTCACAATCACCTGCAGGCACCAATCTCACTAGGCAGCAAGGGACCTCAGCTGTGCGAGAAGAGCTGTGTGGCGCACAGGCTGCATGCAAGGCCATCAGAACCCCACTAAGGTGAACGTGGCCTTCTCTGGCTGTCCCTGTGGCTGGCAGTGTGTGGGGAAGGCTCCTGGGCCCCCACCTGGCACCAGGTGTGGAGCTGAGGCTCCTCTGAGTGCACTGGTGGGGCCACGGAGTCCTTTCCACCCCACCAGCAGGCCCACAGCCGTGGCAATGCCTGTTCTGACGTGAGGTCACTGAGGGCGAGGAACAGCAGTCCAGGCTGGTCTGACTCTGCGGAGAAGAGAAGAGGTTGGGAGGCAGGAGCACCTCTGGAGAGGCAGCTCTGGGCTGGAAAGGTAGGGCCAAGCTCCTCCCACTGATGGGGGGACCCTCCCACAGGAAGCGGGGAGGTAGCCAGCAGCCAGGCCAGTACAGGTGGTTGTGTTGGTGAGCCCCTGATCAGAGCTCATCAGGAGGACTCCCACCACTGCTGAGCTGAAGAGAGGTGCGTTGTGCCAGGCGTGGGCAGACACGAGCACAGGGGCGCAGGCCAAGGGAGGCCTCTGTGGGCGGGGCCTACTGTGCTGACTGCTTTATTCTAAAAAGCAACTTGCCAAGGCCACTCTGCCAGGTTTTAAGTCACAGGACATGCTACATCCTCAGCAAACAACCTCTGTCTGCAGGGGAAGGAGGCTCAAGCTCCTCTTTGCCATGGAACCTGGGTTACCCCAAGGGGGACTTTTGAGACCTTTACACAAACCAGATTCCAGGGCTCAAGGGAGCAGCATAATTGGAAGCAAGCCCCCAATCATAAAGTCTATAAGAACCAGTTCCAATAAAGCTGGCCAAAGTCCCTGGAGTGGCCTTGGATCTTCAGTAGGTCATTGTGACAATAAGATCCCCCTCTCTGGGGTAGACCATGCTCGGCAGTGACTCGGAAGTCTGATGTCACCCTGCTGTCAGTCAGAAGTTGAGAGATGGCCCTGGGTGGGACTCCCTTGAAACTTCCCTGGGACCCGTAATGAAACTGGAGGGCACAGGGAGGGAAGGACAGGGAGGCTTGGCCAGTGAGTGCCAAGTTATAGCTGGCTGTGAGAAAGAACCTCTGGTGCGTCACTGCACAGGAGGTGTCAGAGGACAGGGTGTGCTGTTGGCACATGTGTGTCCTAGGCTAGAAGAGAGGGTCCGGGCATCCACCTGCAGGAGTGTTAGCGGGGGAGGTCGAGGTGCCTGATTGATTGAACACGCGTGATGCGTACACGGACAGAAACAGCACGTGGCACCGCATGAGCATGAATAGTAGACGTGTTTCAGTTAAGAATAAAAGAATTGAAAGTGAGAAAAGCTGGTGAAAAAAACACACTGCTCTATGGTAAGAAAGGGTTGTCAATAAAGGATCAATAAAAATCTGGAGGGCAGGAGGGGCATGCTGCTCCTCTCTTCTGAGGACCCCCGTCCTTCTCCACAGAGTCTCCCTCCCATTTTCCTTTCTCTTCTAACAAACTCCTGCTGGCCACTATGTATGACTCACTTGAAATCCTTCCTGCGGGGTCACAGAGAACTGGCCATGGACCCTGTGGTGGCTCTGGATTGGTAGGTGGGTCTCAGGGGGTCAGGAATCGAGGGGGCACTCAGAGCAGCAGGGGACAGTCCAAGGATGGAGAGACAGCTCCAGGCACAGGGTGCGACTGCCCCGGAGGTGAGAGGCCACAGTGAGCTGGAAACGGGTGGCTAGTGCTGTTGGACGCAGAGACAAGGGAGGACACCAGGCAAGAGCGGTGGGTGCCCAGCTCCCTGGGCAGCAGGCTGCACCTGGGGACAGACAGCCTGGACAAACAAGGGTCTGGGGTCTGCACACCACCTGTGGCTGCGAGCCATCTCCAGAAGGCTCCTGTAGTTAGGGACTAACCTGCTCTAGGGTCATTGTGCCTCAGGGTCCCCTGGACAGCTCTGACTCCAACTGGCAGGTAGTGGGCATAGGAGAGGTCAGCTTGGGACATGGCTGACGGAGGCACAAGTGACAGGATAAAAGATGAAGTTCCAAGCAAAAGGAATCTCAAAGCAAATAGGAGTACCCTCACTCATCTGCAAAAACAGACTTTAAGCTGAAATCAGTCAGGAAAGAAAAAGGCAGTCATTACACAATTGGTAAAGGAATCAATTAATCAGAAAGATACAATTATGGGGCTGGGGTTGTGACTCAGCGGTAGAGCGCTCGCCTAGCATGTGAGCGGCCCGGGTTCGATCCCCAGCACCACGTAAATAAACGCATTGTGCACAACTAAAGCAAATAAATAAATACTTAAAAAAAGATACAATTATAAATACATATATACAAATATATGCACCAAATGTTGAAGCTCCCAACTTAATAAAACAAATGCTACTGGACATAAAGGAAGAGATAGGCCCCAAAACAATAATAGGGGGTCATCCAGACCAAAAAAAAAAAAAAAAAAAGAAAAAGGGCTGGGATTGTGGCTCAGCGGTAGAGCACTCGCCCAGCATGTGCGCGGCCCGGGTTCGATCCTCAGCACCACGTAAAGAATAAATACATTGTGTACAACTAAAATAAATAAATTAAAAAAAAAAAAACAAGAAAAAAATTTTTAAAAAAAGGAAACATGAGAGTGAGATCACACTACAGATCCAATGTACTTAACAGACGCCCATAGACTATTCCTCCCAATGGCGGCAGAATATACATTCTTTTCATTAGCTCATGGGACATTTTCCCATATAGATCATCAGGCCATAAAGGAAGTCTTAACAAATTTTTGAAAACCTAAATAATTCCAAGGCATCTTGGAATGAAAACTAGAAGTCAAAAGCAAGAGAAATTATACAAACACATAGAGATTAAATGACATGCTCCTCACAAAGACATTCAGAACCAGAAGGAGTTACTGATGAATTTTATCAGACTTTTAAAGAACCAACACCAATGCTTTTCAAACTATTCCATAAAATAGAAAGGGAAGGAACCCTTGCAAGCTCATCATACAAAGCCAGTATTATTCTCCTACCAACACCTGATAGGGACACAACCAAAAAAGAAAACTGTAGACCAATATCCTTGATGAACACAGATGCAAAAAATCCTCAATAAAATATTCACAAATTGAATTCAATAGCACGATGAAAAGATCATATCCCATGATCAAGCTGGTTTCATTCAAAGGATGCAAGGATGGTTCAACATATGAGATAACAGAGGACATAAATAAAACCAAGGATAAAAGCCACTGTGTCATCTTAATAGATGCAGAAAAAGCCTTTGATAAAATTCAACATCCCATCATGATAAAAGCCCTAAATAGACTAGGTCTAGGAAGATCACACCCCAACGCAATAAAAGCTATGCACGGCAAATCCAAAGCCAATGTCCCACTGAGTGGGGACAACTGAGAGCATGTCCTCTGAAAGCAGGAGCAAGGTCAGGGCGTCCACCCTCACCACTCTCATGCAATGTGGTACTTGAAGCTTTATCTAGAGCAACCAGACAAGAGGAGGAGATTCAAGGAGCACAAATAAGAAAGTAGTGAGTCAAATTATCTGTTTGCAGATGATGATTCTATACATAGAAGACAATAAAAATGCCACCCAAACTAAAAATCTATTAGAACTTACAAATTCATCAAAGTAGCAGGATACAAAATCAACATACAAAAAAATCAGTAGCTTTTCTAGATATCAATAATGAGCTTAATGAGAAAGAAGTCAGGAAAACAATTCCATTCACAATAGCCTTAAAAATAAATAAACAAGATAACCAGGAATGAAATTGTCCAAGGAGGTGAAAAACCTCTGCAATGAAAACTAAGAAATGCTGAAGAAATTGAGGAGGACAGGAAATAGGAAGATTTCCCATGTTCATGGATGGGGAGAATTGACACTATTAAATGGCCACACTACTAAAAGCATCCACAGATTCAACGTGGTCCCTGTCAAGATAACAATGACATTCTTCACAGAACAGCTACCCACACGTAGACACGACAAAGTGAAGGACAGATTTTTGTCAGCTGCTCACCTGACAGAGGATTAATATCCAGAGTAAATAAAGAACTGGCCAAGCACAGTGGCCACACCTGGACTCCCAGTGACTCAGAGGCTGAGGCAGGAGGATGGCAAGTTAAAGGCCAGGCTGGGCAAGTTAGCAAGACCCTGTCGCAAAATGAAAATACAAAGGGCGGGGGATGCAGCTCAGTGGTAGAGGGCTCCTGGGTTCAATTCCTGATACACAGAGACAGAGAGAGAGAGCTCAAAATGACAAAGGACAAGCAGCCCAGTCAGTAAGTGGCAAATGCTCTGAACAGAAGAGGCTGTGGTGGACGATCAACATGAGAACTGACGTACGCCTTCAGCAACTATGAGAGTGCAAATCAAAACTACACTGAGATTCTATGTCACCCCAATAGCCAAAACACAAAGCAAAGCAAAAACTTATGAATGCTGGGAGGAACACTTAGAGGCTGTGGGTGGGATGGAAATCAGCTCAGCCTGAGGACGGAGCCAGCCTTCCCACTCTGGGCACACTGCAGAAGTGGTCAAGTGGTGTAAGCTGCCTGGTACCGTAAACCGGGATAAAAACTCTCGGGGGCAGAGTTAAGCTTTTACTACTTTTACTTCTACTTTCTTAGAGCTTAGAGAGGGAAAGAAAGATTTTTAGAGAGAAAGATTAAAGCAAGCTTTTCTTCTTGTCTTCTTAGCTTAGAGTAAGAGTTAGAAAGATAGAGCTTAGCTTAGAGAAAGACTAGAGCTTCTTTCTTCTCTCTTCTTTCTTCCTTCTTCTGTCTTCTGTCTTCTGTCTTCCTCGGGAGCCTCGGCCTTACTCTGACCAGTCCTCTGGAGCCTCGGCCTAACTCTGGCCAGTCATTACTTCTTCTATCTGGTTTCTCTTCTGTAACCGCTCTGCCTACGTTCTGGCCGCTCTGATTCTTCTGACCGACCGAGTGACTGCCCAGCTGACTGAATTCTCCGTTCTCCTAACTCGGACCGCTTTCACCCGGTTATATACCTTCAGGTTTGCGGGTGCCTACAGGTGCGTCACATACATATCAGGTGGAACCCATGGCTTCCAGCTAGCTACAACAGCCCTTCCTAATTAGGGCTCCTTCAAAGTGGCACACAAGGGACACCCACACCCCTGTGGATGGCGGCTCTGCCATTGCAACTGAGCCCCAGGTCAGCCGGGTGCCATCCACAGACACTGACGCTGGGTGAAGGGAGTGAGGCTCGCTCTCTGGTGGAGTCTCGCTCTGTGCAGGGAGCAGGAGGCTCCCCTTCCCGTCAGGGGCCGGGAAGTGGTGGAGCAATGAGCCAGACGTAGGAAGACAGGCATCGCCTGTTCCTGCAGGAGCCCTGTTTGGGGAGATGGCTTAAATTGTGGTTGACTATGGGGCATGGAGATTTGGGCATTGCCGCCTTCCGTAGTCTCACGGGACTTGGCCCAGGATCTCGCGGGACTTGGCTTAGATTGCTGATCGGGTCTGCGCCATTTTGGTGGTGTGTGTGGCGCGTGTTAGTCGTTGTTAGAGCCAGAGAGAAAAGTTATCATAATAAAAAGCTGTTTGTATCCAGTTCGCCTCTGAACTTCTTCCCGCGGCTTCGTTGCTCCAAGCGGCCATCGCTTCAGGCGGCAACATGTTCCCTCTCATTTGTGGAACTGAAAAAAGATGACCTGAGGTCAAAGAGGGACTAGTAGGAAACAGAAAGGGGGCCCAGGTGGGCAGAGGGGTGGCCACGACCAGTGAGATGCCGGGTGCCCGGAAAGGCCTCAGGGGCCGTGTTCCGCAGCCCACACACACCGACAATCATGCTTCCAGAAAACACAGAAGCCAGTCGATCAGCCACGCCCCTGTGATGGCTCCAAGCAGGGTCAGGGCTGTGGAAGAGGACAGCACAGCAGGGACCAGGGCTCCGGAGGCTCCCTCGCAGCAAGGTGCGTGTGCACGTGCACATGGCGTGTGCTTGGCAGGACGTGTGGGCTGGTGACCGTGCACACGGGTGCTGAGTCTGCGGCACGGGCTCCTCTGTGCTCACCGAGTCTGAAGTGGTGTGTGTGCATAAGGCCCCGGCTCCCTCTCTTCATGGCTGCCCCGCTGGCCAGATGCAGGAGGCCCCAGGACAGGACCTGAGAGAGAGCACTGTCCCTCTGTGGCCTCCAGAGCTGCTGCAGTGAGCCGGGGAAGGGCGGCGGCCGGGGGTCCCGGGGCAAGGCTTGTCCCAGGGCAGCCAGAGCGTGGGAGCCATGCAGGTGGCGGGAGGGGGGACGGGGTTGCAGGTCCCAGCTGGTTGGGGTGGCTGCCAGTGGCAAGAGGAGGAGCGGGCTGTCAGGTGAAAGGCCTGGGCGGGCCAGGGGTGCGGAGCGGCCTCCCAGCCCCGGGGCACGCGCACAGGCGCTCCGCACTGCCGCCGCCTCTTTTCCTGGTCCTCGGCTGCTCGCCGGCTTCTCACAGCAGCAGCGCGGATTCTCTACGTGTGTTTGCCCAAAGACCCTGAGAGGCAGCTGCTTCATTTAGTCCATGAAATGAAAATATCATGATGGAAATCACACAGTCAAGATGGACTCTCTCTCTGGGGGCAAAACCACCACCTGCTGGGCAAGCGGCACCGGGCTTCCCAGCACCGCTGTGTTCTCCATGAATGCGGGCCCCCTGAGGGCAGCCTGGTCCAGTCCCCAAAGAGCAGGCTGTTGCCCTGGCCTGGCTGGCTGTTTTGGGCTGGTCACACGGCACCTGTCTGCCGGCTCTGGACAGCGTGAGCCCCAGGGCTTGTCTCTAATCAGAGCCCTGGCTCACCCCAATCAAACAGCATGCTTGGGATCGAGCAGGCCCGCCCAGGCCTGGTTCCGTTGCAGTCCAGGTCACTGCAGTTACAGATGCTCCACAGGACACTCTGGTTTCCTTTCAGACAAGAGGGGTGGGTCATCAGGAAACTTGTGCCAGCGTTGGAAGGAAAGAGACAGGGGAGCCACATCAGGACCTGCCCACTGGGCCTCAGCATCTCCATGAGAACAAGGACCCCACTGGTGTCCACAGCCCACGGGAAGAGAGGCGAGGTCTCAGTGGACAGAGCAAGGCAAGTGCTGGGGCCTGGGGCAGGGGCATGGGGCTGGGACCAGGGTGAAGGGACCTTGAGTGGGCACGTCTTATGACAAGCTTCCGCTGCTGAGTCTGTGTCTGCTCAGTGTGACCACTGCTGTGACCAACAGGATGGCACTGATCTCTCAGAGCAGCAGGCCAGGGCCAAGGGTGTGCTCATGACCTCCAGCCCAGCCCTTTCAGGCCCTTTCCCCAGAAACAGGGCAAGGCTTCCAGGGGCACCGGCCCCAGGGCCAAGCAGAGACGACCAGTGCCTCCACCCCCAACACTGCGGCAGACACCAGCCCTGGCCAGTGCAAGAGCGGGTAAGCTGGTTCCCACCCCTCTCCCTTCGTGGTACCCTCAGAGCATGGTTGGGCATTTCATGGCAGCAGTGTGGGCTGGCTGAGGGAGGCAACATTGGAGAGGCCACAGGCATCTGCCCTGAGCCCTCAGCCTGGCCGTGCATATCCCTCAACTCATACCGGGCCCAGCTGGCAGCTGCTGGCCTGAGAAGTGTCCCCTGTGGTGCCCCTGTGTGTTTGAGTCTCACCAGGGAGCTGCCTGCTCAACACCCTGTCCTCCTGTTCCTTGGCAGAGGCCATGTCAGCCTAGGAGACGGCTTTTGCTCTCCACACCCATCACGTTTCCTGGGCTCTCCCTCTCTCCAGGCCTGCAGCCCCCAGGACCCAGGTCCAGGGAGGCCAGGGCCAGATATGGGCACTGGGAATCATCCTCTGACAGCTGGTCCTTTCTGAGGGGGTGGGGGCAGACATTCTAGATGAGCACTGGGAGCTCAGAAACTCCTGTAATTCGAGGCCAGCCGTCCATGTGCACGCAGCTGGGCACCATGGGGCTCAGAGGCAGCCCTGGGGGGCAACAGGTCAGCCCTCTGCCCTCCTGGTTCTCTCATTTGTTGGCTCATGCCAGGCCCTGGAGGCCTGGAGGCCTGGAGGCCCAGGCCCTCCTGCCCTGGCTGGGGATTGCAGCCACAACTCCCTGGGCAGGGCCTCAGAGTGAAGGGACAGCAGGTGCCCAGCACAGTGTCCTGAAAGCAGGAGTGGGAATTCCCTCCAACTGCCTCTGTCTAGGTTCTCCCATGTCCACGGAGCCCTGCTGATGGCCTGTGATCAGACGGGCATGGGATGGCCACAGCGCAGGCCCCTCATGCAGCCTCCGCACTGCTGAGAGCTCTGGGGACCACGGCGGCCAAGCTGTTCCCTCCACCTGTCCTGCCAGCACTGCCCAGCCCTTGAAAGGGACCCTGAGAGGGACTCTGTGGGATGGGGCAGGTGAGGAGCCAGCCCTGTCTGCTCTGCTCAGCAGGGAGAGCATGCACCTGCACCCCGGGAGCAGGCTCACCTGTGTGAGCACACATGTGCGAGGGAAGGCACCAGCTCATGGTCGGCAGGTGGCTGCAGGTGCCTTCCTCCCAGCCTGCACAACATGCCCTGTGACAGCGACCCGGGGTCCTCTCTGTGGGCAACTTCTGCCCACAGAGGAGACCACAGCAGTAGGCCCCCTGGGCCCAGTGCAGGGCCTCTCACTCCTGCAGACGTGCCACTCTCCCGCCCTGGGGAGGGCTGGGGCTGTGCGGTCATGCGTGTGTGGTGTGCTTAGGTGGAGGGCAGCTGGCTTCCCATCCTGGCGGCCTGCTGTGGCACTCAGTCTTTGGGCAGGTGGAGCGTCCCTGCACAGGGCGGAGCCTTGTATGACCTCTGGGGTCTCTGGAGACCTGCCCTTCTTTTCCTCCCTGCTCTGCTGGAGTCTTTCCTACTGGCCTGAATGTTAGGTGACCACTCTTTCTGGAACCAGCTGAAGTCTTCTCAGCTGGTCACTGTCTCCTCATTTCACCCAGCAGGGTTTTGTGTGGAATCACATTTAATAGGCGGCTTCTGGGTTTGTGCTGTACTTAGACCGCCTCCGTTTCAGCACCACAAAGTTCTCCCATCTTCTCTTCACAATACAGAGTTTCTTTTCTCCACCACCCCCCTTTAAAAATTTTTTTTTGATTTCAGTCTCCCATCTGCCCAGAGTTGATTTTGGTCAGGTTCAGAGCTGCTGCGCAGTTTCTCTGGGAGGTGGGGAGGCCCAGCGACTGCCACATGCTCTGGTGGGGGCAGCCTGCAGAGTTACATGGGACCTCACGGCATGTTTCACTGTGTTGTAGAACTAGTTGCTCTAATATTTGTTTTTGTTTTTGTTTTGTTTTTTTTTTCTTTCAGGGTTGCCCCATCTGCTTTTGTTTACTTCTTCACACAGAGATTTGGCCTGAATGGTTGAAAAACACCACTGTTTATATGGGGTTCAGAGGTCTGGGGGCCCAGGCCTCAGTCTGCAGGTCCCTTGGAGGCAAGGCTGGGCTCCTGCTGTGGTCTCACCCATTCTTCCTGCCAGGTCTCCAGAGGCTTCTTTCCCTAGGCCCTGTGAGGTTTTCTCTCCTCCTTTTTAGCAGCCCTTCTCGCGTCCAGAGCAAGAGCCACTGGCTGCATTCTGCTGATGCCAGCAGCCTCTGGCGGTTGGGGTGTTCCAGCTGCTCCCCTGGGGGGAACCACCTGAAGTCCTTCCCCACTCCTGCGCCGCCTGCTTCTTCACCAATTCGGAAGCTTTCCTTTTAAGTTGGGACATCTAAAAACACGTTGGAACCGACAGGCGTACAGCACGGCTGTAAATCGACATCTTCCACTCTTCAGCCAGGTCGCTTGGAAACACGGGTCTTTTAAGGGCATCTGTGGTAGTACAGTCTGAGAGCAGGAGACGGAGAAGACTCCAAGTCCGCCTTGTCCCCAGCACATGCTGTCTGTTAGTTGGAAGTCCAGATCCAGAGTCTAGTTTATTGACCAACTTGGCTTCTGCAAGCGGCAATGAGGAAGGCACGGGAACCTCCTTGTAGCAAGGGGTGGGTCCAATCTCCCAGGAGGCGGGGCCATCTGATGAAGGGGCGGGGCCATCAGATGAAGGGGCGGGTCCAATTTCCAGGGGCGGGGCCCAGCTCCCTCCAGACTCGCTGGCCTGGCCCACGCTGGGGGCCTTGCGGACTCGGGGTTCACCGAAGTCATGTCACCCAGCCTGGAGGACCCAGGAAAGGTGAGGGCAGAGGGGCGGTCGGCAGCGTCCGTCAGAGAGAACACGCTGGCAAGACGGCGGGGGCAGCCCAGCCCTACACTGAGGGCAGGGCACTTTCTCCTGCCCCAGAGGGACGTTCACAGCAGAGGGAGCAGGATTCTGGGGCTGTGACCACCAGAAGGGAGAGGCTAAGGGCTTGGGTTGACTTTCCCAGCGGTGGCTCCTCCTTTTCCCAGTGGGCGCGCTCTGCCGTGGAAATAAATGCAGCTGCGCCTCCTCACTGCACGATGCCCGCGCCCAGGCTGAGGATGCCCCGACACACAGCAAAGCCCCGCCTTGCCCTGGGCCCGGCTGCTGGAGGCCAGGCCTGGGCCTTTCATCCTGGGGGTGGGAACGCACTTCCTGTGATGAGCACACCTGACCTCCACGTGCCTGTGGGGCAGAGCCACGGGAGCTGGGGCACAGAGGTCCCCCATTGCTGCCGACTGCAGAAGGGCAGAAGTGAGTGCCATTTAGACTTTTGATACCTGATTCAGTCTAACAGAGAAAAGAACAAAGGTTCATTGCTACCTTGGTCTTGTGCCAAGGTTTGGGTCCCATGAAGAGTCCAGGCAGCCAGGAGGCAGTCAGGGGCACTTTGCCTAGACAGGCTGACCACTTCTTCCACCCAAGCTCAACACCCAGAGTCCTCTGCAGCTGCCACAGCACAGTGCCACCCCTCTACCCACAGGAATGAGCAGGGGTGCTTCCCAGGTGGCTAAGGACAGCCTATCTGCTCCCCAGGCCCAGCTCAAACCAGCATGGGGTGGACAGATGTCCCACCATGGGGTAGGATGCATGGGTAAGACTGTGCTCAGATGCCAGTCTGTGGTCCTGGAAAGGCCTGCTCTGGAGTGGGGCCCATGGGGACAGGCCAGCGCCCTGCTCTCAGACTCATGGGCCTGCTCCCACTCTACCTGCTGGGGTGGGGGCAGAGTTGCAGGTGGGGTGCGGAGGGGGCCCAGGCAGGAATATTGAGGAAGGAGAATGTGGACAAGCACCCCCAGCCCTGTCCCCAGCCTGTCCCTTCCCAAGCCCCGCCCCCGCACGCCCCCAGCCCCATTCCAGAGCACAGATAAAAGTGAAACCTGAGCAGTAAATGTTTGCAGAGCAGCCGCCAATCAAGGGCCTTGTCTCCAGGGTAACGGGCACACTTCATAGCTCTGTGAACAGATGGTTAGTGAGCAACAGGCGGCATATGTTCCCGTGAGCCTCACATGGGCACAGATGGCGGGTGGGCGGGAGGTGGCCTGGGACATAACCTGACATTTCCTTCTCTCCCCTCCTGCTGGGGCAGCATTGTTGGTGAGCAGGGAGATCAGCAGGGGCCTGAAGAGTGCGGGGGCTGCTGGGGCACCCATTACTGACACCCCAGTGCCGCGCTGGTCCAACTCGACGATGCAGCAAGGCCCTCAGCAGCAGCCCTGCGCCTGTGTCACCTTGCAGGCGCTGCTTTCTGTGGCTTTTTACAGCAGAATCCAAAGTTCCTTTCGTAGGAGCCAAGGGAGAGCCAGGTCGCCACTAAGCATTTTGAGGGGTACAGTGGGCAGAGACTGGGTGCCAGTGGGGAGAGGCCTCCAGCTGATAGGACCCAGTGCGCTTGGCTCCAGGACCTCAGGTATTCTCCGCATTTGACTGGCCCTGGAAGTGGTGACATGGGATGTCAACAGCACAGGCACCCAGAGGTCTCCATGACAGCGTCTGTGATTGCAGGCTCTCTCACAGAGCTGCCTTACCCTGGGTCTTGCTGAGCCAGCCCTGCACCCTCCACAACTCCCCACCAACAGCCAGCAAGCTCCAGGTTCCAGGCCTCTAGGCATAGCACACTCTGGGAAGGCCCTGGCCTGCAGTTACTGGGCAAATGGCCTGGCTGTGTCTGACTGTGCTGGAGGTAGGCTCTGACTGGGAGAGGGCTCAGCACTGGGGTCCACTGCTGCTAGGAAAAGTGACACATGCTTGCCCTGGGCCCCTTTCTGCAAGTGTCCCTGGGTCTAATATGTCCTCAGTGGGCAGGTCTCTGGGCCCTCATTCTCTCTGCAGTCTCTGTTCTGAGGCCTGGTGGTCAGCCAGGTGCGGTGGTGCACGCCTGTAATCCCAGCACTTGGGAGGCTGAAGCAGGAGGATTGCGAGTTCAAAGCCAGCCTCAGCAATGGCGAGGCACTTAGCAACTCAGTAAGACCCTGTCTCTAATAAAATATAAAAAAGGGCTGGGGATGTGACCCAGTGGTCGAGTGCCCCTGAGTTCAATCCCAGGTACCAACAAAACAAAACAAAACAAACAAAAAACAAAACTGAGGCCTGGTGGTGCTCTCGATTGGCCTCCGCCGGATTCAAGGCCCTGTGAGTTCACCACTCACTGAAGCCCAGTAACAAGAGTCATCTGACTCCGGACCCCAGGCAAAGCTCCCTGGCTCCACGCCACCGCAGGAACACCAGCATCAGATTTCTGCTTTTTCTGGATGAGTCTTAGTCCTGAGCATGGCTCTGTCCCTAGGACTGTGGAGATGCCTTCTGAATTCTGCCCCTAGATCAAATACAGTAGAGATCTACCTCCAAGTCTGAATGTTACTAGAAGAGGCCATGGAGGGGCTCCTGGATAGTCCTCTTCTCCATACCAAATAAGGCGCAAGTAAGCAACCAAATAACGTGCAACTAAGCAACCCTGAGTGACCAGAGAGACAAATCCCTTCCCTTTTTTTGTGTGGTGCTGGGGATTGAACCCAGGGCCTTATGCATGCGCGGCAAGCACTCTACCAACTGAGCTAATTCCCCAGCCTGAGACACACTCACTTCCTATGGAAGCAAATGCCCAGCTACTGGAGCTGGGGCAGGGCTGACCTCTCTTGATGGCACCTGCCAGTCCATCAGTGCTGACAGCCAGGAATACTCCTGGTAGTGCTCAGAACATGGAATGCCGTGGAAGGCCTGGAGCTTCTTTACTTCCTTTCTGCCTTCACAGGTTGGCACATGCTTGTGTTTTCTCCCAAGGTGTGCTTGTGTGGACACACCCGTCCCCCCATCACCCCCAGCCAAGCCCAGACCCACAGGGACCAGGGTCAGAGCTCTCCGATCATGAGAAACATCCAGAGACAGCTGGGACTGCACTCCACAGGCTGCATCTCCCCAGAAATACACAGGACACCTCCAAGGAGACACAGCACCTGAGTGGACTGTCCAGACGGGAACTTCCAGAAACTTCACCATTTCCAATTCAGACACCGAGAGACAGTCACTGCTTAGTGGGAGTCAGTAGTTCTAAAGGCCTGTGCTAGGAAAGAAGAGTGTGACCCAGGGCGTACCTGAGAATACTTGGCAGAACTGGCAACACAGGGCCGAGGGTGTACAGAAGTGATCAAGAGCAAGGGGCAGGGAAACCTAGCAAAAGCACAGGCGATTCTCTGGAGAGATTGGCAGACTTAGGACGAAGAGAGGATCCAAGTTCCCAATGTCAGGAACCTGGAAGGCCATGGCTAGCAGAGGGCCAGCACAGGGGCTCAGCCTGCAGGGTGACACAGAATGGAGGCTGTGGGGGCCGGGTCCAGGTCAGAGGGCACACAGGGAGGAGATGCTGCAAGTACTGACTGCAACAGTAGCACAGGCTCTTCTGTTTGTGAAGACGACAACTCCTTATTGGATATGAACAACACCCTATAAAGCCAATTTTGGCAATACAAAAACACACTACTGGTTTCCTTGCCTGCTGGGACAGAGGTGACTCTCCATGTCTCAGGGGCCTGAGTCACAGGTTCGCATGCTCCTCCAGAAGTGCACGCACTGTGGCAGCCAGGGCCACAATGAAGGGACCACTGCAAAGAGCCCTGAGTCCTGGTCCCCAGCCACCGTCCCCTGGGGCTCACCTTGGGCAGCAAGCCCCGCCCACCATGCCTCTGCGGAGCTTCTACCGGCCTGCCTGGGCAGGCGCCAAGGGCAGGTGGAGTTGGGTCCGGGGCCGGGTGCTTCTCGCCAGCGTCAGTGCTGGCGACGGCCCTGGGAATGCTGTGTGCAGTCAGTCCAACCACAGCTGAGTGGTGCACGAGATCGTGAGCAGCAGGAGGGTGTCCCTCACGGTCACAGGTGAGGCAACAGTCATGTGCTGTCACCACAGTGGAGGACCAGGCGGCGTCAGAAACACACCATGAGGTAAGTGAGGACCCCGCAGGCCCCACTGGGCTGAGGGGAACACGAGGTTGTCATACCTATGTGACATGAGTGAGGTGCCTCTGGGCTCACTGGGCTGCGGGGACATGAGGGTGTCATATTCAGGTGTGAGGAGAGTGAGGAGCCTCTGGGCTCCACTCAGCGGAGAGACAGGAGACCTCACAGGCGTGGTGACAGGTGAGTGAGGGGTCCTTGGCTCCACTTTGCCTCTTCTCTGAGGGTCTCGGGGCGCCTTTGGACTGTAGCTGAGTGCTGCAGGCACCGAGTAGCCCTCTGTCCCTCGTGGAACCGTGCTCCTGCAGTCTTCAATGTTTGCTGCATGCATGTGGCCCACCACCCTCACTCCTTGCTGTGAACAGTCTTGCTCTGGTGTTCCCTGGTGATGGCTGTGAGTGGCCACCTGAGCATGCTGGCCTGGTGACACAGCCTCCGTTCTGTGTGCACGTTCACTGACAGCCCTGCATTGCAGACCAGCCTTGCCTGCCCACAGTGCCACCTGCTGCCTCGCGTCTGTCCCGACGGAGCCATGCCTGGCACCCTCCACAGCGCTGTCCCTAGTCCTCATCATACATGGCTGTGCTGCCCATCCGGGAGTTCAATACCAACTTTCTAGAAGCTTCTACTGCATGGTTAGGCCACAGTGTGGAAATGCTTAGGTTAAACTCAGCTATGGTCATTTTAATCCTGAATAAGGAAATGTGTCACCACAGTCATGCCCCGAAGTACAGAGCAACAGTTGTCTAGGACCCCTCCAGTGCTGGACTGAACGACAGAGTGGGCATCAGCTGGTGGCATAGGAGGGGCACTCCTGGACGGCTCCCTTCAGTGGCAGCTGCTCTGACCCAGGTCTGTTCCCTGGGGTGGGGTTGTGGGGACCAGCTGTGCCTCCCACCCTCAGCAGCTGAGGGTGGAGAGGAGGGAAGGGAGCCCTCCACACACGGGGCCTGTAACTGGGTCTGAGACCGCACAGGAATTTGCCAGAGGCGAAGGTGGCAGGTGTCATCCAGTTTGCAGAGGCCCTCACAGACTCTTACTCCTGATCTCTTCTGGTGTCCAGAATCCCTGCGCCTCACAGACTGGCCAGGACTCTTCCTGGGCTGTGGTCACAAGCCACTACAAGCCTAGAGGCGCAAAGCAGCACAGGTTTAGCATCTCACAGTGGGGGTCCCAGGGCAGGCTCTCCTGGCCACCAGGGAGGGCCGTCCCGTCTTCCCCAGCTTCTGAGGCTGGCACTCCTGGGCTGGTGGCTGCAGCACCCCCACTCTGCTTCTCTCTGACCGCCGGCCTTCCTCTCACCAGGACCTGGTGATCACATGGGCGCCTGGGCAGATGACCCAGGCAGCCTCACCTCAGGGTCCTGGTCCCATCATACCTGAGTCCCTTTGCAGCCCCCAAGCTGATAGAGAGCACTAGGCGCCCTCCTTCCCCAGTGGGGGGCTCCCAGAGCTAAGCCTGCCACTCAGGGTGGTGGGGTCGCTGGCCTGCATGTGCCGTGTTCCTACCCCAGCTCTGAGCTGTGCTGGTGACATACATGTCCAAGACAGGCCTGGTGACAACCTTGGTAAGGTCAAGGGGGTGACACCACCACCAGCGGGCGAGGCCCAGGGCAGCAAGGAGCTGGGACCACTGCCGTGTCTTCACCCCTGGCCTCGCCCTGCCAGAGGCTTCCTATGGGATGGAAGGAGGGCAGGGACCTGGGAGGACACTGACCCCAGTCCAGGGGCCCCTGTCAGCAGCAGTAGCAGCCCCCCCAGGCTGTGGAGGGCCAGGTCCTCTTTGGCTGGCAAGGGTCCCGGAGGTCAGGCCTCGGGGGGCCGTGCCTGCAGAGCTGGCCCCTGCAGTGCCCAGCTGGGCTCCTGGGAGTGGCTCTCCTCTGTCACTGTGCCCTTGGCACAAAGGCTGCTTTATTTATGCACTGAGGAGTCAAGGGGCAGCTTGGTCCCTGGCTGTGGGTAGAGGGCTGTCGGCACTGAGTTGTCACACCAGCATCTCACTGGAGCCTCCAGGCAGAGGACACTGTGACTGGCATGCTCAGACTTGGCAGGGAGGGCCCAGGTGCATGATGCGCTGCTTCTTCCTGCCTCTCTGCCGGTACTTGTGCCCCTGGCCCTGCCAGGTAAGGACGTGGAGAAGGTGTTCTTCATCCCTCTCTCTTCACCATGAGCCTCTGGAGCGGTCCTCATCATTTAACAAGTGACAGGCACTGCTCTGGGGGCCCGTTGCACCTACTGCCCTCTGGGAACCTCAGGAGAGGCAGGACCCTGGTCACTGAGCCTGGGCTGCACAGACACATCCCGTGGACAAGTGGAGGGACACACACATACCTGCCTTGACAGTGCTGCAGGCTGAGAGGCTCAAGGGCCTGCAGGCCTTGGTGGGCTGCTCTCCTGTGGCAGACCCTGTTTGGCCCGTTACAGGACAGCTTGGCAAAGGCAGGAAGGGGAGTGCTCCCCTGGTGTTCTGAACCTCACTTAGTGATCTCGCTCTGCCTGCAGCTCAGGCTACTTCATCCACCGTAGTTTTCTCTTGGATCTTGGTGTTTTCAGGAACAAGAAAGCCGGACTGTTGCAGACTTCTGAGTGGCTGACTGATGGCCTGGCACGCAGGAAGCCTCTAGACACTGGCTGAGCCAAGGTCCTGCAGCACAGATCTCATACCAAGACCCAGGTGCCTGCAGGGCCCGTCCCCAGGGAGCACTGTGAGCCCCTTCACGTCCCCTCCTAACGCCACCCTGAACCCCAGACCCACCCACAGCTCCTGGCCTGAAGCAGGGCTCCGAGTGACAGAGCTGGCCCGGGAGCAACGCTCAGCCCAGCCGTGGACACAAAAGCTGCTCAGCACTGGCAACGGGTAGACGGGTGCCGTCCAGAGCCTGGCTGCCTTGCATGGGGAGATGGCTCAGCAAGGGTGCGCCAACCACCGGGCTCCAGGCTGAGTGAGAGCAGTGAACATCTGTGTGGCAGATGAAGGACAGCAGTGAGCCACAGAGGAGACGGACGCCCCGAGACAGGCACCTGCACAGGAGCCAGCTGCAGGAGTCTGCCCTGGTGCGACCTCACGTTGGGGGTGCGTGCAGGCCTGGCACTCGCTTTCTGTCCTGCAGAAAGGTCTTGCTTCCCGTCCTTCGCTCACGGCTTCCGGGAGACCCAGGGACAGCAGAACAGCCATTCCCACCAGGAGCCAAGACGTGTGCCCCTGGGGCAGAGCAGTGGGAATGACGTGCTCCCAGGCTGTGGGGCTCCAGGCATGGCCAGTGGTTCCCAGTGCTGGGGGCCCTGTCCACTGGCCCTGGGCTCCCAGGTGAGGGCAGTTTTAGAAAGGCCATCCATGGTGGCCTGCAGCTCGAAATCCTGGCAGAGCTGAATCAAATGATCACACACTGGGGTCAAGATGAGCAGGTAAGGCAGGGGCCCACCACATGGGGCGAGCCCCGCCCTGGCAGTCTGGACTGGGAGGGCTGGGGACATGCAGTGGGGTGGGCTTGCACCCAGCACCCTCTGCCTCCAGGACACGTGGCTCCAGGGAGGCGGTGGCCTTGGGGACAGCCTTGAAGTCACCACCCCACACTTGGCCCTGGAATCATACCATCACTTGGTGGAAGCTTTAGTACCCTAATTGTGTTTTTTCTTTTCTTTTTTTAGTTAGGAAGAAAACAAAAGTGAGAGTTTGCCTCATAAAGTATAGAGTCTAACACAGCAGTGAAACACAAATGTTAAAAGTACTTCATACCAAACACATCAGTAGTTTAAAACAATCCAATTCTCAGGCACAGGGACTGTGAATGTGGATGGGCAGCCTTCTAAGGATCTCACGGAAAGCTGCGGCGTGGCATTCATCGGGAATGTGTTCTTCTTGTGTCTAAGTTTCTCACACATGGTGTCCGAGCGCCCCGCCGTCCCGTCGCCACCTTGCATCTGCATCTGCGTCCTTGCATCATCTCTTGCACGCGGCGGAGTTCAGCCTCATTTTCCAGCAAGATCTGACCTTTATTCACGCCCTCATTGTCCACCTCCCCGCCACCTCTCTCGAGCCTCTCGGAACGGGAAGTTTTCATAGTGAAGGTCCTGGGTCACCTCCGGGAGCTCCTGCGTGTGGGTGGTGAGCATCGTCCTCAGCTTCAGAAAGTTGTGCTCTGGGTTCTCCACCTCCACAACACCCCGCGGGCAGAGGCGACCTCGGGCCTTCTTGCCTTTGGCTTCAACCAGCTGGTTGGATCCCACCACAGAGAACGGGACACTGGTCTTGAGGTGTCTTGTCTGCTCTTTAAAATCTTCATCTTCATCTGACTCTGCATCAGGTAAGTGATAGATTTTGAGGTTATGTTCTTCAAATTTCATCCAGAACCCTCTTCTTCAACCGCTCCCGCTCCTGCAGAGTGAGCGTGTCAGCCGCGGCGACGACAGGCACCATGTCCACCTTGTTGTGTACTGCTTTCGTGAAGGCCACATCTAAGGGCGTCAGCCCATGTGCAAAAGGTGAGATGCAGTAGAAGCAGCAGTGCCCCCTGGCATCAATGATGCGCCGCCTGTTCGGCCACTCCCGTCATGCAGGTAGCGCTCCAACTGCTCGTCGATGTAGGAGCTGATCCTCTTGAAGCAGTCCCTGCAGTTGATGGCGCCCCCACAGCCAGGCGAGTCCACGACTGTCGGGCGCAGCTTGACTCCAGCTCTTCAGTCTCAACAGTGGAAGCCTCAATGTGGACAGTTCTTTCAATTTTCTCTGTGGCTCCAGGTATGATTCTCTCTGTGTAGGGGTCAGTCAGGAACAGGCTGTTGATCAGAGTCGACTTTCCTAGACCCGATTCACCAACCACCATCAACATGAACTCCAAACCTTTTTTCACTGATTTCCAATGAACTTGATTGGGAAGATATGCAAATCCAACACAGCCAGGAGTTTCTGGATTTATAAACTGAGTTGGTTGTTGCTTAGAGATCTTTCCTGATGTCTCCTCTATCCTCCGCTCCGCCAACCCGCAGAAGAGGTACAGACCCCTAATTGTGTTTTTTCTAAGAAACTTTAAAATTAGCTCACTTTCCCTCAGTGAATATCATCTGGGCAGACAAGGCTGTGAACACGGCCCAAGGGGCAGCTTGGGGACAGCACTGTGGGCTACCCATCTAGGGACTGGGGAGCTGGGCACTGCTGGCTCCCCTCACTTACACCAGGCAGCTGCGTGGCCCTGCCTTCCTTTGGCTGCAGGCCACTGCAACAGAGGACAGCTTGGGGTCTGTGTTCTCCTGGGGCCTCAGGGCAGCAGCGCAGTGCCGGGCAGCCAGAGGGAAGGCTGCTCAGGACACAGGTCGGGCAGCTGCAGCCTGGGTGCTCCAAAAACTGGCCAGATGTGTGAGGGGAAGGCATCCCTGGTCTAGATGGCCTTTCCTGGCCCACCTCCTGCATTCTTGTGCCGCCCACAGACCACTCTCAACCACCCTCAGCACAGCTGCCAGTCCCACTGCCTGCCCACCAGAGTGTGGCCACCATGGCTGGGAGACAACAGGCTGCCCTCCTGCGTGTGGGGCCTCTGTGCACACTGGGAGCCTGTGGTAACGTGGGACTGGCTGCAGCCCACGGTCACAGCTGAGACCAAGCAGCCTGGAAGAGGCCACACCGCCCGGTGGCAGGGTGAGAGACGCCCTCTCCGGGCCACCTCTGTTCATCCACCCCGTGCGCTGTCCTGGGCACTTGGAGACACAGAGTGGTGTCTGGGGGTGCTGACCCGAGGCTCAGCCACCTAGACTCAGGACACACCTGAGGCCTGCCCTGCATGGAGCAGGTGGGAGTCCTGTGGGAGGCAGGGGGGCTGCAGGACAGGCGAGCTTCTCTGAGCCCTTCGCCTGGCCCAGGCTCTCTCCCCTGGTCACGAGGAGCAGCGCCCTTAGGCACACAGCTGCTGCCTGCCTTTCCACCGCCCGCCAGAGCTGAGGTGGCACAAGGCCCTCACCTCCAACCTTCCTTCAGATGTCACCCAGTTCAAGCACTGTGCTACAGCGCAGGAGACAGGAGCAGCCTGCGCCCCACCTCTCCTGCCCCAGGGCTGACTGCAGACGTGCCGTCCTCACTTGAATTCCGCCGTTCTGCTCTTCCCCTGTGGCCGACTGGTCCACCGAGAATTTAAACCCAGAAGTCCTCACCCAGGTCCCCATGGGTGGCTGAGCTCCCCACACTGCTGCTCGACCACAGGGATGCTTTAAAGGCACAGCCAGCCAGACAAGGGGCACGCGGGCCCTGCACACAGGAGCTTTCACGCAGGAGTGGGGCGCCTCTCCTGACTTGTCTCCTTGGCTCTTGGGAGACTTTACGAGGCAACATGACTGACAAGATCACGAGCCGCTGCAGGAAGAAAAGAGACAGAACCACACTTCTGGCATCATCAACGTCCTCAGAGATGCAGAAGAAAATGTGTCAGCCTGACAGCACTGCAGAAAAGTAGAGCGTCCTCAGAGGCCACAAGCAGCAACCTGGAGGAGACAGTTGAGCAAAATTCCCAGAGCAGAGCCAAGGAAAGTGACGCATGGGTCCAACCTCCCAGGTGAGCAGCAGAGCCGGGGAAACGGGGGCGTGCCATTGGCGTCACCCAGAAAGGCTCCCAGACACAGAGGTAGGGTCCGGCTTTGTGCTGCCCTCCACCAGGCACAGGTGTGCTGGGAAGGCGGGCTGGGCTTCTGTGGCTCCTCGCCTCTAGTGCTATGGCGGCAGAGGGAGGCACGGCCACGGGCAGTCACACAGCAGAGACAGAAGCTTGCCCAGAGCCAGGGCAGGCGGCACAACTGGAGCTGGCTCTCGGGGGCAAGTGACGGGGGTGGGGGCTGGGGGCCTCCCGTGCACGTCCTGCCCTCCTGAAGACCTGGAGACAGGTGGGGGCCTCAGCAACACAAACAGCACTTCCTGCTCAGGTGAGACTCGGGGTGCTTGAGAATGGAGTCTGCACAGAGTAGCGCCCAGGACAGAGACAAATTGAGGTGCACGCGGCCATCTGCTCACCATCACCAGAAGGCGTCCATAATGGAGGACTCGCGAGTGGCTGCTGGCCGCGAAGCCTAGCACGAGGCACAGAGGCCACGTCCAGGCCTGCGCTCTGTCACTTCAAGTCCACAGGGACAGAGGGAGAACTCTGTGCACATCCAGAGAAAATACGGTTCATAGGAAGGCTCAGGAATCTGCAGAGCATTAGATTCTCACTTGGAACCCAAGAGGCCTAGACGCAACGAGCCACCTGGGATTCCACAGGACGGGACTTCCAACCTGGATTCTACAACCAGTTGACCTTAGAAAACTGTCAGGCCTAGCGAAGGCCTTTTCAGGCCTCTGAGCTTCAGAAGTGTGTGCCTGTCCTCCCTTTCCCTGAGGGTAGGGGTGAGTTGAGGTAGACCTGGGACCTGGGACCCCAGCTGAGCAGGAGGCTGGAGGGCTTCTGAGGCAGTAGGTAGGTCGGGGCAGTGTGCAGTGCAGGCCCCAGAGGCAGGAGAGGCTGTGGGAGGAGGAGGACGAGCGGGTGCCTGGTGTGGACCCGCGGGGCGTGGGAAAGGGAGCCAGCGCAAGCACCACGCAGGGCCCAACCCTGGAGCCAGTGCGAGCAGAGTGGCCAGCCTGGTGGGGACAGCACTTCAGAGAGCTGCTGGGCTAGCCTGTCTGGGGGACTGAGGAGGGAGGACCCGGGAGGCCTCAAGTCAAGAGGCAGCAGGGGAATGGGGCGAGGCAGCCAGGGCCGGTGAGGGGAGAGGGCCACAGGTGCTTCTGGCCAACCAATGGGAAGGGCACGCTGAGGTCTGCCTGGAAATCTGGCGCACTCAGTGCCAGAAGGTCAGAGGGGCGACCTCCCTGGACACGGAGCAGCAGCTGCGAAGAAGACAGGCAGGGAAACCCAGACACGCACACACTGGCGGGTGTCGCTCCCCGAGGAGCACGAGGTGCTGTGCAGGACCAGCGGCAGCAGGAGAGAAAACTCACATCTGCACAAGTTCTGTTGAGATGTCAGCACAGAAAGTAAGAATCAGACAAACATTCAGGAAAAACTCCTCGAAGAAATAAAAGCCAGGCACAAACACACCTGACCCTGATTGCCAAGCCCAGCCAGCCGCATGACTCCAGGCGTAGACCGCCTCCTCCCTCCAGCTCACTCACAGCTCTGCTGCTCCTGGGAGGGTGCTATGCAGCAGTCAGACCAACCAGAGCATCTCCCTCTCTGCGGGAGACCTGCCACATGCCTCCAGGATAAGTGCTGGGCCCTCCAGGGCTGGGGTTCAGCAGAGTTCTGTTGCTCATGCCTCTCCTGGGCCTGAGCTGCGGGCAGACCAACATGCACTGGCTCCAGGGGCCTCTGCGCCAGGGGCAACGTTCACCCAGAGTTCAGAAGACCTGTCTGGATCTGCGTCACAGACCTTTCCTGTTTCCAACATCACTTACAGTCTTCTACCCTCTTGATCAGAGTACGTGGAACCTTACTAGAATTTTCATAAACCAAGGTCTTTTTGAAAGACTCCTACGTTTTGTCTTGTACATTAATTTCCCTCTTTCTTTTGCAACGTTGCCCAGGCTGGCCGTGGCCTCCCAGGTGTGCTTCTGAAGGTCTCCTGGTTCGCTTTTCCTCGTCGGTGTGTTTGCGCTGTTCCAGCCACTGGAGTAGGGTGCTCAGCTGTTTCTCCAGCCCCGTCTTCAGTGAGGTGCACTCAGGCTAGTCTGGTCCTTGAGCACTGTCCTCTGTTCTGGATGCACGCGATGGTTAACTTATTTTTAAAGCATCTTTGGCTCAGAACACTTTTAATTTTTTCACTTATATGCAAGATCTGAATTCTAGGTTCTGTACTTGGCTATCTCCAATTAACAAGTCTGGGTTAGACTGTGCACCCCATGACGGTGGGGTCTGGGCCATCCCCCAGAGGCTCCTGTGTTGGAGATGGCCCGCTGCAGCCAGGCTCGGAGTGGGGGCTTCAGGCAGTGCTGGACCTTGAGGGCTCTGAGCACCGAGGGCATGGCCCACAGTGGGTCAGTCCATCTGGTGCACTCGTCCACAGATGGCTGAAGTGACTGCTAGGAGGTGGGGGTGGCCCCTGGTTCGTTCCTGGCCCCTTCCTTTCACTCTCTGCTTCCCGGCTGCCATCAGTAGAGCACCTTCTCTCTGTCTCGCATCAGGCCAGAGCAATGGATTCAGCCACCTGTGGACTGAGACCTCCAAGACCCTGGGCCAAAATGAAACTGTCCTCCTCTAAGTTGTTCTCGTTGGGTGTTTCTGTCACATCAATGAACAGCTAACACAGGCCCCCTATAAAATTTATGAAAACTTTCATTTTAACCCATTTTTAACAGTTTTTTAAAATGTGGTGTTGGGGTGCCTGTGGGGCCAGCTCTGGCAGGAAGATGCTGGAGCATCGGTGTTAGGCACCAGCCTGGGCAAAACAGACCCCATTTAGAAAACGTGGCAGCAGATTCTCACCAGCCATAGCAGGCGGTCTTGTCTTGTTCAGATCTTACGGGAAGCTTTTCTTTTCTTTTTTTTTTTTTTCTTTCACCATTCAGCATGATGTTAGCTGTTGGATTTTTAAAAATGCTCTTTCCTATGCTCAAGAATTTTCTCTCTATTCCTACTTTTCTGATTTCCTTTTTAAATTTATTAAAAAGGTGCTGGATCTCATCAAATGCCTTTTCTGCATGAACTGAAATGATCATTTTTTTCTTTCTCCCTTATAAAGTTGGCATGTGGCTATGAATTTCCCCAAGCACTGTTTGAGCAGTTTTCACTGCACTTCACAAGTTTTGTTATCCTGTGTTTTAATATTCGTTTGTCTCCATTTTCTAAATTTTCCTTGGGAGTTTTCTTCATCCCATGGTTGTTTAGTAGTGTGTTAATTTATTTCCATGTATTTGCAAATTTTTGTTTTCCTTGATATTGATTTCTAGCCTCATCCTATTGCGATTGAAGATTCTTTGCATGATACTTTTTTAGATCTACTGAAACTTGTTTTGTGGTCTAACATATGGTTTATCCTCATATATCCTTCTTTTTTGTTTAGTTGGGTTTTTTGTGGTAACAAAAGTGTTACCACAAAAATGTTCCCGTTTCTTTCTTTTTGGGACTGGGGATTGAACTCAGGGGCACTCGACCACTGGACCACATCCCCAGCCCTTTTTTGTATTTTATTAGAGACAGGGTCTCACTGAGTTACTAAGTGCCTCGCCATTGCTGAGGCTGGTTTTGAACTCGCAATCCTCCTGCCTGTGTGTGTATTCTGTAGCTATTTTGTGTGGTTACTATGGGAATTACATTTAACATCTTACAGTTGTAAAAATGTAATTTGAATCGATACCAACTTCAGTAGCTTACAGTCTGTATATAGTTCTGTCCCTTTCCTTGTTATTGATACCAAAAATTTTTTTTTTTTTTTTTTTTTTTTTTTTGTACCAGGGATTGAACTCAGGGGCACTCGACCACTGGGCCACATCCCCAGCCCTTTTTTTGTATTTTATTAGAGACAGGGTTTCACTGAGTTACTGGCTTTGAACTCGCGATCCTCCTGCCCCAGCCTCCCAAGTGCTGGGATTACAGGCGTGCGCCACCACGCCCGGCTTGATACCACAAATTCAATCTTTATATATTGAGCCCAAAATGTAGATTAATGCTTCTTATGTATTTCAAATCATGTAGAAAATAAAAAGCAAAGTTGCAAACCAAAATTACAATAAAGGTAGCTCTTAATAATTGTTATTATGTATTTATCTTTACTAGAGGTCTTTATTTCTTCAGGTGGTTTTAAGTTACTAGTGTCCTTTTGTTTCAACCTGATGTACTTGCTTTAGTATTTCTTCAGCAAGCTTAGTAGTAATGAATCCTTAGTTTGTTTATTTGGGATTATTTTAACTTCTTCATTTTTAAAAGTTTTGCCGGATACAGAGTTCTCAGTTTTTCAACCTTTCTCTCAGTGTTGTGAGTGTATCAACCCATGCCTGCTATCCTCCAAGATCTCTGAAAAGAAATAAACGATGAGTCTATTGAGGGTTCCTTGTGATAAGTGACTTCTCATTGCTGCCTTCATGATTCTCTTTATCTTTGGGCCTCGACAGTTGGACTACAATGAGCCTTAGTGTAGATCTCTTTCCAAATCATTTTATTTGTAGATTTCTTTTATCAAATTTGGGGATTTTTCAGAAGTATGTATTTAAATATTTTTTCTGCCTCTTTCTCTTTGCGATTCTCACAATGTGTATATTGGTCCACTTGAGGTGTTCCTTAAACTGTTTACTTTTCTTCATTCTTTTAATTCTTCTAAGCTTGATAACCTTCTATCTTCAAGTTTGTTGATTTTTTTCCCCTCTGCCTACTCAAATCTGTTTTTTAATTCCTCTAAGGAGTTTTTCATTTCAGTTACTGTACTTTTCAGTTCTAGACTTTTTTACTTCCTTTTTATAATTTTTATCTATTTATTGAGAGTCTCATTTTCTTTGTACATTGTTTAATGGACTTCATCCGTGCCTTCTTTTAGCTCTGTGAGCATCTTTAAAATAACTGTTTTAAGAAGTTTTTCCTAGTAACTCTGAAATCTGGGTTTCTTCTGGGACAACTTGGTTTTGTTCCATGGTTTTGTTCCTTTGCATGAACGATACTTTTCTGCTTCTTTGTGTGCCTTGTGACATTTTGTTGAATAACATCTGAATCTTACAATGCACCTGTGGAAATCAAATTATCTACCTCTTCAATTTTTTAATACCTTTATTTATTTTTATGTGGTGCTGAGGATCGAACCCAGTACTTCACCTGTGCAAGGCAAGCGCTCTACCACTGAGCCCCAGCCCCAGCCCACCTCTTCAATGCTTTTATTCTTTTTTTGATTGGTGAAGAGTGCCTCTGTGCTGGTGATCAGCCCGCAGGGAAAGTTTCAGGTCTTCTCAGAGCCCTCTGTTTTCCTGACCAAATGTGGTGGTTTTGCAAATTCCTCAAGGCTGATACATGGTCGCTTTTGAAGGTCCCGATCCTTATACATCTAGCTCCCAAAACAGCAAAAATAAATCTCTGAAGGCCCACAAGTGTTGTTGCTGTAACTCTTGTGGCAGTCACTTCAGTAGGGGTGGGACAGTGTGGTCAGCCTGCTCCAGCTTCTTGGCAGCCCAGTGTTTGGAGGACAAGGTCTCCTGTATCAGGAGCATACAAGGCTGTCTGCCACATGGTGGGAATCAGCCACAACTTAGCAGCCACATGACTTCAGGCTCCAGAGTTGCACAACAGTGTCAGACAGCCTGTGCCAGGGCAGCTGTCACCAAGGTGGGTCACAGACACCACTTCTTCCTGCTCCGCCACATGCCAGCATCACTCCTGCCTATAAATGCTTTTAAAAAGTCCTGATTTTTATTTCCTCAATAAGTATTTTAGAATGGTTAATTTCTAAAAGATTTTTGATTTTTATTCCTTTTGTTGTGATTATTTTCTCTCTATTTTGTTTTCTTTTTTTAAAAAAATATCTTTGTTTTATTATTTATTTTATGTGGTGCTGAGGATCGAACCCAGTGCCTCACACATGCGAGGCAAGCGCTCAACCACTGAGCTACAACCCCAGCCCATGATTATTTATTTTCTTATGAGCAGAAAATATGGCTTGTAGGATTTGAGTAAATTGGCTTCTCATCATTTTGACTAAAGTTTAATTTGGAGTCTAATACGTCATTATGAACTGTCTACATGTGTTCAGTAAGAATGAAAATAGGACATCTATTGTCATGTATTTCTCTTAAAACTTGTTCATTGACTTGTTCAAATGTATGACATTATTCTTGGTCTACTTGACATTGATTTCTGAGAGAAATGTGTTAAAACATTACACCTATTTCTCCTTGTATTTACTTAAAAATTTCAATTTATGATCCCAGTATAAAGACTAAAATTGGTAAGACCCTCCTTTTTAAATTTTAGTGTATTATCTTACATTTTAGTGCACACTGTCAACATATATTTTAGTATATCCATCTGGATTTAACAGAAACCTATGTTCTAAGTAAGGTAAGTAGTATGCCTTTTTGTCACATTACCCAGAAACACTAATCACTTTCCTCATAATAATCTGGGACTTTGGTCTCCAATTGTTCTTTGCTTATTTATTTGCTCTAGTTAGTAACGGCCTGGCAATACCTGTACATTTTACTGATTTCTTTGCTTACTCCCAGCATTCTTGTTAAGTAAGGGCCCATTTTGCTGAGCGTCCACTTCCTCTTGGAAAGGTAGGAGGATTAGAGAGGCTATGGCTGTGCCTCAGGACTGGAGCAGTGTGGTCAAGAGCTTCAGTCCTCTCCTGGAGAGGCATGGTCACCTTGCCCAAGAGTAGACATCCTCTCAGCCACCTTGAATGTCTCCCCCCAGCACCCTGCCTGTGAGTTCTGGCTGGATGGCGCAGTGCTCGAGGGTGGGAGGAACATGGAACGCAGCAGGGGGCACATGCAGCTGACTCTGGAGGGCAGGAGCGTGGATAGTGCGGGCAGCTCACTGAGGCTGGGGAGCATGAACTTAGGGTGGGCACAGCAAGGATGGCCGTAAGGCTTTCCCTAGCCACAGTCCAAATGCAGAGTTGGATTTAACCCAGGTAAACCAGTCTGGAAAATCAGGACCAGGTCCCCCAGTGTTGAAGATCAAATACCCAAGAAACGCTGGGGCAAGAGTGAAACGTAAATTTTATTTAAAAGGCAGGAAAGAGAGAGGAGAGAGGAGAGAGGGAGAGGGGAGAGAGGAGAAGGGGGACAGAGGGAGAGAGAGAGAGGAGGGAGGGAGAGAGAGGGAGAAAGGGAGAGAGAGATTGAGTCAGTCTTATCCCTTCAAAAAGTGACCACAGGGCAGGAGGAGAGTGGCAGAAGGTGATGCTTTAGTTAGTGACGGCCTGGCAATACCCGTACACTTTGCTGACTTCTTTGCTTACTCCCAGCATTCTTGTTAAATAAGGACCCATTTTGCTGAGCGTCCACTTCCTCCTGGAAAGTGCACATGCTCCCCTTCCCAGGGCTGTCAGCAGCCAGGAGGTGGGGGTAGTACCAACTCATTTCCATTCCTTTGACAATCAGCTACCTGCCCTCTGCTCCGGTCTCAGCAGCACAAACATGGTAGAGAAGCAGAGCACACAAGACCACTCTGCTGGGCAGAGGCAGAGCAGCGAGGGCAGGCAGGCGGACACACAGCTGCACGTGCCGGGTCAGTGGGCTGGTGGTCAGGCCTGACTCATGGGCCACCAACTCTAGATGCTACAGGGAAGAGTCTGAAGCTGAGGTCACAAGGGAGCAGCAAGACCACAGGTGAGGTCTACAGCTGAGAGAATGGAGAGCTGAAATCCTGAGGAAGCTGAAGGACCACAGGAATGGATGGGGGGCGACAGCTGGTTGGCTTGAGATTCCGCGTGCTGCCATATGTGAGCGTTAGGGCTGTGTGGAGGACTGGCCACAGCAGACCCTCCAGAACCCTGCTCCTGCCCGGCAGCAGTGTCGGCTTCATCTCCTGAATCCCCGGGTGAACAGAAAAGGGCAGAGATGAGATGCTGCAGGACTTCAGAGGCAAGGCTGTGGGAGGGACAGGGCTGCTGCCTGGCTCTCCAGCGTTGGAGATCTCGTCCTGCACCTCCAGAAGCCACACTGAGAAGAAGTCCACACCAGCCTTGAAGGCAAGTTCCCGAGGCAAGAGCGGTGAGTGGGAGTCCACGTGTGGTGCAGGGGACAGTGACCAACACAACATGCCCAGCTTGAACTCCTGACTCGGTCTGGGTCCATGTCCAGTTCTGGGTGGGTGCTGCACTGTGCATGGTGCGGGGCCACGCCAGGCTGAAGCCTGCAGAGTGACAGGCACAGGGAGCGGACTACTCACACCTGGCAGGGACTGACCAGTGAAGACCAGGACAAAAGGGCACCACTGTTTTTGAAAGTAATTTGATAGCATCAGTCAAAATTCTAGATACATGTGATAAAATGCCATCTATTTACATCGATTTACATGGACACATGCCATATGTTTTAGTCAGCTTTTTCTCTCCTGTGACTAAAAGATCTGACCAGAACAGTTTTAGGGTAGGAAAAGTTTATTTGGGGGCTCATGGTTTTAGAGGTCTCAGTTTATACACAGCAGACTGCATTCCTCAGGCCTCAAGGTGAGGCAGGCCATCGTGGTGAAGAGTGTGGCAGAGGGGAGCAGCTCACATGATGATCAGGAAGCTGAGACTCCACTGGCCAGATACAAAATATACCCCACAGGCATGCCCCCGTGAGCCACCTCCTCCAGCCACACCCCCCCTGCCTCCGGCTACCACTCAGTTAATCCCACCAGGGAATCCACTCACTGATTAGGTTAAGGATATAGGATCATAAGGACATGCTTTCTTCTCTGAACCTCCCTGCATTGTCTACATGTGGGTTTTGCGGGGATACCTCACGTCCAAACCACAACACTGTGCATGCAGCAGCAGGGTGTGTTCATGGAAGGTTAGATACAGAAACATTCTGCACACCTTTGGGTCCCCGACAAATTCTGACTCTAGAGGACATTTTCTCAACAATATAAATACAGGAAATGCAGTCGTGTGTGGTCTCAGCCCACCTCCGGCACATGGCCCCGTGCAGTGCTTGCGCCTCCTCCGTCTGCCTGGACCCGTCCCAAAGGGACACGGGCCTCCCAAATGCCTCTTTTCCTTCACAAACATCCTGATTTACTGGATGTTGAAATGTCTTCCAAATTAAAAAAAAAAAAAAAAAAAATTGTGAATTATGAGTAATCGATCTTTGCAATTTAAAATTGATACATATAGATTCTATCAGAAAACTGAACTAAGAAATAACTTATAAGCAACATTAAGATTACAAAATATTAGCCAGGCGTGGTGGCCCACGCCCGTAATCCCAGCACTTGGGAGGCTGAGACAGGAGGATTGCGAGTTCAAAGCCGGCCTCAGCAATGGCGAGGCACTTAGCAACTCAGTGAGACCCTGCCTCTAAAAAAATAAAAAAATTAAAAAAAAATTTAAAAATGGGCTGGGTATGTGGCCCAGTGGTTGAGTGTCCCTGGGTTCAACCCCAGGTACAAAAAAAAAAAAAAAAAAAAAAAAAAAAAAAAAATTACAAAATATCCAGTGCACTGGTTTTCAAATGGAATGAAGTTCACAGCAACACAATGACTGACTTAAGCTTGTGAATGGAATACAAATATCTTATTGACGAGTCAGAATTTAGGTACTATGAAGGGAAATGTCTTTCTCAGAAGCCCAATTTCAGTCTAAGGGGTGAGAAATTATTTCACAGAAAAACACATAAGCAGCAAAGAAAGAGGATTTCTAGAGGCAGTTGTGGTTCCAGGGGAGCAACAGAGAATAACCAGGAAGTGGGCACTCAGGTACATGGCACTCACAGGAGGAGCGGGAAACACCTATTTCCAAAGCCAGGAGGCAGAGCTGTGGACACTGCGGACTCACGTGAAGCACAGGCAGGCACGTGGACCTCCTCAGCAACAGCTGCACCCAGTGGCCACTGGCTCTCAAACCTAAGAAACACAAATGTGCTCGACGTCTGGAGACCACGGCTGCTTCTCTAAGTACAAGACAGCAGACAAGGGGGCTCTGTGCAGGTGCAGAGGGAACCTGGGTGTCAGTGCGCCGGGGGTCTGACTTTCAAACACAGCAGCAACCAGAAGGGAGCATTTCCTAAGAGAACCGAGTCTCTCCAGAGTTGTGCTGTGGCCTGGGAGGGACCCTGGCAGGGGCGGCCAGCTCTCAGGGCCCGGGTGGAGACAGGCGGCAGCCTGAGGTGACAGTCTTCTCAGCCTCACCCCAGGTGCTTTCCACCTCCACTCCCCAGAGGTGACACTCCCACAGTGTGGAGATCCTATTTCCAATTCTGGGGTTACCTGAAAATTCTGTGGAAAGGGCTACTCTGAACTTGGTTCACTCAAAACTTTTTAAAAAAACAGAAGCTCTTCACTGCTCAGAGAAAAAGAGCGGCGGGTGTACCACCCCCAGAGCACGGCCCTGGTCCTCCCATCCGGCTGCTGAGAACCAGCCTGCCCTTGTGCACACTGCTGAGAGAACTGAAAAGGCAGCGTGACAAGGTGAGCCCCATGCCTGTCCTGCTCTAGCGGGACGACTCCCACCGGGAAGGTGTGTGTACTTGTCCTCCCCCCCTTTTTTAAAAAATATTTATTTATTTGCTTTAGTTGTACACAATGCATTTTATTTTTATGTGGTGCTGAGGATCGAACCTGGGCCGCGCATGTGCTAGGCGGGCGCTCTACTGCTGAGCCACAACCTCAGCCCCCTATTTAAAAAATAAAAATAAAAAAAAAATTTTAAAGACAGGACCTCACTAAGTTGTTGAGGCTGGCTTTGAACTTGTGATCCTCCTGCTTCAGCCTCCTGAGTTGCTGGGATTGCATGCGTGAGCCATAGTGCCCAGCTGTTCCTTCCTTTTTTTCAAACATTTCCAAGAACCAAGAGAAGAAATAGTTGGGAACTTGACTTGTTAGAATTCCAATGAGAAAACAATTTGTAATACCACATGGCTGTCAGACACCACATGTGTCTTAGGGACGTGGGAAAGCACCCTCACAACCTAGTGTCCAGTTAAAGAGCAGGTGAGGTCAGGCGCCAACCTCCTAGAGAAAGACATCAACCCTGTGTCACGTAATGCTGAAGTCAGTGATGACAGTGCTGAAGTGTGCGATCAGGCACAACCTGTGACACATGGGGAGAAGCCACTGGCAAGGGTCTTTTCCCTTTTCAAGCGAACTCTGGCCCCACAGCCACTCTCTCCTTGCAGGTACAGCTGGGCAGGGTGGGGTCCAGGTGCTGCGTCCTCCTCATTTTAACTGCAGGAGGCCAACTTGTCTTGAACTCAGGGGATGGATCCAGCAGCGTGTGAGCCCTGGGAAGCAGGGCACTCGTCCAAGACTCGTGCAAGGCAGATGGCTTCTCTTGGCACTTCTGGGGATGCAGGTGGGGGACACTAGTACCTCCTCCACTGGTCATGCTCATGGGTTCTGCTTCCTGCACCAAACAACATGACAACCCAAGTGAGATACCTTTCCAAACAAGCCAACAGAAAGCTGCACGTTTCTGAGCGCACACAAGATCGGAACTTTACTCTTTTCAGCTGTGGCCACTGGGCATTAAAATTCGGTTCTATGATCATCCATTAGAGTGGAAGCAACCACTTCAGAGGTCGTGCTATGAGTGGACGCTGACGTCAGAACTGCCCTCTCAACACCGGTCCCACCGTCTGCACAAAGCCCACTGCCAAGGTGGCTCTGGAAACACATCCACAGGGCTCACAGGAGACCGCCTGCCACAACAGAGACTGTGTGGCTGCTGAGCCCAGAGCTCCTGTCCCCAGCCCCCAGTGCGCTGGGCGCTTTCTGCCTTTCTGGGAGATAGGGAACGCTGGGAAGAGACCTGGGGCAGAACCATCCTCCTGGTAGGAAAGGCAGAGCTTTCCTATCTAAAAATGACACTCATCTACAAACTTTGTGCCTGCTCAGTTTGCTTCTGGCACAGGAAGCATGGCCCCATGGCGCACCCGACGACCCTGTGTGAGGGTTCTGGCTCCAGCAGGAGGCTGGCAGCTAAGGAGGGTTCCAGAGGACATGGTTCCCACCACGCCGCCTAGATGAGCAGAGCCTCCTGCCGACCCACCAGAGAAGGTGAGACCCACAGGCACCTTTCGGCTCCCGACTGGAATTCCACACAGGACGCTCTGCTGGGGGGCTGAGCAGTGCGTGGGGGGTGCACTGCTTAGTGGACTAGTGGACCATTTGTTCTCGGGTGGTGGGCTGGCCCCCAGGCTTTCATGTGGGCCACCTCTGGGGTGTACCGCAGTCTTCCAGAGGCCTTCCCTGCTAAGACCCTGGGGCCTCAGCTCACCCAGCACCCGGTGGTCAGGCCAGAGTCGGGTGCTGGAAACCTGCCAACTATGGCATAACCGATGCTTTCGTTACGAGGCACTTGGAATTTTCTTTCCTAACAAAAAGACTTTTGCCTACTGACATTATCCTGGACATAGTGGCAACTTTCTACTTGGATTATTTCAGTATTTCCAAGAAATACAAAACATGGGAGTTCAAGGTGGGCAAAACGCAGCAGTCACCAGTGGAAGCTGCACCCAGTCCCAAGACTGGCTCTGCAGCAGCACCGCACATAGTCTGTCTAAAAGCAGAAGATGCCCGCACTAGCGCCAGCCTGCAGACTCTCCACATGAGGCCAGGTAGCACTGCCTGAGGGGCAGGAAGCCTGAGGCCGTGCCTGAGCCTCTACCTGACAGCCCCCAGCGGGTGGCCTCAGGACCCCAGACCTGCATGTCCTGGTGCCTGCCCCTCTACACTTTGCTGCCCAAACTCTGCCTCTGTTCCTTTCTAAGTCAGGAGGAGCTACACCATTTCCAGTTACCCGACTTCCTGTATGTGCCTGGATCTCTAAGGCAACGTATGTCAGAAATGAAATGTGAATAATATGCTCGCGCTGGAATGAAAGCCAGAACCTGGGGCCTGCGACAGTAGGTGACACTGTCCACAGCATCCAACAAGCCCAGACTCTCCACCTCGGCACCAAGGCCTAGCTCAGGAACATGCATGTCCTGGTGATAAAAGCAGGGCACGGGTGCCAGGCAGCCCACAGCCAAATGGTGCTGCCCACCAGGCCTCTGCTGCACTGAGTCAGGGTGCACTTAGTTCCTGTAAGATGCACACCTGGCATGGCAACGGCACCAGGGCCGTGGCCCAGGGAGGACCGAATCCTGGGGGAAGAAGGGCCACTACAGGCAGAAAGAAGAGCGTCTCCACAGACTAGGCTGAGGGTGACCACTGGTGCTCACGAGAGGGAGCTGGAGCCCAGTGGGGCTGAGGAGGGGATGGGGAGGCTGGTGTGACCCTGGGTCCTGGGCCAGGTTTCCAGTTTCCCATAGGGGGCAGCCTGTCCTGTCCCCTGTGAGCTCGCCGGACTCCCCATGGGACCACCAGGAGCCCAGGCCTCCTGGGCCCGCACCCATCTGACCTCCACAGAGCATGCCTGCCGGCTCCTTGCCTCTCTGGACTCTAACTTACAGAGCCGGTCTTCTCCTGACCACCCCACATGATGAGTGCCCTCAGGTCCAGGCCCTACAGAGCTGCCACACCCACGGGTGCTCAGTGCCACCATCAGCCTAAGCCTGTGCTGCAGTATCACAGGCTTGAACAGCTGTCCACAGGTGGGCCTGCAAGAACATGATGGCCCTGGTCTCCCATGGGACCGGCAGGGGCTTAGGCTAGGACAGGCCAACATGCACATAATGGCACAAGGAGGTGCTGCCCTGGCTCGGGCTCCAGGTTGCACACTTCCTCTAGCCCGGGACATGCCTACTCTCTGCCCTAGGGAAGGCCACTACTGTCTTTAACTGCCCGAGGAGGAGAGGGTTCTGGACGCTGTTGGTACCCTCTGCTAACTGGATCTGCGGAAATCAAATCTTGTTTCCTACCAAAGCTGGGAAGAGAGGTTACTGCCAAATGCAGGCATGCTCCTGTCTCTCCACAACCACCCACAGAAAAGAACACGACACTTGTAATGCTCTCTGGGGCATGTGCGCAGCCTGGGGACCATGCCCTCGTCAGTCCTGGTGGCTGGAAAATGGCTGCTGGTGGGAAGGGGGGCGGGCGGTCCAGGCCACTTTCTGACTTTTGCGGGGTTTCTTGCTTTATTATTGTAAAGGCAAACACACCGAGGCAAGACTGACTACTTTGTTTCTGATAGGAAACAGTTCTACATAGACATTAGGTAAAACCATACACTCAAGGCCAGGAAAGTAACACTGAAATGCTTGGGACAAGGCTCAGAATGGTGATGGCGATCCCAGTCAAGTGCTGACGAGACATGCACAGCCGTGCCAGGAGCCTGAAGCGCTGGCCACAGCCCGAGGACCAGAGCGGTCTGCAGGCTGGGGATGAAGGGGTGGCAGGCCCGGCCTGGAGATGGGACCTGCTGTGGGAAGCTGTGGTTCCTCTGGAGGCTGCAGCAGGGGAGACAGCCTGCAACCGGCACTATGCCATGGGTGGCAGGTCCAGGCACAGAACTGGGGCTGGGACCGGGCCTGTCTTTGATGGCCTTTCTGTAATAACCACCCCACCTTTCTCTCTTTGTCCCTTTGGTGTTACCACTGATTATTTGCTCACCCACTGTGAAAAATCAGGATCAGAGAATCACGGAATTGCAGAGCTACAGGGACAGAGAGGCAATCCAAGCCAGCTTCCTGATGGAAAGCCTGAAGAACCTGGGAAGTCATCCAAGACATGGTCCCTCCCAGGAGACCTGGTGACTTCCAAGCAGGGCTGCACTCTCCTCAGCAGGGGTAGTGTGCTAACCCTGCCTGCAGCACACAGCCTCTTCCCTGCCCTGCTAGCCCAATCACCACCTGTCCTCACCCAGGTTCTGGACAGAGCAGGAAAGGGGACAATCCAAAGTTAAAAGTGTAAGTGCAAGGTGGCCTTCCTCAGGACTCTTGGGCAAGTGAAGGGACTGCTCGTGGGAAAGACTGGATGTGGGGCAGCGCCTCACCTGGCTGGAGGAGTAACTGGCTCCTGCAGGGGAGACCCATCCCCATCCTGTCAGATCAGCTGCCTCAATGTGAGGCCACCAGCTCCTGCCCCAGTCCAGTCCCACCCGGCCTGCATGACTGGCTTCATGAAGGGGCTAAAGCCTCAGTGCACAGCCCTGACCTTCGCCAGGTGCCAGGCATTAGAGTGCATGCTGCTCAAACCATCTAGGGCGGGACAGGCATGAGGACCCCACCTCACCAAGTGGCTACTCCAAGCCAGGCCCTTGCTTGTTTCAAGCCATCGTGTACCATGGCCAGTTTAACACGGCAGGCTTGCAGCACTTCGGATGGCCACTGGTAACTAAGGCCAAAGGTCCCTCTGCAGTCAATTCCAAGTGCCAGGTCCTTTTCTCCCACAGCCACACAGACCTCCTGCTGCCTGCTGGCCATCCCCTCTGTGCCCCGTGTCCCTCACACACCCGGCAGCTGCTCCCACCTCCATCAAGTCTCTGCTCACGCGGTGCTAGTTAGGAGCCTTCTCAGACTCCTCACTGAGCCAGCAAGTGAGCAGGCCAGCCAGTGAGGTCGGCATCTCTCTGCTTACCCAGCTCACGTGGAGCCCGTCAGCCTCACAGACTGAGGAGCCGAATGCCGCACTCCTCTCAGGCAGCCCACACACGCTCTGCCCAGCAGAGACAGATGGATTCCATAGGCCAGCGTCGGCTGACCCGTGTGCCCTGCAGCAGGACCCCAGGGTCACCCATGAGTTGCACCGTCTGGTTCCAGGCAAGTCAAAGGCCTTCTGCTCATTTGCAGGCTCCCTGTTGGTGGTTTCATCCAATGAACTGTAGTACCTCCTAAATTAAGAGCAAGCTCAAGTGTGCCGAACAGGAAGTCATACTGCCCAGGCAGATGAGCAGACAGCTTAACTGGTAGTGAGGTGACAGTGACCCTCATGCGTGTGCTATGCTGGAGACCACGAGGGAAGGCAGGTGACTGAGGAGGGCCACTTGGCCAGGGAGGCCCAGGTGGCAGGCAGGATGTGGAAGAGCAGAGTTTGCAGGTTTCAGCTCAAGGAACGGTGCAAAGCAATCTAAGCCTACACTGGCAGAGCGCTGCTCCTGTCTGGGGTGGGCCCTGCAGAGACACCCGTCAGCTCTGGTGTTTGCTGAATGTGCAAACCAGGACAAGAGGACAGGAGTCAGCACTGGGCAGGACTGCTGCTCAGAGCCCTGAGGCAAGCATCTGGGTGACAAACTGTTCCCAGAGACGGTGCCACATGTGATAAACTGGGTTAATGCTCAAGACCCGCTGAGCCTTGGACAGTAAGCTGAGCAATGTGAGAAGCTACCACATGATTTAGAGGTTAGAAGCATAAAAATATCATGAATTAAAAATGTGTATGAAAGAATAAAATGATAAATTTTAGATAATTCTAAAGTCTATAATTTGGTTCTCTAAACTAAGGAATCTGAGCTTAAATAACGATGAAGTTCTCTATGTATTTAAATGCAAATTATTACGTACTAAATTCAGCAAAATATGTGTCCTAGGTCCCTGTGTTACATGTATGAGAACCAAGGACGAGGCTCATCTCCCACACCACACTTATGTATATATAAAAAGCCCTCATGAGCTGGGCGCAGTGGCGCACGCCTGTAATCCCAGCACTTGGGAGGCTGAGGCAGGAGGATCACGAGTTCAAAGCCAGCCTCAGCAATGGTGAGGCACTTAGCAACTCAGTGAGATCTTGTCTCTAATAAAATACAAAAAAATGGCTGGGGATGAGGCTCAGTGGTCAAGTGCCCCTGAGTTCAATCCCCAGTACCAACAACAACAACAATAACAAGCCCTCATGTATAAGGCTCATGACTTGGACGTGACCAGAACCCTCCTATTTGTGCTTCATTCTTCATTAGAAGGATGAACTTTTGACATGTAACTCTGTAAGAGCCTTCGTTATGGAAACTCCAAAAGCTGGGTACTGAACTGATGAATGAAGTGGCCAGGAGCAGAGAGATGCCCACGCACGTCGCGTCAGCAGGGAATGGCAAACTCGGGACAGGAGGAGCAGTTCAGCCAGCCCCCACACAGCAGCTTCACAACGGAGACTGGCACGCCGCATGTCGCCTCTTACCTGGACCCTGGTCTCTCCATGGCTGTCCTTGCCCAGAATGGCTGTACGCCGAGCTTGTCCTGTGGGAGCCGGAGCCCTGCCTTCCCCACCTCCCTGCGGGAACACGGTCAGCACATTAGCACAGCACGCTCGCCTTGCCCCAGGCCCAACAGCGTGGCAGGGGGCACTGGGTCAGCAGTCGCCACGCGTTCAGTGGGCTCGCAAAGGGAGGGCGCCGTGGGTGTACAGCCAGGACCACAGCACATGAGCTGCCGCAGGGAACCCGACCCTGTGCCAAGGGCCCAGGGCAACAGCCAGCCAGACAGGATGGCTCACCACGTTCCTTCCAAAGGCGGTCTCAGGACCACTGCGGCCCCCAGGGTGACGGGGCCAGGAGCTTCACCCCTGGAAGGAGGTATGGGCCCACCTCTGATGCCCCTGACCGACTCCTCCTTGGGGGATGTTCTATCTGGGACTTCAAGAGCTCCTCAAACTCATGGACACATACTTCACAGTTTCATAACTTGCCAAACCCTGCCACCTTGTGCCATCTGTCTCCACTAGAAGACGTGACTCAGTATCGTTTCCTTCAGTGTTTTGGTGTTCCAGTGACCTACAAAGACAGAGGCCGAGACATGGTGCTGCGCTGCTGCATATGGCCCATGGGCAGCAGGGCCTTGGCCAATGTTCCCTGGAGTCTCAGGCACAGGAGCCACTTCTGCATGCAGCCACTCTGGACACAAGGGACCTACTCAGCAGGTCCAGACCACAGCCCTCGGGGTTCTGATCACCAGTAAGGGGAGAAGACTGAGGAGTGCTCAAGGGTGCAGGCATATGCTGCCAGGGTCACCCTGGCTCCTCTTCCAGCACCACTGTCTGGGCCTAGGACAGCCTCCAGTCTGTCTCCTCATCCCCATTCTCTGCTGCGGATGTAGACACCTTCCTAAGTGGCATTTCTTTTTTTGGTACCAGGAATTGAACCAAGAGGCACTCTACTATTGAGCTAAATCCCCAGCTGTTTTTGTTTTTTATTTTAAGACAGGGTTTGGTAAGTTAGTGAGGCTGGTCTTGAACTTGTGATCCTCCTGCCTCAGCTTCCTTAGTCCCTAGGAATATAGGTATGCACCACTGCACCCAGCTAAGAGCGGTATTTCTGACTGCATCACTTTAAAAGCCTTCAAAAGCTCTCCTACTTGCACTAAATAAAAATGTCGACTTTTGAACTTGGCATTCAACATCCTCCTGTATCCAGCTCCTGTCAACCTTTGTCCTGGCTCTTCTCCTACTATGGTGATGTACCCAGATCTAACCACTGCCCTTCCACCTGCACTAGACTGCCTGCCATGGCTCCAGTGCTGGGCTCCTCGAGAGTGCCCTGTGACTGCCACCCTTGCTGCTGAGCCACCTGTTTGTAACGTATCCGTTGTATCCATCACATCTCCAGCTCTGGAGGCTTCTGTGGGGACAACGCTGGATCCGTGCCAACACTGAGCTGCACGTGACCTGTGTTCATGGCTGCTGGCTCCAGAAGCCGACTCAAGGGAGGTGGATCCTGGGGCAGCCACCGTGCAGCCGTGTGAACAGGTGGCAACCTTAGCACAGGTGTCATCTCCTCACAGCACACATGGACAGCGTGACCAGAGAGAAGTCTGGGTATGCAAGGCCCAGTGACAACGGACACCTCAAACACCCAGCACACAGCCTGCAGCAAGGCTCTCTGCCATTTGCCCCGCTCTTGAGCAGTCTGAATCAGGAGCGCATGCGTGGGGCAGGCTGAGCCCGACTGTTGACTGCCCTGGGAACAGCAATGGAGAGATGCTGGCGCGCTTCCTCTGTACTGCTTTGAGGTCTCAAATTCTACCCACCTGCAGCTGTTAGGCTAAAGCTAAAAAACAGAGGAAAGGTTAGCAACTGGGAAAAGATACCACCCTTTCCTGGTCAGGGGCAGCTCCCCACCCAGCTGCTCTCCCTAATGGGTCCACACTCGATGCCAGGAGGACTGGGCACCTGAAAGGCTGGGTGCTCCTGTCACGTACAGCCTCCAAGGTGAAGTCTGCAGGGCTGGTGCCAACTGAGGGTCCTGAAGACAGCCTGGCGGGCAGGGGTCTGGGTGAGCTCTCACTCCATCAGGAAGAACATCAGGCTGCGAAGGTTCAGACACCAACCAGACGAAGACAGGGAGAACAACGAGATCCCCACCAACAAGACAAGCAGCGGGGTGTCCAGTGCCACGATACACAGAAGCATCCCATCACGCACCCTTAGGTGCTACTGAGTGTGCCTCCCAGATCCCTGGCCACCTGGTGAAGGTGCGAAGGGATGAGATGGACTCCAGAACACACTGGCCACACTTCCCTGAGTTCAGCTGCACTTGACCTACGATCCTCTGTGAAGGAAGTGACGCACACAGAAGCACCGTGAACATGAGAAAGATGCAGACAGCGGTGGAGCTCTGCAGGGGAAAGTGGAAAGCCTGCGGCCATCTCAGGGCCACATGCTAGGCGCTGCATGGAAAAGCTGAGGCAAAGCCACACGGGGAGAGGACCCCAAGGCCGAGGCACAAGAGAAACACGCAGCAACCAGTCACGGGGAGAGGCTTCTGCATCTCCTTTCTTACTTTCTTCATACTCTCAAGCTTTTCTAATGTCTTTGTTTTGTGAATGCTCCCTGGTGATCTCTGTCCTTGGAGAATGTGGAAGGCAGGGCATGCACAGAGAGCGCCTCCTCACTCAAGAACAAGTGGCTCCCTTCGGAACACATTCTCAATGGGCCCAATTTAAACCACTGGGCAGGGTCCTGTCCCATCAATGCTAACCTTTTCTTGCACTTCTATCCACCTCTTCTTGGAGTTCTTACCGATAAACCACAGAAGTGGCTGGATCTATCCTGGGCCCACAAGACCCAGTGACAGGAGTGCTGTAGTGCCCACCCCTTGCCCACCTGTGTGGTGTGTGCTCCAGTGCCCTCTGCCCACAATGCGTCGGTTCTCCTTCATGCAGGCCTTGCAGACCACTGCCTTCAGGTTGTGGAATTTGGTGAGCCAGGATCTCTGCAAACAGATCAGATGCAATGAGAGCTAGTTCTGTGTCCCATGACTAGCAAGGTCACACCCACGAGAGGGACCTGTGCCCAAGGACATTGCACCAGCAAGGATGGAGACTTGCTCCCTTAGTGCGACAAGAGGGCTTGTAAGGCTTTTCTCCTACATCCCCTGGCAAAGCATCAGCATGCAGCTGTGCCTGCTTCATCTTCTGTAGATCAGACCAACCTGCAGCCCTGCTGTAACCAGCTGGGTGACTGCCACACAATCTGACTGAAAAGTCTGTGCAATCAACAGACCTCATTTTCCATCTCTGTGCAAGAGCACTTACTGGGGAGCCAAGGTCACAGACAGCAGCAGATGGTAAGGCAGCATGCTCTCTCCTTGTAGCCTCCTCTTACTAGTGAGCACTCTGCACCGTATGCTTGGATACTTTTCAAACCTAATGTCACCTGTGCTGGCCAGAGATCAGGTACAAGAAAGAGGCCTGTGAGACTCCCAGCAGCAGCCTCCGGCTGTCTCCTCTTGCATCTGTGGCAGTGATGCCCAAACCCGAGGTATGCTTTTCCTCTTATTTTGCTTTTGCTTTCCGCTCATCATTTGGGCTGCTCCCAAGTTCTGAAGACTTATAGCCCTGTGCCACCCTGGACATTTTTTCTTTTTTTTGTTGAGAAATGGAGGTGGATGAATTACCAAATGTTTCCCCTGAAACACTCCATGAGAGCTTGGTATAATCCTTACTTGGAAGTCTTGCAGGAATGGGCAGCAATGGTGCTTAGAAATCTGGAGAAGCACGTGACCCAACAACATGGGAAGCCTCCAGAGTGTCGAGGTTCCCAGGCTGGCCTGCTGGCCTCACACCCTGAGGACTTGCCCTGTCCCAGGCTGGCCAGGTGTTTGTGGGCTCCTCTGTAGGGAGAGTGAGCTGCACTGTGTGTCTGGTGCTATGGAGAGCAGCCATGGAAACACAGTCAGTGCCCCAAGGTCAGCCGAGAGACTCCTCAGTGCCTGGGATGGTGGGGAGGTTTCTAGGGAACACATCTGTTTTCCTAAAGCTACACGCCCATTAGGACTGACAGCCCAGTTTGCCTTCCAATGTCGGCTTCAGGACTGCAATTTCAGGTTGCTGGATCTGTTTCTGAATGTGCAAAAAACCAGAACTCACATTTTGTTCCAAAAGAGCCTCCACAGAATACCCTTTTTCAGACTGTAGGTACTTCTGATGGAAAAGCTTGCCATCAAATACGCTCCAGGGCATGAACTCACTCGTCTTCCAGGGGAAGCCACACGCACTATTGACCAGGGCCAGAGTGGTGAGGCCGCGGACAAGAAGGGAGCCCAGCTGCACAGCTCTGGGGCTGATGTACTCGAGCTGTAGAGACAGAGTGAGGAACAGCAGTCAACACCCGAGGAAGTCAGCAGTGGCCACCAGGTCAGGCCTCATGGTCTCTGCTGTCTCTGCCAGGAATAGGACTTAATTTAATCAAATGCTTTTTGAATCCATTAATATAACCACTCCCCCGCCCCCCAATCACTGTGTTAAGAAAGTGAACCATGGTAATTTTCAAGTGCTAAATCGACCTTGGATTCCAAAAATAAACCTGCTTGCCCATCATGTACTATGAGCTTTTACATATTACTAGATTCAGTTGTTTTTTTTTTTTTTTTTAAGAAATTTGAATTTTTTTTCATGAAATAGGCCTCAAATGTTCATTTCCCATGATGCTGCTGTTAGATGTTGATATCAAGGTTCTGCTGAACTCACAAAAAGTGCTTAGAGAGCCTTCCCTTACCCAACTGCTCCTCAGGGTCTGGGAAACTCACAGGAGCCCTCTGGCCTGGAGTTCTCTGTGGGGCAAATTTCCTAGACAGCGGCTCAGGCGGCCTGTCTCCTCACGTCACTAGCACCAGGCCCACACCCGTGGGTAGGGTTCCACTGGCCCGAGCTCCCCTCTACCAGCAGGAAGTTCCCCCACTGCATCTTTCTGTGAGCAGCGTGCTGTGTGCACTACTACTGGCAATCCAACTTCTCCAGTTCTTACCAGATTCTCTAGGGCTACTTATTATACTCATCTTTTCAAAAAATTCTTTAGAAGGTGCAGAGATTTCCCATACATCCTGCAACCACATGCAGAGCCAGCCCTGCTATCAACACCCCCCCAGGGATTGTCAAAGCAATTCTCCAACCAATGTCCACAGTTTTCAGGAGGGCTTACTCTGTGCTGTAGACTCCATGGTTCTGACAAATGCATAACGACAAAATCCCACCAAGAAGTGTCACACAGAGCTGTTCCCTGCTCTAGAAGTCCTGGGTGGCCCTAATCCTCCTCCTCCTCCTCCACCCTGAATCTACCATGCAGGTTCACACAGAGTGATTTCAATCATCTTCAGTCTTAGGCCATTCCAGCCCTCAGCGGTGCACAACAACAAAACAAAACAAAACAAAAAAGGTGGGGGGATGGAGAGGGTTGAAAAGCACCAGCCCCTTTCTTTTCTCTCTCAACCCCAAAGGAACTGCAAAGGACAGTCTGGCACAAGCAGTGAGCACTCATCCATTCTTGTCAACTGTTCTGACCACCTCAGTGGAGATGACGCTTTCATTAGTCATGTTTCTTCATGTCTTTGCTGTGCTCATTGGTCCATGGATATGCACTTGCATGCATGCGTGCGCGTGCACGCACACACCCACACAACTGCATGAATGAAGTCGGTACAGGGTATGAATAATAAATTCAATAAGGAGATAGAAATACTGAAAAATAACCAAACAGAAATCTTGGAAATGAAAGACAATGATAAATCAAATGAAACGTTCAGGTTAATGTCTAACAGAGTAGATCGTGATAAAGACAGACTCTCAGAGCTGGAAGACAAAGTGCCAACCTTGAACGTTCAGGCAGTATTAAAGAAAGTAAGTAACTAGACCACAATATGCAAGAACTCTAGGACATTAAAAGACCAAACTTAAGAATCACTGGAATTGAAGATGATTATGAGACACAGGTTAATGGCATGGCTAACCTCTTCAATGAAATAATAGCAGAAAAAAAATTTAAACCTTAAAAATGAGATGGACATCCAGATACAGGAAGCATTCAGAACCCCAAACAGACATGATCAAAAAAGAACCTCTCTGTTGATATGTTATAACATATAGAATAAGGACAGAATTTTAATGGCCTCAAGAAAAAAAAGTCAGATTACATTTAGAGGCAAGCCAATCAGAATTATTTCTGATTTCTCAGTAAAAAAACTCTTAAAGTGGGGTTGGGGCTGTAGCTTAGTGGCAGAACACTTGCCTAGCATGTGTGAGGCACTGGGTTCGAGCCTTAGCACTTCATAAAAAACTAAACAAATAAAGGAATGCTATCCATCTACAACTATAAAAAAATTAAAAAAAAAAAAAAAAAGACTCTTAAAGTGAGGAGGGCTGGGGCTGGGGTTGTGGCTCAGCGGCAGAGTTCTCGCCTCACACGTGCGCGGCCCGGGTTCGATCCTCAGCACCACGTAAACATAAATGCACTGCATTGTGTACAACTAGGGTAAATGAATAAATATTTTAAAAAAAAAAAGTGAGGAGGGCTGGAATGATGTGTTTGAAGCTCTGAAAGAAAATAATTATCAACCAACATTGCTTCATCCAGTAAAGCTATCCTTCATTACTGAAGAGAAACAAAAATCTTCCAATATAAGCAGAAACTAAAAGAATTCCTTGCTATTAAGTCAGCACTACAGAACTTACACTTCAAACAGAAGAAATAAAAACTCCAGAGCTCGGGCCGGGCGCAGTGGTATATGCCTGTAATCCCAGCAACTCAGGAGGCTAAGTCAGGAGGATCGCAAGTTCAAAGCCAGCCTCAGCAATGGAGAGGCACTAAGCAACTCAGTGAGACCCTGTCTCTAAATAAAATACAAACAGGGCTGGGGATGTGGCCCAGTGGTCGAGTTCCCCCGAGTTCAATCTCCGGTACTAAAAAAAAAAACCAAAAACTCCAGAGCTCACAAATGACAAATCTCATCTAAAGAGTAGTTAAGCAATGAGCCGGGCGCAGTGGTGCACGCCTGTAATCCCAGCACTTTGGGAGGCTGAGGCAGGAGGATCGCGAGTTCAAAGCCAGCCTTGGCAATGGCGAGGCACTTAGCAACTCAGTGAGACCCTGACTCTAATAAAATACAAAAAAAAGGGCTGGGGATGTGACCCAGTGGTCAAGTGCCCGAGTTCAATCCCCAGTACCACAAAAAAAAAAAAAAAAAAAAAAAAAAAAAAAAAGAGTAGTTAAGCAAATGAGAAGTAAAAGAATGGAAATTGATATACCATGCAAATGGAGCCCCAAACCAAGCAGAAGTAGCTACTCTCCTATCTGATAAAGCAGGCTTCAAGCCAAAATTCCCCAGAAGAGACAAAGAAGGTCACTTCATACTGGCAAAGGGAACAATCCAACAAAAAGATATAATAATATTTAATATTTATACCCCAAACACTGGTGCACCTAATTACATAAAACTCTATTCAAATTAAAGACTCAGACTCCCATACAATAATCCTGGGTGGTTTCAACACACCTTTCTCACTGAAAGATAGGTCATCCAAACATAAACTCAATGAATAATCTTTAGACTTGAAAAATCATTATAAATCTGCCTTAACAGATGTTAAGTCATCTAAGTTAAGTCTATCTCATTACTAATAAAATTAGTAGTAAAAAGCCTTCCAACAAAGAAAAGTCCAGGACCAGACGGATTCTCAGCTAAATTCTATTAGACCTTTAAAAAAGAACAAATGCCAATGTTCCTCAAATTATTACATAGAATAGAAACTTCAAAATTCATCAAGCAACACTTTCAAATTCATTCTGTGAAGCCAATATCACAAGCATATCAAAACCAGGTAAGGAAACCTTAAGGAAAAAAAATAAATAAATAAAACTATAAACCAATATCCCTGATGAACTTGTATGCAAAAATCCTGAATAAAATATTAGCAAATTATATTCAAGAACATATTAAGAAGATTGAATATCATAACCGTTTGGTTTTAACCCAGAAATGCAAAGATGGTTTATCATATGCAAATCAATAAATTTAATGCATCACATAAATACAATTAAGAACAAAAATCAGTTATCTCAATGAGGTAAAACTAAAAGCATTTCCTTTAAAATCTGGAATAAGACAAGGATGTACACTCCATCCATTCCTGTTCAATATAGTACTAAAAATTTTAGCCAGAGCAATTAGGCAAGAGAAGGCGGGGGGGGGGGGGGGGGGGCGGCGATAAAAATAGAAAAAGAAGCAGTTAAATCATCACTGTTTGCAGATGACATGATCTGAGAATTAGATGATCCAAAATGTTCCACCAGAGACTCCTAGAACAATATGCAAATTCAACAAAGTAGCAGGTTACAAAATCAACCACTGAGCTACATCCCCAGCCCTTCTTGGTTTTTGAGATGGGGTCTCACTAAGCTGCCGAAGGTCTCACTAAATGGTGGAGGTTGCAATCCTCCTGCCTCAACCTCCCAAGTTACTGGGATCACAGATGGACACCACCGCAGACTGACCATTCTGTCAACATTCTTGCCATCCCTCTCCAACTCAAACTTCACCTCCACTGCCCCAGTTCTAGTCCTCATTGGCCCCTGCATGCCCAGCCCGGCTCCACCCTCTGGCGACACATGCCCAACACACAGTCCCTAGAGTCCTCTCACTTTCCTCGATGAAGCCCTGAATGGCCCCATCCCCAGGACAGGCTCTGCTCTTCCACGTGCCTGCAGATCGCTGAACCCAAGGCTTCCTCACCACAACCTGAATCGTGCAATGTCCTCTTCAGGTCACCCACCTGTGGCTCCCAAACCTCCATGGAGTTTCTCTGCCCTGTTTTCTGAAACATTCCTCTGACCCCCTGGATGCTGCCTATGTTCAGAGAGCCAGGCCAGGAGCCATGGCCTCATGGCATCTCCAAGATACCTACTTAGCCAAGACAGGTGCCACCCCTGTTCCTATGCCTCATGCAGTTTTCACATCAAGCTCACTTCCCAGGAAACTGTTCTTCTGCCTTCTCCTTTGTAAACCCTGACAGATCTGACACAGGGTGTGCATTTATACTTCTACTCAGTGAATGAATCAACTAGGGTCAGAACATGGTGCCTGTACGCTCTGTTAACTGCTGCCGCATGAATGAGCAGAGGGTCCTTCTGCAAAAAGATGCAGATGTGGGCTCCTGTACAAGGCACATCCACAAGGATGCAACTGCTGCTCACTGGTACTCCCTGACTTCCCATGCAACCCAAGCCAAGATCCCGACTCAACATCCATCCTGTCAGCAAAAGCCAACACCAACAGGCCACCAGACCAGCAGCAGCCCCGACAGCTGTGATTTACCGACAGCCAGTTTCCAGGCTACAATGAATGGAACTCAAAGGCATTAGCCACACTGCCTGCTGTCACCACTGCAGGTGGGTTCTCATTGGGCATGAAGCCCGACTTGCAGAATTTCGTGTTCAAACCCTGAGCACAACATCCAGACTGAACCACCTCATCCTGAGGCTTGGCCACCTGCTCCAGGCACGGCGTCACAGCAGGCACCCATGGCTAGAGGGTTTCCTTCACCACCAAGCCAGGCGACTAAGCCAACCAGACCATTTCTAAGACTTCCCACTTGCGTCTGTGTGCAGAGGGATGGACCTGGCTCAGTTCATCAACCATGGTGACGGCTCCCCTACCCAAAGAGGACCAGGCCAGATAGGAATGTGGACGCCCTGTCCTAAAGGAACAAAACCTTATGCAAATAATCCACTGACATCCTCGACAGCTCTTCAAGACAAAGGTGTCACCTGCTCTTCCTGCAGGCTCATCTTAGCGCAAAGTAACCTGAACTTTTCTATTCCCATCTCACAGTTTACAAAAAATTTACACTTTATCCCTCCCTCCACCCTGAAGAACTAAGCATAGAACCAAATCCAAAATAGGTCAAGTAAGTGCAGGATGAGGGTTACAGCTTGTGATACTGACTCACAGGTCACCCAGATGGGCAGAGAGACATCAGAACTTCAGTGAAGCTTTTAGTTCAAAAAACTGCATAGGCTTTAATTCAGGTTGCTAAGTACAGAACTAACTGACTCTGCTCTAACCCTAAGTGACGGTAAGAATACAAATAGAAGAGAACAATAAATTCTGCTGGCAGCTTCTTCACCCAGTAGTAACCAGGACTCACCTCTGCTGCTTGGGCGCCACCTCTCTGGTCTGGGAGACACGGTGACGTTCCGTATGCATTTCACATGCCACATGCTACATCCCAGGATGTGTTAATGGTGTGTTGGCCCCATCTGCCCTGGGCTCTTATTTCCCTGAGTGCAGCTTCAGTTTCAGAAAGCAGATCGGATCTGGGCTTCTCAGCAGGCTCTGTGAGGGCTGTGGCCAAGGCCTGCTAAAACCATGCAACAGAGAAACCATTCCTTCAAGCCAACAAGGGCTCCGGGGGAAGAGTAGCAGCAGAGGTGCACAGCACTCTCCTCCTGTGTGCCCCAGGACTCACAGAACCCCCCAGGGACCCAGGGCAGCATAGCAGAGGCTGGCTAAGAGGCATGGCCTTCAGCTTATCTGACTCAGCGAATGGAACTAATAAGTGAGAGCAGCCTGTATTTTGAAAACAGGATTTAAGGTGCTTTGGAAAGGAAAAGCTGAATTATCCTGAGGAGGTAATGGGAGTGGGTGGGAAGAGAAGCCAGAAAAAACATTTCTTAATATCCCAAAAGCCCACAGTAAGTATTTAAGAGTAAACAGCTCAACTGTGGATGTTTATATATATATATATATACCGAAGAAGCTCATTTGCTAGGATTTATGGGCAGTGATGGGAAATGATACCTGCATGAAACAGAACTGTTATTTCTAAGCTTTTGATACTGCTTCACTTGCGTGTTTATCCTCTAACTGGGCAGGACATCACAAACATACTACTATGTGTCAGCAAACAAAACAGCAAAAACAGACTTTCTTTGGTCCAGAAGTCCTGGACTGACTTTGAAGGTGCATAACAGAACCCTGATCTTGACTGCAGTGGGCAGAGCAGGGGGCAGGGGGCTGGGGCCACGCTTGCTCACACCAGCTGTCGTGCAGCTGCCCTATCAGATGGCGGAAGGGGCGAGCCTTTCAGGAGAGTGCTTCACAGGGCTGAGGCCTCTTGCACTGGCCATGCCCGCTCAGAGCTCCTGCTGCATACCTGAAAGCCACGGCTGGCCCATGCTGTGATCATGCTGCCCAACGTTCTGGTACTTTTCACTCTGAAAAGCAGTTCCTACTTGCTGAGGATCACCATGAGGCATGGCCATGTGAGTCCTGCCACCAGTCCCAGGACCCCAAGTCCCCAGCAGAGGCTGTACACCACAGCCCCCAAACACTACCAGCTCTAAACCAACCTGGTCGTCTTCTGTTCCCTGGGTTCTCCTGCCCAAACTAGCTCACATGACAAACGTTGGGTCCAAGGCTCCTAGCAGAACTTGACGCAGAACTGTATGACCACTGGTGAGCTACAGAGTTGGTCCAACTTGGAGATGGACGACATCTGGCTCCAAGGTGGAGAGGGAGAAGCTGAGATGCCAGGGGTGGGGTGGGAGCTGTAGGCTGCCAGGCTTTTTCACCACACAAGGACACAGCCTTTCCCTGCCAGGCCCTGGAGGGGTCTTGTCTTCAGCCAGCCAAGCAGACCTCCCTCCTCCTCCTGCACACACTCTCACCCAATGCTATTGTTTGTATTTTATATCTTTAAACCAGATGCAAAGTGAACAGTGTTGCAAGCATCCCTAGAACTTTAAGGACATCAAGAACGCAAGTGTTCAACCAGCAGGTGCTGCCGGGTACATGCGGAGGCTCGGTTCAGGATGTGGCCGGGCTCTGGCCTCTGGACTGTGGCCAGAGTGCCCACAACGGTGGGAACAGCAGCAGTCGTCCACATGTGCACGGGGAAGGTGATGTCCCCAGGCCTGACAGCCTCCTCAGCACCCCACAGACACTCTGCTGCCCTGGTGCTCAGGAGACGGAGGGCGTGACCAGCCCAAGGGCAGCCTTGTACCCACCTTTGGGTCTAAATGTTGATTCTTAGCTACTTCTATGCTCAGAGCTGGTGCCAGACGATAGAGAGGAAAACCAGTTCTCTACTGCTTTCAGATGGTCTCTAGAAAGGACCCACGAATAACAGAGAGAAAGGGCAGCTTAGTGCAAAGACAGTACACATGGAGGAATCCACACGAGAAGAGGAAATGGGGAGCAGGGGAGCAGCATCGGCACCCTGCAGAGCCTCCTCTGCCGACCCCAGAGCTGCCACGCCGCAGACCTGCAGCTCTGAACCTGAGTGCTCTCAAGCTCCCACCTGCCTCCCCTCCTCCTCCATCATGTGCCCTGCAGGGCTGCTGGCAGAAGTAGGCTGTCTCAGTTCCATATGTTCCTGCCCTCCAGGCTGGCCAGGCGTCTAGGGAACCCATGGAAATGGGGCCCTGAGCCTTGCCCTTGCTGGGGGGCCTGGGGGCAGAGCGAGCCACCCCACTTCCCAGGGAGAGCCAGGGAAGTAGGCAAGGTACACAGAAAGAGGGGCCTCCCAGAGTCCCCAGCCGCGATCCTCGGCGAGTCGGCAGGGCACACGGAGGAGGACAGGGATGTATGTGCTGGGTGTATGCCAGTGGGGATGGTGGAAGTGAGGACGCAGCCCTCCAACCTCACCACTGCGTGGGATAAGGTTGGTTTGCAGAATGGGGGTTTGGAAAGAAATCTCACTGCCATAGCAAAGGAAAGGCACATTTTTGGCGAAACTGAAATCATGCCCTGAGGTATGTTTCTGTCTAGAAAGGACCTGCATCTGAAAGTCTCCTGTTCTGAAGAAATGACTCCCATGCCAACACTGCTGCTGTGTTTTGGACACTACAGACATCCCAACATGGTGACAGATGGGCACCAGGGACGCCAGGCACCACCTGTAATCCCAGCAGCCTGGAAGGCTGAGGCAGGAAGATCTTGAGTTCAAAGCCAGCCTCAGTAACTTAGTGAGACCCTGCCTCAAAATAAAAAATAAAATGGCTGGGGATGTGGCTCAGGGGTTAAGCATTCCTGGGTTCACTCCCTGATACAAATAAATAAATATTAAAAAAAAAAAAAAAAAAAAAGAAAACTGAAGTCAAAGACCACGGGAGACAGCAAAATCTCATATTGTGAAGCACACTAAAGACCGAAGACCTATTAAGGATGATTTTGGAAGGGGCCACCCCCAACAAAATTATTTACTAACTAGAAGATCACGCTTAAGGCCATAGCAGTAAAATGGAAAAAAAGCCTTCCAAAACGAAAGCTAATTCCTGGGAACTATGGGGACACCCGCGGAAAGGGGCCATACGCTCTTTCCAGCAATCATACATATTTAAAAACCTGATTGAGAGTCAGCCCAAGTGGGTGCACGACAACACAGAGATCAGAGAGAGGCGGCTGTCCGATCAACTTACTGGCGATTCAGACAAGTGAAGAGCTCAAACCTGGACCTAGAATCCCATCCTAAGCAGGACAAGGAAAGACGGTTTCCAGGAACGCAAAAATGGTTACTGGTGGCAGGACGGGAGAGGCTGCACAAAGCCCTGACAAGCCAGAGACCACACCAGAGACAAGCTCCACCTCGTAAGGCCACAACACAAAGGTCTTGTTTTTTTGTCCAAGTAAATTTTATTATTTTCAGCAATAAACTTCCATTTTTTCAAAGTTTTTGCTTTCAGAAGAGGTTACTTATTAAATGTGATTGTTTAAAAATCTATAATAATCTTGATATTTGGGCAACTCCAACACATTTCACATACTGGTCCTTTCAAAAATTTACCTTGCCAGGGATGGAGGCACATTCCTGTCATTCCAGCAACTTGAAAGGCTAAGGCAGGAGGATCCCAACCTCAGCAACTTAGCAAGACTCTGTGTCAAACTTAAAAAAAGAAAGAAAAAGAGCTGGGGATGTGGCTCAATGGTGAAATACCCTTGGCTTCAATCACAGTAGCCAAAAAAACCCAACAACAACAACAAAAAGTTTACCTTAGCCGGGCGCGGTGGCGCAAGCCTGTAATCCCAGCACTTTGGGAGGCTGAGGCAGGAGGATCGTGAGTTCAAAGCCAGCCTCAGCCATGGTGAGGCACTTAGCAACTCAGTGAGACCCTGTCTCTAATAAAAACCAAAAAAAGGGCTGGGGATGTGGCCCAGTGGTAGAGTGCCTCTGAGTTCGATCCCTGGTACCAAAAAAAAAAAAAAAAAGTTTACCTTAAGGCTCATTTTAGTGAACAAATTTATTTTCGTGCAGTAAAAAAAATAAATATTATTTAAAGAAGAGGGTGGTCATCTCCCCCTGGGAATCATGCCATAATTTCTAAGTGGAGTATATACATTTTCAAAATTGTGTTTATGATTTTGTATTTAAATAATGAATGTGTCCATAACATACGTGACAGAATATAAAACTAAAAAAAAAAAAAAAATTAAAGATTTAAGTAAAAGCAAACAAAAACCAAACTAATTATTAAGTTTGAGTCTTTGTCATCTGCTCGCCTCATCGGAGCAGGGATCAGGTGGTCAGTCCTCTGCTCTGCTCACACATCAACTTCCAAGGCATTCTGGTTTTCCCAGTATGGACTGCAACCTCCCTGGCTAAAGCCTGATCCCGGTGGGCCAGGATCAGAACGCCATCCTAGGCCGCTTCTCCACCACCAATCCACTCACCACGCAGCAAGTCTGTGGGAGCCTGACCTGGAGACCGAGTCTCCAGAGCCACATTTTGCAGGCCCACAGCCCGTCTGGCCACAGGCTCAGGGTTGTGGGACTTTGCCTTGGGTGGAATTATGCCTCAGTCTCTCTCACATCTGATTTAGATTATTTTTTTCTTTTTTAATTTGTTCTAATTAGTTATGCATGACAGTAAAATGCATTTTGACACATCACACATAAATGGAGTATGACTTATCATTCTTCTGGTTTCACGTATGTGAATTACACTAGTCGTGTAGTCATATATATACTTGTTGATTCTAAAATGAGTCAACACTTTTAGAACTACTTTTTAAATGAATGTGAGTTACATGTGAGTACAGAAATTTGGGGGGGGGGGGGGGTCAGAAGCAGAACACCATGGACTGTTTGTATCCCTCCAAATTGTTGTGTTGCAATCTCACCCCACTGATGGCACTGGGAGTGGGTGGTGACGAGGTACAGGCGAGTGCTCGTAAGAGGATCCGTGCCCTTAAGAAGAGACCGGAGTGCTGGAACAAGTAAACAAAGGGGTCACCAGCATACCAAGTGGAGGGCCCTCCCCAGACACCAAATCTGTGGGCGTCTCTCTCCTGGGACTTCGAGTCTTCCAAACTGGGAGAAACAAAATGTTTGTGGTTTAAGCAACTCAGTCCACAGAAGTTTGTGATGGCTGCCCAAACTGACACACATCTATTGGTTCATTCCTTCAGTTTTATATGACAATAATAAAAGCACTTTTCTAAAGGCCTCTTAAGTACATGTTTAGACGATCCTGATTCTGTGGTTGTTTTAGGGTCTACCTAGGAAAGCACTACTCTGAGGGCTTGAGTGTAATCTACTTCCCGAGCCTTTTGGTTCTCTGCACAGAACTTCAAGTCTGATCAGAAGGCTCCCCAGCAAGAGCAGCACTAGGTGGGATCTACGCAGAAGGGCCTAGGCGTGCCTTCCACACACAACGTCCTGGAGCATATTCAGAGGTGCTGCAGAAGGAATGAGACCCAGACCCCAGCCTCTTCCTCATCTCCCACAGTACCAAGACGTAGACCCTGAGCCAATGTTCCCACCAACCTGGGTCTCAGAGCTTCCTGTCTGTGAGACAGAGGAACTGGGTGAGGTAGTCTGGGGTCCCACTGTGTCACAGCAGTACTACAACTCAGCACGTACTTGACAGGAGTGAGGCAACCTGGGGGACAGAGAATTCACAGGTGGCAGAGCCACATCCTCAGTTCCTGTGGACTCTTGAATCAGGTTCTATGGTAAAACTGGGTGGAGCAGGACTCAAGAGTCAGGGAATTCAAATTCACAGCTCTGCGTCTTCCTGGGAACCATTCCAAGATGCAGAGCTCTTTATGACTTCTTTTCTATCAACACAGCAAGATGAGACTCATTCACCTCAAAAGAATGACATGAGAACTAACCATGGAAGACCTCAGAAGCATCCCAAACCTGCCCACCTCATGCATGGATTCATGCTGTTCTGGGGTGTGCTTGGCTGGTAGAGCCCACTCAAGGACATGGGCACACCCCTGCACTTCTGCAATCCATGAGCCTACTGACCCACCTGCTCCTGTGAGCCAGGGACCAGCACTCTCTGCAAGAGCACACGGCTCCTTCACAGTGTCAACTCTGCAGCCCAGACAACACCGCATAATGAATGAGCATTGCTCTGTGCCAATAAAACTTGATTTTAGACACTGAAATGTGCATTTAATGTAATTTTCACATCATGACGTATCATTCTTCTTTTGACTTTTCCCTAACCATTTAAAAATGTATGGTGTGGGCAAGTTCTACCTCGTCCTTCCTCCACCATGTCCTGACAAGGACACAGCTCCCAGAGGAAGGAGGTGGTGGTTCTATCTCATGCTTTCTCCATCAGGGCCTGAATATGGACACAGCACCCAAAGGGAGAAGAGCCCCTGTCAGAAATGACCCCAAGCTCCTTGTGTCAGGTTGAGAAAGACCTTTGGGGCTCTGTGTCTCAACACACGTGCGTAACCAACAGAACTAAAGGCAAAACAAAGCCCAAATCACTGTTCACTTGATGTGTTTGTTTCAACAAATACCCATTTGCTGGTAAATGGCAAAATGCTTTTCTCAACAGCATGTGATGGCAGGAAACTCCTCCCACAGTCCTTTGCTTTCCTGCAGATCTACACCTCAGTGAGCTCAGCACAGCCCCCACACCTGATGCAGCTCAAAGCATGCCTTTCTCTGGCTCTCCTCACCCATCTACCCCTCTGATGGGCAGGTGGCCAAGAGACCTGGGCAGTGCTCCCTTGTGCCCTCCCCACTCTCGTAGGTTCCAGCCGGGCGGCCACCCGGTCACACCCTTTCTCCATCACCCCTCTCCCTTTGAGCAAGTGAGACAGTGTGGCAGTCCCCCGTCCCACCTCACAAGGTTGCTGTGGGGGCACTCTGCATCCTACCAGCCTTTGGGCAGCAGAACCCGACTCAGTGGCTGCAACATAGTGCCCCTTCTAACTGGTGGAGAAAGACTTCATTATATCTCCAAGTCTGGACACTAGACCTGTCACTGAAAGGTTGCATTCCACTCATCTACATTTTGCTTCTTTCTTTCTTTCTCTTTAATTGATTTAGCCCCAAGGAAGTTTCCTCAGAGATCAAGAAACACATCACTGCCCCTCACTGGAAGCAGCCCTCTGACTGGGAGGCATGCATTTATTCTCCCAGTGGGGCCAAGTCCACCACAGCAGCCCACTCAAGTCTAAATGGCCACACTTCCCCTGTTGCCGCCTGAAGCGATGGCCGCTTGGAGCAGCAAAACCACGGGAATAAGTTCAGAGGCAGACTGGAAACAAACAGGATCTTTATTCTGTCAGTTTCTCTCTCTGGCTCTAACAACTCTAACACATACCACACACCAGCAAAAAACCAACAACCAAAATGGCCCTGACCCGCTCCGTGCTCAGCCCAAGTCTCTCCAGATCCCGGGCCAAGTCTCGTGAGACTACAGAAGGCGACAATGTCCAAAACTCCATGGCCCGAAGTCAACTGCAATCATAGCCATCTCCCCAAACAGGGCTCCTACATTCCACAATCCTGCTGGGCTTGGAAAAGCACCTCCTTTTCACAATTCCAGCTGGGAAAGAGCCGGCTCCACTGCTCAGCAAACAACTCTTTGAGATAGATCCTCCCGAGGAGCACTCTGTCCCCCAGGGGACCCCCAGGTCCACCACCCAATGCCTGTATCACTGGAAACACTGCTCACAATCTTTGTTCAGAAAAAACACTTGCAAACAGGGACAAAATCTAAAGTTGAGGTCCAAGACCCACCTATAGTTTTAAAAGGCCAAGGATGCATGACACAGGTCACCATAGATGCCCACATGGCAAGGCAAGGATGCTGTGAGACCAGGCAGTAGATGGACACCAACTCTCCCACCCACCACCTTGGAAAGCCCCAGGTGCCGGCATCCTCAACTCACAGGCGCAGCTGCGCAGACCCACATCTTCCATTGCTTTGCTTTATGATACCTGGTCTCAAAATCCAAATGGCCTTGAAGTGCTAAAGGCTTCTCTCACACGAAGGTGCTGAGATTAGTATAGGCAGCCTCCAGGTGGGAACCACAGGACACAGGCAGAATGTGGTGTTCACCCATCACGGATCCTGGTAACAGGGGTGCACTGCCGCAGGGCATGTGTTCTTCTCCCTCCCTTGACACTGTTGACACCAGAGCCCTAACTGGCTTTCCAGCCCAGAAGCCCACCAAGCAATCCCCAAGTCATTCCAGTTATCCACACCCACATGTGCAAAGGGGCTCCTGGCTTCACCAAGTCGACAGACCTGTAGCACTTCCATGCAATGGAGTGGGTGACTCCAGAGGAAGGGCGCTCTCCTCTGGCTTTCTGGGATCCTAGGGCCAATGCCACACCCCACAATCAGCTCTTCCCAAGGTACCGCTGGGAACACCACAGGAAGGTCAGGGGACATTTACGAAGGCAGCTTCATGCAGCACTACATGCAGTCACACAGCCATGTGGCTGAACCAGATGGACACTGCCCATCTCAGCAACTGCTGGTTGGTATACCTTTCAATTGCAGAGGGCCATGTTCATTGGCAGTGTACTGAGTACTGGAAATATCCAGGAGGCAAACATGGGCCCTTTCCTTCCAAGAGGTCACAGTCTGGCAGAGGAAGGGACCGTGAAAACCACCAGTGGGCACTCAGCTCACTCAGTGTCTTGCCCTAGGACCCCACAGAGCAAGCAGCCCAGGACATGCTCTAGACCCACTTGGTGGGAGGTGTTGAGGGGGGACCAGCACACACCCTCAGAACAAGAGCTGCAACCTGAAAGGAGCTACTTAACAGAGAAGTAGAAAGACAGCACAGGCTCAGCAGAGGAAACCCCAGAGGTGCAGAGACAGGGTGCCCGCCGGAATGGCACGAAGGGGCTTTTAACTTCTGCCTTGGTGATTCTGTGCAGGGGGTGGGGCTACTCTTGTACAGAGACCCATAGAGACCAGGGAAGAGCAGAGGAAGGTAGAGGAGTTCTGCTGTGCAGGAGCCCTGTTTGGGGAGATGACTTGAATTGCGGTTGACTATGAGCCGTGGAGATTTGGGCATTGTCGCCTTCCGTAGTCTCACGGGACTTGTCCCGGGATCTCGAGGGACTTGGCCGAAATTGCTGATCGGGTCAGCGCCATTTTGGTAGTGTGTGGCGTGTGTTAGTTGCTGTTAGAACCAGAGAGAAAAGTTATCAGAATAAAAAGCTGTTTGTCTCCAGTTTGCTTCTGAAGTTCTTCCCGCGGCTCCGTTGCTCCAAGCGCTTCAGGCGGCAACAGGTGGCGGCCCGTACGGGGATCTTCGGAGCGGACAGGTAAGAACTGAAAGGTCTCTAAAGATGGGTTCGAATATAACTGAATCCCAAGTGATAGAGGCTATGCAAAGACTCCTTGATATACCTGACTCTGTTCTCAGTGAGGAGTATATAGAAAAAAGTGAAAGTGATCAAAAAAGCGTAGCTTCCACTGGGCCAACTAAGACCAGTAAAGAGAGTATTAGAAGAGTCCCCAAAATGACAAAAACCCAAGCTATTAAAGCTATTCGGGAGTTATTGGTGATAGCTGAAGGATACTTGCTCTTAATGGAACCTGGGCCTCAGGATATTGCTGTCAGTGAAATTAGCAGTGGTGAGGAATCTAGTAAAAGTGATCCTGAGAAAATGAGGAAAAAGAAACTAAAAAAGACCGAGAAAAAGGACCGTCAGGTAGAGGAAACACTTGTGTCCTCTACTCCCCCATGGGTGGAATCCATTACAGAAAATATGAAGGGTATTACTAGGCATTTGCATACCCTAGAAACAGAAATAAAAAGTCTTTCTGATCGCTTATACGCTCTCGAGGACAACTCACACATACATGGGGAACCGCCAGCATTTGAAAAGAAAAATGGACAGAGGGTCCATCAGTCAGTAGATTTCAAAACAATAAAAAATCTCAAAGAGGCAGTAATGACTTATGGGCCCCAAGCTCCTTTCACATTGAGTATGCTGGAGTCCCTTAACACCTTTAGCTTAACCCCCTCAGACTGGAAAAGTCTATGTAAAGCAACATTAAGCGGGGGGCAATTCTTGGTTTGGCGATCGCAATTCCAAGAACTTTGTATAGAAACGGCTAAAAGAAACGCGGCTGCAGGGTTTGAAAACTATAATATAGACATGCTCACAGGAGAAGGGCAATTCGCAGACTTACAGGCTCAAACAGATTATGACCCAGATGTATATGCTCAGATAAACACAGCTGCCTTAGAGGCATGGAAAACTGTACAAGGACCTGGGGATCTACAAGGTAGCTTGTCAAAAGTGATTCAAGGACCTAATGAGCCGTATGCTGACTTTGCTGATCGACTTTTGAGAACTGCAGATAGTGTGTTTGCAGATGTTGACCAAGCTATGCCATTAGTTGTTCAATTAGCTTATGAAAATGCTAATAAATGGTGCCAAGCAGCCATCAGGCCATGGAGAACTAAAAAGGATCTTTCCGTGTATATACAACTATGTAAAGACATAAATGACGCCTTTGTCACAGGAAATGTGATTGCAGCCTCAATGAGAGGTGCTTCCCCTCGAAATTTCACAAAGGCTAAACGTAGACATTATAATCAATCAGGATATTCCAGGCAAAATTATCATAATCAATCAGGCTATTCTAGGCAAAATCCCAAAAGAGAAATAAGACCAAGCTCATACATACCGTGCCCCAGGCCGCTGCCCCAGGTGTAAAAAGGGAAATCATTGGGCCAATAAATGCCATTCAAAATTTTGACATCCATGGAAATGCTTTGTTCAGGAATTCAAAAAACGGGGTACGGGGCCCAATACCCCGGGGCCCACAAATATACGGGGCATTGCAGGAGGAGTATCCTCAAGCATCCACTCAGATGCTTCCCCGACACAATCCCTACTACCCATCCACTCCCTCGCCAGAGGAACAAGAGGAAATGCAGGATTAGACCTCTGTTCCACCGCCCGAATAGTGTTAACACCTGAAATGGGGGTTCAACTGATTCCCACAGGAGTCAGGGGACCTCTTCCCTCAGGGACTGTAGGACTTATTATCGGGCGTAGTCCTAAAAGCTTATTAGGTTTGCAAGTGACCCCAGGTGTAATAAACTCAGACTACAAAGGGGAAATAAAAATAATGCTTAGCTCACCCCAAAGTATAAGTTCTGTTAATCAAGGAGATAGAATTGCTCAGTTGCTTCTCCTTCCCAATTTACATAATTCACTTAAAATGGGTATGCCTCAAGAAGGGAACAATAGAGGATTTTGTTCCACTGACTCAAGACCCATGGCTTGCTGGGTTCGAGACTGTTCAAGGAGGCCTATGTGTAAAATAAAAATCCAAGGAATAGAAATGGAGGGATTAATAGATACTGGAGCTGACTCATCCATTATTAATTTACGCCAATGGCCCAAGCACTGGCCTCTGCAAAAAGCTTCAACCAGTTTAAGAGGCTTGGGATATAATAACCTCCCAGAGAAAAGTGCGGTAATTTTAAAATGGGAGGATGATGAAGGCCATAAAGGAACATTTCAGCCTTATGTTTTACCTAATCTACCAGTTACTTTATGGGGAAGAGATATTTTGCAACAAATGGGAGTACACCTTGCAACCAAGCCTGCAGGTGTTAAATGTGAAAACCTACAGGGTAATCTTAACCATAAAAGAACTCATTATCAAAAAGTACAGAGTAATCTTAACCCTAAAAGTAATCATTATCATAAAGAAAAAAGATATTTTTTTTCGGGGCAATGAGAAAATAATTTTGAAAATACCATGGCTTTCTGATAAGCCAGTGTGGGTCCCTCAGTGGCCCCTATCTAAAGAGAAATTACAAGCAGCCCACCTACTAGTTCAGGAACAATTAGAAGCAGGTCATATAGAACCTTCCACCTCTCCCTGGAATTCCCCCATATTTGTGATCAAGAAAAAGTCAGGAAAATGGCGATTGTTACATGATCTTAGACAAATTAATAAAACCATGCAAGTTATGGGCCCTACTCAACCTGGACTTCCTAGTCCCGTAGCTATTCCAAAAAATTTCCATCTTATTACTCTTGATATAAAGGATTGCTTCTTTTCTATTCCCCTACATCCTCTGGATGCCCCCAGGTTTGCTTTTTCACTTCCGTCTATTAACAATAATGGCCCTGATCAGAGATATCAATGGAAGGTTTTACCACAGGGAATGGCTAATAGCCCCACCATATGCCAAATATATGTGGACAAGGCTATCCAACCCATTAAAAATAAATATCCAAACCTGATGTGTCTACATTACATGGATGATATTTTATTGGCCCACCCTAATCAAAAAATCTTATTTAATATACTCAGTGACGTGGTAGAAAATTTAAAAAAATATGGATTATATATAGCAGAAGAAAAAGTTCAAACCAGATCTCCCATATTATATTTAGGATTTAAAATCATGGATACTTTTATTAGACCCCAAAAAATTTTAATAAATAAAGAACATTTGACCACCCTCAATGATTTCCAAAAACTACTGGGAGACATTAATTGGCTTCGCCCTACACTAAATCTCACTACTGGCCAACTAAAACCTTTATTTGACATCCTTCGCGGAGACCCTGATCCATCTTCACCGCGAACATTGACTCCTGATGCTAGGAAAGCTTTAAAGTTAGTAGAAAAAGCCATCGAAGGAGCTCATTGTGATAGATTTGATTTAACTCAACCGCTGATGTTGATTATTATTTCTTCACAATATATACCCACAGGAGTATTTTGGCAACAAGGGCCTTTATTATGGATACATTTGCCCGTCTCTCCTAAAAGTATAATTGAATCTTATACCTCCATGGTGGCTAAACTTATTCTTCAAGGACTTAAGACTTCTACTAAAATATTTGGCATTCACCCTGCTACTATTATTACTCCCTATTCATCATCACAGATTGAATACTTATGCTTCAATGATAATGATTGGGCTATAGGTAAATGCTCTACTTCTGCAAATTTTGATAATCATCTTCCTAAGTCCCCTATATTATCTTTTTGTATTAATCATCCTATTATATTTCCACAGGTAATAAAAAATCAACCTATTCCTAAGGCATTTAATGTATTTACAGATGGGTCCTCAAATAGTACTGCTACAGTAGTCACTAAAAAAGAAAATACGACTTACATAACTGCACACAAATCAACTCAACTAGTGGAATTGGAAGCTGTGGTAAGAGCTCTGGAAAATTTTAGGGACCAGCCCGTAAACATTTTTTCAGATAGCCACTATATTGTACAAGCTGTCCCAAAATTAGAGTTAGCAGGACCAATAGCACCTCATACTCCCGCCTTTAAATTGTTTTATCAAATACAAAAACTTTTTCTTTTTCTTTTTTTTTTTTTTGGTACCGGGGATTGAACTCAGGGGCACTCGACCACTGGGCCACATCCCCAGCCCTTTTTTGTATTTTTTTTTATTAGAGACAGGGTCTCACTGAGTTGCTAAGTGCCTCGCCATTGCTGAGGCTGGCTTTGAACTCGCGATCCTCCTGCCTCAGCCTCCCAAGTACTGGGATTATAGGCGTGCGCCACCACGCCCGGCTCAAATACAAAAACTTTTGTGGGCAAGAAAAGAACCTCTATTCGTAGGCCATATTAGAGCACATACTAATTTGCCTGGTCCCCTCCATGAAGGTAATCAAAAGGCTGATGAACTTACAAAACAATATTTATACTTTCAGTGCTACAACAAGCTACTTTATTTCACTCCCAGTTTCATTTCAACAGCACCACCTTGCAACGTAGGTTTAAAATCACAAAGGAGCAAGCCAGAACAATTGTAAAAGATTGTAAATCTTGTATGACACATTTGCCCAATCCTCATTTCAGCGTTAACCCTAGAGGATTAATGCCCAATCATTTGTGGCAGATGGATGTTACTCATGAGCCAAGTTTTGGAAAATTGCGATTTATTCATGTGACCATAGATACATGCTCAGGCATGATTTTTGCTTCCTTACATTCTGGAGAAAAAGTTAAAGATGTTACATCTCATTGTTTGCAAGCTTTTGCTGCATTGGGCATCCCCAAAATGCTTAAAACAGATAATGGCCCCGCATATACGTCCTTACCTTTCAAAGAGTTTTGCGCAAAATTCAATATATCCCATAAAACAGGCATCCTATACAATCCTCAGGGTCAGGGCATTATTGAAAGAGCAAACTGAACACTGAAAATTATGTTATTAAAACAAAAAGAAGGAAATTGGAAAAGTCCTAAGGACAGATTGGCAGTTGCCCTGTTTACCTTAAATTTTTTAACTTTAGACTCTAATGGTTATTCTGCTGGAGACAGACATTGGAATCCACACCAACAACATAAACCTTTGGTTTACTAGAAGGATGTTCTTTCAGGTACATGGGAGGGTCCAGATCCAGTATTAATTTGGGGAAGAGGATCTATTTGTGTTTTTCCAAAAGACGAATCCTCTCCAATATGGATACCATCTAGATTAATAAAACAGGTACCACATCAAAATGATCAAGATGAAGTTATTGAAGAATCAAGATTAATAAAAAACGTACAAAATCAAGAGGACCAAGATGAAGGTATAGAATGATTCCCTCAAAACAGTCCTTCAAAATATTTCACAACTTAAGTGTCATTCCTCCCGGCCGGGACAAGGAGATCTCTCTTTAGTGTGTACACAATTGTATTTTTTTTTCTTTTTATACATGTCTTTATGTCTGTATATTTGTCTACATTTCATGTTAATGTGACGTCACAAATATATGTTTGTATGTTTGTGCATCTGTCCAGTGTGACGTCACAAATAACAAGCGCTTATGAAAAAAAATATATATATATATACATATGGATCCAAATAACTTTAATTCATTTTAGGTTAAGAGTATTCAATTAAGAGTAAATAATTTTATAAATGAAGGTATTTTCAATTTTGATTTATAGGTGTCCCTGGGACTTCTCTTTAGCAAACAATATGACTAGTGCTATATAACCTGATATTTTGGTGTTTTGACATAAGATTGTTTATTTGTTATTAACTTCATTTGTTTAATAGCTCATTATTTTCAATTATCTCAACAGGTAAAAGACTGCTCTGTATACAGAGACTCAAGGGTTCCAGCTAACAAATTATTTCTCTAAAGTGCCTTTACCTTTTCTTTAATCTATCTTTAATGCAGTAATTACCCTCAGTCTTTCTTTGTTTTGTTCTAAATATGATATTTTTCCAACTTATGTTTGTAGAAGCTCAACCAGCGATGTGTGTGAACAAAAATCAACTTTAATTTTCTAATCTAATTATTCTATTTTGTAGTTTGACAACTCGCCTCTTGACTCAGTGCTGCAATAGAACTGCCTTTCCTTTAATAATTGATGCTTGAGTTTCTAGGTAGCGGGCCCTGAAGATTTGTCGGTGGCATTGTCTAAACATAAAAAAGACGTCTGCTGCTACAGCTGCAGGGATCGCGGCCGCCGCAAGCATCCCTGCTGCTCAAACATCAAACAACCTCACCAACAGTGTGGCCTCTGCTCTACATGCATGGGGCCTCCTACATCAACGTGTTATAACAAATGGACATTTTGATCTTTCATTGTTTGGGACTTTACGGTACAATGCCTTGCGGGTATTTGTCTAGAGAATTCAGTGTGTTACTTGATGGAACTTAGGGCAGCTGATTTGTTTAAACAATTTGATATGCTATGCAATTTGGCTCATCACCAAAATGCTTGTCGCCTTAAAGCCGCAACATCTCCTCACAATTGGACGGCTGTTAGTCATCATACACAGTCGATCCTAAAGGGCTCCATTGGATGGCTGGTTAGCCAATGACGGGTAAGATCCCCAGAGGGGGACAACCTAAGACAGGCACAGTCGCACGGGACAGTCTCATGTGGCCGACATATCAACCTAAGACAGGAGTCAAGGGCACAGCCTTGATTATCCGATGACGGGTAAGAATGTTGGTTGCACATAGACGTCCTAGAGCATTACCTCTTTTAAAACAAAAAGGGGGAAATGCAGGAGCCCTGTTTGGGGAGATGACTTGAATTGCGGTTGACTATGAGCGGTGGAGATTTGGGCATTGTCTCCTTCCGTAGTCTCATGGGACTTGTCCCGGGATCTCGAGTGACTTGGCCGAAATTGCTGATCGGGTCAGCGCCATTTTGGTGGTGTGTGTGGTGTGTGTTAGTCGTTGTTAGAACCAGAGAGAAAAGTTATCAGAATAAAAAGCTGTTCATCTCCAGTTTGCCTCTGAACTTCTTCCCGCAGCTCCGTTGCTCCAAGCGCTTCAGGCGGCAACACTGCTGTACCTCCAGGAGTCACAGGGAATTTTAGATGACCACTGTACCCTGGGCCAGGCACAGGCTCGAGAGGCACCCCAGAGTGCAGGTACCAGGGCTAGCCCCAGTGAGGCTACAGTGTATGTCATAACTAACACAACCACAACCTGTTTTACAGAGGAATTTATCCTGACCAAACATCAGTTTACTACAAAGCACTGTGGCCTGGACAGGGTGGCTCTCACCCCCTTTTAAATTCTGAGACAGCAGGTAGCCCACCTCAGTTAGAAGCTATAAGCATAGGCAGAACCCTGAACCAGCACTCATGGCTCCTCCCACTTCACAAAGGCTGGACCAGGAAGGTGAGCAATGAGCACCAGTATCCAGGGCACACACGTCAGGGCACACTAAGACACTGCCCAGCCAGGGCACGTGAGCCAGCCACTCCTTGGCTCTGGCAGAGCTATCCTCAGGGGCCAAGACTCAAGCTCCTGCCCCCAGGTATCTGAAGAGGGGAATTCCTGCTATCTGTTCTTACAGCTTGGTACTTAAGTAACTTACTTAGAGTAATTACTCAAACTCTAAATATGTGTGTACATGCATGTTTTCACACAGGCTGTACTGACCATGTGTTACGCATCGTGACCCTACCTAAAGGTTGAAAAGCAGGCATGTCCCCAGAATTATAAGCTGGAAGCCCATGAGGCCAGTCACACTGCAAACCCACAGACCAGAAGATGTGGCTTGACTTTCCAGGGGAAGCTCGCGCTCCTCCTCAGGTCCAACAGTAGTGTTCCAGCATTGGCAGGACTGTCCTTCACACAGTGTGGAGAAAAGCCATGTTCTGTCTCTGCTAACTGGAAGTGCTCCTTTCTCCTCCTTCTCCAGCTCAGGGCTTGTACTCCTCGATTTCCTATCTTGGTTATTTCTACATGTGTAAACAAGTGGATGAACAATCATCCCTTAGCACCTGCAGGGAGCTGGTCCCAGGACTCCCCAGACACTGCAGCCTGTGGATGCTCCAGTCCATGCACGAGTTTATGTATCATTTATATGTCCTGCACCTGTGTCCCTACCCCGTGTGCGTCAAGTCCTTTCTGGATTACATATAACATCTAACACAGTATAAATATCATAAAAAATAGTTGCTGCACTGCATTGTTTAGTGAGTAACGACAAGGAAAAGCATGCACGTATTCAGCCCACACATATGCATACACATGTAGCATGCACATGGATATGCAGAGCAGGTGCTGCTTCACCACAGCAGTATTGCTGACCAAGAGTCCAGTAAGCTCTTCTCCAACAATGTGAGACACTGGGCCAGGCCGAGAACCCACAGGTTCCTCGGACCTGGAACTCAGCAGCACCATCAGCACCTGGCCTGGGGCCCATTTCAGAGCCGTGCAGGAGGAAGACAAGCCACTGCCCGAGAAGAGCCCGCAGTGCACACAACTGATGATCCTGTCAAGAGAATGCCACTGCAGGTGGAGGGACAGAAGCACATGGCCTCTGGTCACAGAGCAGCCATCTTAAGACTGGGACACCTGGCTGGTGGGGTTTGTACCTGCAGGTCCACAAGCTGGGCGGCTGATTTTCCTTGGAGGCACAAGGCCTGGGCAATAAATGCATGTAGATCCTCCAGGCAGAGTGTGTCCACCTGAAAGGAAAAGAAAAGGCCAGCATTAGGTCACAAGAAAAATCCAAGGCTTCTATTAAGTTGACCAGAGTCACTGAACTTGGGCATGCCACACACGCACAGAGACACATGTAGGAACACATGTGGGCACACAATGCTTCATACGCTGGGGCAGCAATAAGGCCTGCCTGTGGTAAAGCACAGTGACTCCGCTTCCTGTCCACACCCCCAGCTCAAAGCTCTCTGGTGTCCTCAGCTGTGCACACAACTCAGGTTAAGATGGACAGGGGAACCTGGATTCCCAGTAAGGTCTGGCTCCTCTCTAGCCAGGAAGAAAGGCCCAGAATGTCAGGGAGTGACCAGGAGGTGCCAACCAAGTCAAGTCTTCGAGCAACATGGTGAGCACTTTGGGCACACCCCACAGAGCAGACCACACAAGGCTCTCCAGACAGCACCCATAGCTAGGCTGAACAGGGGCAGCAGGAGGGGCACATCCACCTCCGACAATCTGGATGGAGCTGTGTTCTTGCCAGAGTCCCACAGCATGAACCCTCCCATTTTCTGTGGATTCAAAATGTCTGGCAGAAATGCAGAGAAGAGACAGAGAAACAAGGGAAAGAGACAGAGTGGGAAAGCTGGGTCTCAAGTGAGCCATAGTGAAAAAGAAGGCTGAAGAGCAGAGAGAGACTGCCTCTGTCCTCGTGGCCACTGCACTACCCAGTCACCCAGCAACTCCACTGCTGCAAAGAACCAAGGGCTCCCTCCAGGTGGAGAGCAGCACACTGTGGCAAGCACAGGCTGGGAGAAGCAGCACAGCAGTGAACCCGGGAGTCCCAGGTCCCTGGTCCCTTCTGAGTACTGAATGTTGGCATGTCCATTCCCAGCAAAGGAGCCCACTGTGACTTTGAGAGGCCATCCACTAGGGACTCCTGCTAACCCCAGCCAGGAGACACCACTGGGAAGACACCACACGGAGCTTCAAGCAGGTGCCACCTCACCCAGGCAGACAGGCTGTCACCAAGAGCTGGCATGTTCCATGTTTACTCCAAAGTGGTGTCACCTTTACACTAAGGACAGTAATGTAAATTATTTCAGGGAAACAGCTGCAAATATGCAGTATTCATGGCCAAGAAAAAGGATGTCAATCTTGGAAGCAAGACCGAAGCATGAACTCCCATCTCTCTGCTCAGACTGAGGCTGGCTCCAATCCTCCCTCTTGCTACTGTCGCTCAGACAGGCTCATCTTCACCACCAGCCTCCAAGAAGGGAACTACTCTACAGTGCCTGGAGACTCCTTGCAGGTCTGTGCTGGCAAGCCACTCTCCAGCTGCCGGCAGTGGTTCTCATTAGACAGCGTCTTCTGAAGTGTCTGCTCCACGACAGACTCCTCTTCTGCAGCATCCTCCGGAGTCCTGGTCTTCGGCCGTTGCTGTTAACTTGAGGGTCTGTCCAGACAAGAGGACTGAGTTCCTCTGCAGCTCCTATATACTGCACAGCAAAACACCTAACTGAAGCGAAACTACATGAAACTAATATTTTCACAAATGTACCTTTGTAACTTCCTATTTTGAGAGTCATTCATCATCCCTATAACCAGAAGCATGGCACCTTCCCACCCTCAAGGACAGCCTATGTCTGCCTTCTGGTTTCTAGCTGTGGAAAGTTCTGACTCAGCCTCTCCACATTCACTTGCACCAAGAGAGGTCATGGTCAGGACAGGGTAGAATCCTCCTCCTCCTGCTGTCTTGCTCCAGGTCTCTATGAAGTGGGACATGAGGCTAAGCTCTGGGATGCTGGGCTTTTTCTGCCTGCACAATGAAGGGGAGTGCAGGAGAGTTGTTGCATGATCAGAGATGGACTAGAAAGCCATCTCCACGGAAAAGGCAGCTCACTGTGCTCGTCCCAGGAGTGCTGACGCACGCCACTCCATTGCACACAGCACTGCAAGCAAAGCACTCATTACTATGGGTGAGGAAAGTCCACTTCCTGGCTGTCCACTGCTTCCTAGTTCTCACTGTGTCCCAAATCCAACCACAGACATATAAAGATAAATGAAAAGTGGACAGAAAAAAGTAACCAATGATATACAGATGGACAGCTAACATGCAAACCAAAAGAAATGTTTTAACACTTAAATATTACAAAATTACTGACATCTATATTAATTATGCTTTACTGTCTTGTACAAAGAAACATTCTACTCAACCCAGTAACAAAAACTAAAGTTTCTACTAGTAAATGCTATAAAACCAGTAACAGAAGAGCTGTTCAACCATATCATGCTTTTACAAAACGGTAGCTAAAGAATGGGCAGAGCCAAGAGGATACTTAAAAAGGAAAGGCGACATACTGGTGGAATTCCATACTAGGGAAGTTTCTCAAAGATAACCCTAACTACAAGACATTCCACTCCACATAACTAGAAGCTGAATGGTACATGCCAGAGCAGACCCTCCCCAGAGGGAGGGCAGCAGGGATAGGGGGCCTGACAGGGTCCACGGGGCTAGTGACCATCCTGACAGCTGTAGAAGAGACACGCATCATGAGCAGGAACGATGTTTCTGAAAACAAGTGTGGGAAGGAGACACCTTTACCAAGTGTCCAACATGATCACGAATATGGGAAAAAACAACAAGTAAAACCCTTTCAATTGGCTTTTATGATTTTCTTACATAAACTAAGTGTAAAACTACTGAAAAAGAAATAGAACAACTTGTGACTGACACTAAGATAAAGTACCTGGCACTGCAATACCTACAGTGCAGTCTGTGGTCTGGGTCACATGAGTTCCATAAGGCAGGAGAACAGTAGTAACAAGGATGGCAAGGACATCAGTGGACACCTTGATGGGCACTCCTGCAAAACGCTCCATGTGCTCTAAAACACAGCTGCCAACAACCCAGAAGGCAGCTGTTGCTATGATATTGTTTGCAGATTTGAAAAGAAAGGTGTGTACTCAGTAAACATTTTTGGATAAAGCAATGGACATGACCTGGTGAAGCTGCAGGGACTGCCCAGAGGCAGAGCAACCAAGGGAGAAGCCAGCCACTTCCCACCCACCACTCTACGGGACCCAGGAGCAAAAGCCACCCACCAACCACAAGAGGACCAGGGGCTGGGGTGACAGCCTGAGACAGTGTGACCACAGCACCTCACCCTTTCCAAAGCCTCTAACAGGCACCACAACCCTTGAGTTTAGAGCAGAGAGAGCCCTTGGTCACACTGGAGCACAGAACCTTTTTTTTAGATGTTAATGGACCTTTATTTTATTCATTTATTTATATGCGGAGCTGAGAATTGAACCCGGTGCCTCACACAGGCTAGGCAAGAGCTCTATCAATGAGCCACAACCCCAGCCCTCACAGAGCCTTCTTGTTCTGTGAACAACTTAAAAGACTAGAGAGAGACACTAGAAAAACTAGAAAAAGGAAAAACGGGCCAGAGTGAAGATCAGCTGCAGCCACAGAAACAAAACTCAGCGTTACCTGGACAAAGAGGTAGATCAAGAGGCAGCACAGAGCTCTCAGTGGGCTTTCGACAGACTGCAGCTCTTCTCTTGAGGAGGAGAGGTTGAAACAGGCTAGGAGTGCGTCCAAACGCCGGGCCTGCACTGCTGGCTCTTGGTCCAGCCACAGCAATTTCAGACTAGGTGTTCCTCCTAATTTAAAAAAAAAAAAAAAAGCCTACTTACTCTTACTGTTTGCAGTAGCAAACCACAACAAGCTTCCTCTGGAAACAGCAAGTGCCAACATATCTTCCTTCGTTATACACTTGGGGCCTCAAAGGTTAAAAGAAACTGGAACATAAATATGAACACAGCTTCCCAGCTCTACGAGGACAGAGCCTGAAGGGCCAGCACACATATTTCACTGAAACCTTCTTCTGTGGGAAGCTGGGACTCTGGCTCCCACTGCTGGAAACGCTTCTGAGAACAGACTCCACTGTGCGATTCCAGGGTGTGACAAGGGGCGCCACCCTGAGGCAGCACACCCCTGGGTGTGTTGTGAGGTGTGCAAGAGAATTGGCTGTAGGACTGCTGGATGTGTTTTCCTGGGATCCGTGTGGACATTCTGCTCGGGGGAGGTGTGCTGGGGATTCTAAAGCCAGGATGGAGGCCTCTCAACCTCAAGCTTTAGAAACCACTGCCCTAAACTTCAGACAGATGCCTGAAGCCTAATTTTTAGTGTTTTGTTTCTATACTTCACACATACATTTCTTTAAAAGTCAGAAGAGAAACCCTTAGTCTACTTAAGTCGGGACAAGCAGCAATGGATGTGGGGGAGACACAGCACACATGGGCAGCTCCACCCCGAGCAAACGGGAAGGTGCCGGCATGAGACCAGCAGAGGGTAACACCTCTCCATGATGCCCAGCAGCTGTGACGTCCTTTCAGGGCCACTGCTATATAACATATGCCAACAACACAGGGATGGCTGGGGTGAGAGGTCCCATGTGTTTACCAAGAAACAAGAGTGGCTGACCAAATGGCATCAGAACCCAGGGTCCCAGAAGGAAGTCCTCGCTCTTTTCTCCCTTGAACCATCCAGTGTTCTCAGGGGTACCTCTCCCACTGTCAGAAGTGAGGCACTCAACAAATCACTTGCATTTCTTTTTTCTCCTGTGGTGCTGGATCAAACCCAGGGCCTCACAAATGCTAGGCAAACAATCTACTACCAAGCATACCCAAGCCAGCATTTCTGAAAAGCCTTAAGTGTTCCCTCCACCAGAAAAGCTTTTTCATTATTTATTTTGGAGAGAAAAAAAACATTATTTTTAATGGTGAGAAAAAAAAAAAAAAAAAACACTAAAGGTGATTAGATGCGTATGGCACTCATACCTAAGATCTGGTATTCCAAGATAATCACAGGTGTCCATGAGCACACCTCAGGACCACACTCCCAGGGACCCCTTCCTTTAGGACAGGCTGCTGTCCCTGAGTCAAACCCACCCGCTGCCTGTTTTCAGACATCCACGGGCCAAAAGTTGTTTCCACAGTTTCAAATGATTGGGAAAGAAGTGAGAGAAAAAAAAAAAAAAAGCCAAGTGCAGTGGTGCACGCCTGTAATCCCAGTGGCTCAGGAAGCTGAGGCAGCATCGCGAGTTCAAAGCCAGCTTCAACAACTTAGCAAGGTCCTAAGCAACTTACTGAGACCCTGCCTCAAAATAAAAATTAAAAAGGGCTTGGGATGTGGCTCAGTGGTTAAGTGCCCTGGGTTCAATCCCTGTACCAAGGGCACTTAGGGGTGGTGGTGGGGGAGGATCGAAGGAAAGTAGTACTTCCTAACACAAAAAAAAAAGTCATTAAATTCCAATTCTGATGTGCAGGATCTCCTGAAGCCCTGCTGTGCTCATCCCTATGCACTGTGCACAACTACTTCTGCATTTCAATGACAAGGCAGAAAGGGGAGCCACAAGCCCACAAGGCCGAACACATTTGCTACTGACTCATTACACAAAGGCAGGAAAGCAAGCCTCCACTATCACAGCTATTACATACACATTACTTAGAAAAAAATTTTTTTATTACAAAAGTCAGACATTGTAAACATTCTTGAAAATGAAAAAAACATATAAAGAAGAAAATAAAAATAACCTACAACCTCCCACCCAGATGCCATCAGGTTTTGGAACACCGCTTCTAGACCTTCTTCAAGTGCATAAACACCTGTGAGCACAGCTGTGAGGCCGGGTCCCATCACAGCACAGGTGAGGACTCCACCTCGTGTTTCGTTTGTTAGACACAGACGCTGGGCCTAGAAACTTGGAGATTTGTGGAACACATTTAGAACCTAGTGCAAGTGACGAATGAACATGAGTGACAGCACTCACCCAGCCCGTTATTCATTCCCTCCAGGACAAAACTCCAAGAGAGGACCTTAGATACTCAGGTAAAGATTTCCAAGTAGCCGGGAGCGGTGACACACACCTGTAGTCCCAGCACTTGGGAGGCTGAGGCACTCAGTAACTCAGTGAGACCCTGTCTCTAATAAAATACAAAAAAGGGCTGGGGATGTAGCCCAGTGGTCGAGTGCCCCTGAATTCCATCCCTGGTACAAAAAAAAAAGATTTCTAAGTGTCTGGTAAAAGACAGGAGACACAGAAATACAAAACCAGTCCATTTTTTACCTGCCTTTTTTCCCCCCTACCTGTTGTCATTAAAGCCTCTGTGAAGGCGGAGGCCTTCCAGTGCCCTGGACAGCTGGAAATGAGACTCTGTGACAAGCTCAGGGCTCAGTTTAGAGGAGCAGGAGCCAGCCAAACACTCGCACTAACCAATGGTGGTGAGGGGCTACAATGAAGGGGGATGTCCAGGGAAGAGAAACACATCCACGTGGGATGCCACCTTCAGGTCTGGGCTGTGAAAGAGGGCTCTGGTTGCAGTGGGAGCTGACTGCAAGAGGGACAAGCAGGAAGCAGGTGAGGCAGGGCAGCGTGGGTGGTCTAGGAAAGGGTGTGTAGTGAAAGTATGTGTGTGTGTGTGCATGCGCGTGCAAGCGCAGTGCTCTTCCACCCTCCTGAGTTGATCTGCCTTCCAGTTCTTTTTTCTTTTGGTACTGGGGATTGAACTCAGGTGAGCTCAGGGGCACTTGACCACTGGGCCACATCCCCAGCCCTTTGTTGTATTTTATTAGAGATAGGGACTCACTGAGTTGCTAAGTGCCTCGCCATTGCTGAGGCTGGCTTTGAACTCGTGATCCTCCTGCCTCAGCCTCCCAAGCGCTGGGATTACAGGCTTGGGCCACCACGCCCAGACTGCCTTCCAGTTCTGATCAAAGTTTCCTGCTTCTAAACTGAAACTGTGTTTCCTTTCATGTGGTAGTCTCAGCACGTGGTAATCAGTCACAATGGCTGATAGAGGTGACCCAGAGGTTGGCCAGAAAGAACCATTTTTCTGCACTGCATGCCTGTATCGCAGGGAAGGCAGTGGAACTCACCACAGCTGCAAAGTGTGGCCCCCAGGGGCCACTCAGGAACTCACAGAGAACCCAGAACTCAGGGCAATGAGCTCACTTCTTCAGCTCTCAGCCCTTCAGGGGCCGTGAGAGGTTAGTGACACATAGGTGAACTAAAAAGCTGGTAAACAACTGAAGGAATTGAAGGGTTCTCTTTTCCTTTCCGCAGGTCTTTTATGAAACCAACAACCACAGCGGGGAACAGCAGGAATGTCACCAGGGAAGTCAGATGTGAAAATGTTGGGCTTCGTTCCACTGTCCATCATTAGGAACGCAGGGGTTGGGAGCGATGGTGTTTTAACAAGGAGCCAGAAACTTCTGAAACAATGTTTGAAAACCACTCAATACTCTTCACCCCTTACAAAAGCTAAAAGATCACTTACATAGACAAAAAAAGAGCAGCTTACCAACAATAAAGAAAATGGTCTTTGAGGAAATACACTAGTATGGAGAACCATACAAATCTCTTAATATCAGGGAGTTTCAATGTCATGTTCAATCAATGATTCAGTCAGTCAGGAAACAACAAATACCTTTGTACAGATGAACATGGGTGACAAGATCTGTCCATCGCTTCCTCCAGGAGCCCCGGGTCTCCAGGATGACCTCACATGCTCCACAGTCCCCACCTTCTGATGCACAAGCTGAACATCTCCACAACACATGGGATCCTCTGCTGTCTCTGCAAACATGCCTACTTATAAGGACACATCTCTTCTTAAACATGTAAGCTGGCTCCTCCTGCCACACAGAGTTACTTCTTTGACAGATTTCTAGTTATCATCCAAGGTAGGGCATGCATTTTTTCAATGACCATTTAGATTTTTTCTCTTATAGAGAAAGACAGTCTAGAAAAATGGTTCTCTCTGGCCAACCTCTGGCTCACCTCTATCAGCCACTGCGGCTGATTACCACGTGCTGAGACTACCTCATGAAAGGAAACAGCTCCAGTTTAGAAGCAGGAAACTTTGATCAGAACTGGAAGGCAGATCAACTCGGGAGGGTGAAAGAGCACTGCACACACACACACACACACACACACACACACACACACACACTCTCTCTCTCTCTCTCAAACACACACACACTCTGATGGGCACACTCACTGTCACTCATGCACACATTTGCACACTCACATTCATGCACATAGTCACACTCACTCCTCCTGTAACTTGGTGAGATTTCCAGTGTAAACACAAGCACAGAGAGCCTCTCAGGAAGGATGTGACCCCAGAGGCTGCTGGAGACACGCCACTTGGACTCCATCAGGGAGGGTGTGTCTGCCTCCCTGGTCCAAGCACGATACCACCTGTGCTTCCACAGAAGCAGCACTGCCGCATGCTCTGTGAAAGGAACTTCTCTGAAGACCGTTTTCAGCTACCTTTCAGTCTTAGGGCTATTTTCCATACATATTCCTAGGTATGTGCACTCAGGATACAAGACTAAAACTCTCAGAACTTGTATCTCTCTCATATCTTTCTTTCTTTCTTCTTCTTTTTTTTTTTTTTTTTTTTTTTTGGTGCTGGAGATTGAACCCAGGGCATTTTTGTACATGCAAGGCAAGCACTCTACCAACTGAACTATATCCCCAAGCCCTCATCTTTCTTATTTTTATTTTTATTTTTATTTTTCTAGTTGTAGATGGACACAATACCTTAATTTAGTTATTTTTATCTGGTGCTGAGAATCGAACCCAGTGCCTCACATGTGCTAAGCAAGCACTCTACCAATGAACTACAACCTCAGCCCATCTCTCTCATATCTTAAGTTCACGTGTGAAGGTTTTAATTCACAAGTTCAATTAAAATTAATTTCACTCTATCTGTGTGGACAGAGCCTTTCTGGCCAAAAGAAATTAAATAAAACCCCCTAACTACTCTCATGCAAAGTGAATCTTTAGCCAGATGAACCTCCATAGCCTATTTAGAATAAGCAAAAAAAATCAATTTCAATACAAAGAGTAGAATGTTAGTACCTCAATGTCCCTGAACTCTACACTTACATGAGTAAATTATCTAATTTCATACTTTCAAGAGGATAAGCTACACTGCCTCTGCCTAATGCTTCAAAACAGTGGCTGTGGCTATAAATAGTGTGTGGTCCACAATGCAGCCCTGCCTTAGGCTCTGATGTGTCTGTAACATATTTATTTGACATAGTATCATTGTATTTTTACAAATGGGACAGAAACAACTACTGAGACTCTGAAACGATCCAGGGAAGGAGTTACACGGACTGGCCACTATACTAGTGTGCCTTAGCAAGAGCACACACTCACAGGAGCCCCTGAGACCTGCTAAGATTGTCTGGACTGCATGCAATAAGCATCAGGACAAAAACATTCAGAAACAGGCTGACACAAAAAAATGGCACTGTGATCCTTTGACAGCAAATGAGAATGAGTCAAACATAGCTCTTTTCATGAAGTGTGTGACTGCACCTCATTTCACTTTGTAAGTATCTTCTCAGATGTCCTGCAAGAAGGCAGGCATTAAACCACAGGTGCTGTTTCAACAGCACAGTGCAGACTCCCTTAAAAGTGTAGTGCTTAACGAGGTCACCTCAAGGACAGGAAACCCAGGCAGTGAGTGCTCAGCTAAGGGCAGCACTGCTGTCTGCCTGGCATGGCCATAAGCAGAGTAGGAGGCATCAAAGCACCTTGCAGGCTCTCCTGATGAGAAGGAGAGGGCAGTCCACAGGATCCCACCACTGCTATCCAACATCACACCACCAAGAACAGCTGTGATGGGGAACAGAGGCTCTGCCTGCTCCTCTAGTCCAAAATCATTCTCCAATATTCCTCACGCCTATTACAAAGCATTAAAATGTTGAAATCTTATATTTTTACTGATCGTTATCAACATAAACATAAACAAGAGTCACCTGCCACAGAAGTTCCAAGTCCTATTTTTAGCTTTCTAGCTATGGAGCACGCACATGTCTGAGCCGAAGCCTTTGGGGGCAGCAGAGGCGGCAGGCCATGGTCCATAGCACTGCACACACCATCTGCAGCTTCAGGTGCCAGGCAGACTGCTTTCAGGACCACCAAAAGGAATTTTTCCAATCTAGAGCTTATATACAGTGGATTTTAAAATTAACTCATGATACGACGAACAGCCAAACATTCTAATTTGAATCATGAAGAAAACTGTAATAAGTCATTTCCATGTAACTTTTGGAAAGATACTATAAGATGGAAGTTACATGTATAACAAAGCACTCTTGGAAAATCATTTTGGCTACCCTGTAAAAAATTCTTCTTGATGTAAAATCAAATGTCAATGTGCTTTAACCTAATTTTGTGATAACTTCTTTTTTAGGGTTGAGTTTATCACAGCTAAACAGCTAAACAGAAAAGGAAATATGCCTTACAATAACTTCAACATTTCTCCCAGTATAATTTCACTTATTAAAAAAAGGCAGGAGGATCGCGAGTTCAAAGCCAGCTACAATTGCAGAGCTTGGATCCACTCTTGATAACATACGCTCACGGAATGTGGCCCAGTGGTAATGCCAAAGAATTACCACAGCATACGAAAAAACTAAAATATCAAAAATTTGGTAATGAAAAAATAAAATATTTGTTTTCTGAATAATGACATGGGCCACTAAAAATAAGTTCTAAAACCCACCCTCTCCTTTCTTCTCCAGAGCTGTCAATATGTAGGACACAGCCCAACTGCTGGGTGCCCCGACCGTGTTCAGACACTGAGACTTGTGCAGAGAAAGGCTGCTGTTTGGATTCACTTCAGCTGGTTTTTCATGACCTTTGTTTTCCCTTACTTTTCACTATGCTCCAAGGCACTGGTCATTAAAAGAAGACGTACTTCTCCAGATCCAGTAAGCCTCCCTGATCTCCCCTTTCTAGTACCACCCCCAGTCCAAATATATTTCTGAAGATACGAGCTTATTCAAGCAGAACATCAGGAACCCTACCTTGAAAATTAAGGGGTGCTTCTGAGGAGCACCCAGAGGCAGGTGGGGCACAGGGCAGCAGTGGCCTCTGACCATGGCCCCATGTTTCTTCTCTTTTCACTGCTCTGGACCTTGAGCAGGAAGAGGGAGAAGCAGAAGCATGCAGCAGATGGGCCCAGCACCCTGTCTTCTAATGCTGCACACCTTGCCAGAGACCTGCTCATCTAAGGCCAACTGTTGAAAGGCAATCAGTGTACGCACAGCACCGCAGACTCATCGCTGGACTTACATCCTACAACAAACAGATCAAGGCTGTCTGTACCTGGAATGGTCACTGGCAGAGGCCTGACGAGATCCGGGTGCCGCAGTGGGTTCCCAGGGTACACGAACCACTCCTTGACAGCCGGGCTGGCACTGACGTCATCTGAGGAGAGACAGCAGGTCAGAGGGGCAGGAGGCCCACTTGGTCTGCCCATGCATTTGCCCCATGAGAGGTCCTCTTACTGAGGGGACCTGGCATGGCCAAGGCACTGACAGCTACTTCCCACCCTGGCCTAAGGGCAGTCCTCATTTGAAGGAGCGTCAGAACCTGGGGAGCAGACTTGCCAGGTCCCTCCCCGCTTTATTCACACTCTGGCAGAAAGTACTGAGAGGAAACTGCTGGGAGAGGAGACTACTTTTGGTCTTTAATAGACTCTGCTAAAAGTTGGTACAATAAGCCAGGCACAGGTGCAAACCTGTTATCCCAGCAACTCAGGAGGCTGAGGCAGGAAGATTTCAAATTTGAGAATAGTCTCAGCAACTTAGTGAGAACCTGTCTCAAAATACAAAATAAAATGTGCTGGGGATGTAGGTCAGTGGTAGAGCACCTCTGGTTCATCCCCAGCACCGAAAAAAGAAAAAAGGCTGGTATAATAATCCACGACAAGGGGCTTATGTACGACAGATGAACAACTGCAGGAAGGTTCAGCGTGACCTCACTTCTGCGTCGCACTCGGCAAGCCAACGTGAAGGGTACTTTCTATTCAACCCTCCTGCTGGTCTGGAAACCTTCAGGTGCAGCGGCAGGGCTGCTCTCTGTGGCAACAGGACAAGCCCAAGGCCCTTGCTCCACACCTCCCTCCTGTCCCCAGGGCCACTGGCTCCCTTGCTCAGAAGGCTGTCTGCACACAGTGTGATATGAGTACTAGAAAATATTATAGGATTATTGACTGCGGAGTATATTAATTAGAGTGTGTGTTACATAAAGACTGTAAGCATTATGACAATGATATAATGTAAATTGCAAGACTCAGATACTAACTGCACAACTTAGACAGACTTAAGTTAGTGATATAAGAGTCTACACCCAGGCACAGACCCCAGAGATCACCCAGTTATCAGCTGCAAGCACAACTGAACTGGGGCTTAAAAACCCAGCCTTCCAGGGCCAGCGGGACTAACAGAACCCGGATAGAGACACCGAGAACTCCGTCGCTGTTGTCCCCCTGCACCAGACTCCTCCAGCCCAAATCGAGTTCCAGTGACCCGGACTTCAGACACGTCACAGGTGAGTGCCTGGGACCCTTGGGTGCAGACTCAGGACTTATAATTAGGAGGTATGTCTGAAGTGTGACGAGCATTAATAAAATAGATTTGGTTGAATCTAATTGTGCCTCCGACTGAGTCTGTAGATACCACTCGTGACGCAGTGCGGCCCTGTTCCTGTCTCCTGAGCCTCTCACTGGGGCTCCTCTGTATTCAGGTCTCTGAGTCTCCCACACCCCTCTGGGGTCACTGCATCCTGCTGGCCTGTGGAGCCAACGCCTTGCTCACTGTCCTCACATTCCTGGTCCAGGTTTGCCCCACCCTGCTCTACCGAAATGTCACTGCTAGGGCACCCAGCAGATGCTGTGTGTTCCTTAGGATTCTACTCTTCCTGCATCTGGCCCCTACCTAGCAACACCCCATCCTTTCTAGGCTCCTCCCCATTCCATCTCCTCTTTTGCAAAGCTGCTGTCTTCTTGCCCATCCCTAAAGCTGGCATCACTGGCTTCAGTCCTGCCCTGGGGCACACCTAGGTCCCTAGGTCTGCCTCCTGCGTGCCTCCTGGAGCTCCAGGCGCAGCTGGCTCTCGCCGGCCCAGCAGCAGACACACATTCTGGATGGAGCCCTTACGACCTCACAGTGGGTGAGTCACAACGGGAACAACAGGCCAGAGCAGAGTCTGGACAGGAGGCCTGGGGAAGCCAGGTGCACCTCTCCAGGCCTGAGCCCACCCTACACTTGCTTTTTTCCACAGGTACCAAGTATCAACAAGCCTGAGCCTGACTGTCTCTCCACACACCTTTTCCTACCCACACCCAGCTCCCAGGCACGCCCACCACGTCTAGCTGTGCCCTGCCTGGGAAGAATACTGCCCCTGAGACTTGCCCCCACCCCCTGCCCGCCACACTGGCACTGAGGAGAGCTGGCCAGGACCTGGTCCTTGGCCCTCATCTGCAGTTTTAGACTCAGCCAAGCCAATCTCCAACATAAATGGAGGGAGGTTTTTGTCTTTTGCTTTTTAAAAATGAAAATCTAACCAGGTTGCTGCCTAGTTAAGATCCCCCAGTGGCTACACCCCTCAATTCAAGTGCAGACGTGTGTCACCTGCTGCTTGCCTCTGCCCCAGAGCTCTCCTGGGGGCTGCAGCAGAGTTGCCTGCCTGCCTGCAGTCCTCAAGGCCTCCCACTCACGTCCCTCTGCCTCAGGCCACAGGGCTCCTCTGCCACCTCCTTGTCCTCCACCTCCTTACCTCCTCTTTCTTGCCCTCAGTGTGGCCTTGAGTCCACACAGCGATGCCTCTCCCTCTTCTCCTCCCTCCAATGTAGTGCTTTGGCCAGGTACTTCCAATGCCCACTTGTTAACCCACAGGACATCACCCCAACTTTGAGCTCACCATAGCAAGCTCTGTTTCTAGCAGAAGGCCAGACCAGATGCTCGTGAACTAAACAGAATGAACACATTCAACTCGGCCTGAAGCCCACACATACAAAAAAAAATAAAATAAAAATGAAAAACCTGAGAAGTATTCTTATAGCTGTTAAAAACAAAACAAAACAAACAAACACCAACTAAAACACCCACTGTGTGGTCCTACTGAGGAGGTTTTCACTGTACTGGAAGTTCCTGGGTGGACGACGTGCTAAACTGCTACTGGCTTTCCTCCCTCACTGGAAAGGACACTGCCAACAGTATCCTTGGGAAGTTGCTGAGACCAAAACCATGTTGCTAGAATACAGACAGCTATGTACACACAGACCTGTGCACAGGAAGACTCCCGGCTTCCACATGTAGAATTAGCTAGCTGGAGGACAGAAGCTAATTATACTTGACGGCTTGATTTTTTATTGCCCAGATAACATTTAATCTGAAACTGGTAAACCCCAGGGAAGGGTGTAGGAGAAGAACTGATAATAAACAGACAGGTGTTCAAAGTTGCACTGTCCCTGGGAGTACAGGTGCAGGGACATTTAAATCAGAGCCAGGAAGCCAGATAGTGTGTCAGACTTTGCATCTACCCTCACCTCTGTGACTCTGCTGGCAGGCCCTGTGCAGCTCCGCTTCTCTGGCTGAGAGGAGGAGACGCAGCTCTCAGGGCTAGCCCTGCCAGCGTCCACAAGAATGAGCCTGTCTGGACCATGTCCTCATCCAGCTTGGCCCTTCCGACGCAGCATTTTCAATCCCTAGTCCAGGTCTGCACTGTCACAGAGTCACACCTAAAAAACTCTGCTAGACACCCCCCACCCCCCCCACAAACACAAGCTCTTAAGCACCAGTTCCCGCCCTCACTGGCAAGGTCAAGGAGTGACGTGGGCTGCACTGGGCAGGGAGAAAGAGAAGGAGCAGCAGTGTCATCCCTTCATTATTGGGATGCTCCAATTTGGTAATGATCTCCCGACTTTTCAAAAGCTGTATCTGTCCTTATGGTTCTAAGGTTGCTGCCTTAGTCTATAATTGTGTGTGGCTTCAGTTCATACGCTATTTTCTATACACATCCCAAAAGTCACCTATTGAGTAGATATTTAGGATGGGCTGTGCTCAGAAAGCCAAAGACTGTCCTTTGATAATACGCTGATCATCCTGAAGTTTCCCTGGTTCCTGGAAAGTCTGGTATGAGGAAATGAGGTGAGAGGGACAATGGGCAATTCACCAACTGTCCGAGTCTGCCAGTATGCAAGGGGCTCCCCAAACACTGTCAACCAGGGATAGCTATAGGAGCAGAGCAGACCCCCACCTCTTACATCTGAGTCTCTCCTACACCCTTACATTAGAGGAGACTCAAAAAGAGAGACACAGAGGCAAGAATGAGTATGACCATTTAAATATCACATGCTCAACTACACAAAGCACACATGTGGCAATACCAACACACACTCCCTTGAGGCTCCCTGTGAGATAGTCAGGTGAGCTGACATGCCCAAGATCAGGATCCAAAATGTATCCTTGGTGAGAGCTGGTAGGACCAGCACACTAGCCGATGGCCTGAGACTGGAGATTGCTGACTCAGGCCACAATAGTGTGAGCTGGGCTCTAGGCTGGGTCTGCACCATATGTTTGCATGGGAATGAGTGGTCCCTCCATTTAGTCAGGCTGGCCTGAAGACTGCTGCTCACCTAAGAAGGCTAAGGAACATGTCTCCCTCCACTCAATCACAAGTTACCGTCTCTGCATTGCAAACTGTACACACCCTTGAAAACCTAATATTTTAACTATACATTCAAAACCACACACTCAATACCTGATGCAACCAAGAAACCCACCAGGGGCAGCAAAATACCATCATTGTCATCATTTCAGTGCAGCTCTCGGCCCAGCAAGAAGAAGGGACATCAGACAACCAGGCATAAGAATGAAATCACAGCCGGGCACAGTGGTGCACACCTGTAATCCCAGCACTTGGGATGCTGAGGCAGGAGGATCGCAAGTTCAAAGCCAGCCTCAGCAATGGTGAGGCACTTAGCAACTCATTGAGACCCTGTCTCTAAATAAAATACAAAACAGGGCTGCAGGAGCCCTGTTTGGGGAGATGGCTTAAATTGCGGTTGACTATAGGCCATAAGGATTTGGGCATTGTCGCCTTCCGTAGTCTCACGGGACTTGGCCCGGGATCTCGAGTGACTTGGCCAAGATTGCTGATCGGGTCAGCGCCATTTTGGTGGTGTGTGTGGCGCGTGGTAGTCGTTGTTAGAACCAGAGAGAAAAGTTATCAGAATAAAAAGCTGTTTGTCTCCAGTTTGCCTCTAAACTTCTTCCCGCGGCTCCGTTGCTCCAAGCGGCCATCACTTCAGGTGACAACACAGGGCTGGGGATGTGGCCCAGTGGCCGAGTGCCCCTGAGTTCAATCCCCGGTAGCAAAAAAAAAAGGAATGAAAGCACAACTATGAAAAGTCTAAGCATGAGAGCCATCATACACTGTAAGAGTGACAAACTTGGCCGGGCGCAGTGGCGCACGCCTGTAATCCCAGCACTTTGAGAGGCTGAGGCAGGAGGATCGCAAGTTCAAAGCCAGCCTCAGCAATGGCGAGGTACTTAGCAACTCAGTGAGACCCTGTCTCTAAATAAAATACAAAAAAGGGCTGGGGATGTGACCCAGTGGTCGAGTGCCCCTGAGTTCAATCCCCGGTGCCACCAAAAAAAAAAAAAAAAAAAGAGTGACAAACTTTTGCCTGGCAATAAGGGAAGATATGGGGGAGTCAGTTTTAAGGACTTGAGGGATAAACAGGATCGATCAGCTCTGTGCCTAGGGTTAGCATGGTTTAAGCCAGAGACAGATTCTGCATTGTCAACCTGGACAGTTCCTCAGGTACTACCAGAGACAGCTTGTGTGTAAATGTGAGGACTCTGCCATGTGGAGTTTGGCAGAGAGCTGGAGCCCTCAGGGAGGGAAGGAGGGCTTGATCCCGAAGCCAAAGGTGCCAGCATGACTCCCATCCCCAGGCTAAGACAGTGGAGGACTTCAGGAGCAGAGGAAAAGCAGTGAATTTCATGCAGGGCAGGGCAAGTGGCCTTGGAACTCAGGTGACCGCCCAGGAAGGCGCTGCCTGAAGAGTAGGGTGGTACCAACTCCATGGCAGAAACTTCCAAGGACTGGAAAACTAACTGCTTACAGAACAGACCTCACACAGCTGCCCTAGCACCCACCCGTTCCAGCATGCCATCCGACGATGCCTGATGAGAGAGTAAGCAGAAGGTGAACGGTCAAGAGAGCCTTGAGGAAGCCGTGAAGGGGGCAAGCCACAAGCAAATCTTGATGAAAGGAGGCTCAATTTCTTTCAAAAACAGACAGGAAATAAAAGCCCACAGATCCAAGAGCTCAATAAACCCATAGGGGAACAGAAAGTCCAACACTGCAAAGCTCTTCCTCATCAAACTGCAAAAAATCAGGGCAGCTCAAAAAAAGATGGAGGACATAGGGAAACAGTAATGGGAAGACCCTCTGACATCACAGGAGAAACATACCAGGACCTCTCAACATGCTGAACACAAAACAACACACCTGAAGTTCCACACTCAACAAACCAAACCTAAAAAATAAAGATGAAAACAATAAATTTTCAGAAAAAATGCTCATGAGATCTAAGGCTGCACCACCAACAATGTTGCACAAGTTCTTCAGATGAAGGAAGGCAGCACTGACAGGACCCCACAGCTGTGCAGAGGGATGAAGAGCTGGCAACAGCACAGAAAGACTTTCTCGTGTCTTTAAAACACAGCTGTTCTGATTGCTTTAAAACACAGCTGTTAGGAACAGGGGTTGGAAAGCTACATTCGTGGCCAAACCTGGCCTGCTTGTTTTCACACAGCCTGAAAACTAATAATGTATTTCATATTTTAAAGTGGTTGGAGCCGGGTGTGGTGGCACACGCCTGTAATCCCAGCAACTTGGGAGGCTGAGGCTGAGCAATTTAGTAAGACACTGCCTCAAAATAAGGGTTGGGAATGTGGCTCAGAGATTGAGTGCCCCTGGGTTCAATCCCTGGCACCAAAAAAATAAGTAGAGAAAGAAAATGGTTGGGAAAAAGAAGAGCACTTTATGACTTGGGAATGCGGTAAAATCCAAGGTGTGTCACTAGAGAGAAGTCTGCTGGTGTGCAGTCACACTTACACATCCACATCACCCATGGCCTCTCACACTGCAGCAGTAGGTAGACCTAGGCTGCAGAGACAGACAGTGGTCCTCAGAGCCCAAGATGCTTTTCTGCCCTTCACAGAAAAGCTTGCCTGGCTTAAACAGCAACAATTGTGTACTGTGGGGCCCAGCCCTGTTTGCAATCCCTAGAGGTTACATATCACAGACTTCTGTTTCCACTGTATTCTTGAGCAGAAACGGGAGATGGAGAGCAGCTCGGCAGTCACAGGGAAAAGGTGCTAAGGGCCTGCCAGCGCTCTGCACCTTGCTTGTGGAAGGGCTCACAGGAACCCTGGCACGGGGAACAGCCGCATGGGACTACGCTGTGCATGTTGCACAGTCACCATGAAAGCTTGTGGTGCGGGCAATGTGACTGCAGCAGGGTCAACTTCCTGGTTTTGATGTGTACTGGGCTGGGGTTGTGGTTCAGTGGTAGAGCACATGCCGAGCATGCGCGAGGCACTGGGGGGGTTTGATCCCAGCACCACATAAAATAAACAAAATAAAGCTACAACTTAAAAAAAAAAAAAAAAAAAAGATGCCACCTTTAGAGGGAGCTGAGAGAGGGTGCATGGAAAGCTCAGTGCTATCTCTGCAACTTCCTGTGAGTCTACAATCATTCAAAATTTGTTCTTAAAAACATACAGAAGACATGAAACAATAATAAAAATATTGGGAGGAATAAAAGGACTAATAGGTTTTTACTTCATTTTTATTTATTTTTTTAGAGATACACAAGAGAGTTTATTTGCCAGCATGTTGTCGCCTGAAGCGATGGCCGCTTGGAGCAACGGAGCCGCGGGAAGAAGTTTAGAGGCGAACTGGAAACAAACAGCTTTTTATTCTGATAACTTTTCTCTCTGGCTCTAACAACGACTAATATGCACCACACACACCACCAAAATGGCGCAGACCCGATCAGCAATCTCGGCTCAAGTCACTCGAGATCTCGGACCAAGTCCCGCGAGATCCCAGGCCAAGTCCCGTGAGACTACGGAAGGCCCCAAACTCCATGGCCCATAGTCAACCGCAATTTAAGCCATTTCCCCAAACAGGGCTCCTACACCAGCATAAGTTTTTACTTTATGCAGGAGGTGGCAAAGTGCTATCTGAAATTAAAGTGTAATGTTAAAAGATAAACATGATAAACCCTAGAGCAAACACTAAAAAGAAAGAAAAAGAAAAAAGGCAAATATAATACTCCATATGAGAGTATGAAACAAAATACTAAAAATTATCCAATGAATCCTAAAGATGTCAAAAATGGAGAAAGTAAGGGGGAAAGTACAGAGCAAAGAATAAAGTTGAAGGCAACCCCAGAACGTCAGTGATCACACTAATGCAAACAGACTAACCATTCCATTCACAGACAGATTGTTAGACTGGACATGCTGTGTACAAAAAGATGCACTTCAGATATCAAGAAACACCTTACAAAGGACAACAAAGACACTACACACACAGTGACACAAGTTGAGTGCACACAGTGATCAGACAAAGCCAACTTCAGAAAAGAGTATTCCAGATTAAAAAAAAAAAAAAAAAGATCTAATTTTCAATTTTTTACCAGAGTCAACTCATTAAGAAACATAACAATCCTCGACGTATACACACCAAACAACAGAGCTTTAAAATACTTGATGCAAAAGCTGACAGAACTAAAAACAGACAAATCCATGGTAATAGCTGGAGGAGATATTAGCCCTTTTCTCTCAGCAACTGAGAGAAAAGGAAATCAGTACATTCACAGACGGGAAATCAGTACATCACTGACATTCACAGAACACTTCACTCTGTAACTAGAACACACAGCACCTTCAGGTACACACGGAGCAATAACCTAAGTCAGGCAAAAAACAGAGCACACTCCACTGTTAATCACCATAGATAAAAAGCCACAACATTTTAGTTTCATATTCTTTTGTTGTTGTTGTTGTACCGGGAATCAAACTCAGGAGCATGTGACCACTGAGCCATATCCCCAGCCCTATTTTGGATTTTATTTAGAGACAGGATCTCACTGAGTTGCTTAGCACCTTGTTTTTGCTGCAGCTGGCTTTGAACTTGTGATCCTCCTGCCTCAGCCTCCCAAGCTGCTGGGATTACAGGCATGCGCCACTGCGCCCAGCTTTATTTTCATATTCTAAGAAGGTAAACTTCATGTGCAAATCCACAAATTTGAGGGGAAAAAGAGAAAGTAGAAGCCGGGCCCGGTGGCACACGCCTGTAATCCCAGCACTTTGGGAGGCTGAGTCAGGAGGATCGCGAGTTCAAAGCCAGCCTCAGCAATGGCAAGGCACTTAGCAACTCAGTGAGACCCTGTCTCTAATAAAATACAAAAAAGGGCTGGGGATGTGGCCCAGTGGTCTAGTGCCGCTGAGTTCAATCCCCGGTACCAAAAAAAAAAAAAAGAGAAAGTAGAGATAAAACATGAAGACAAGTTCTATTTGAGTAACTTTTCTTGTTTATGTGGCTATCTAATGACATTATCTGTAGGGTTCTAAGTAAATTACATTAACAAAGAATGAAAGTCAAGGAAGTGAATATCATGAAAATAGTCTGAAAACAATACCTAGTAAATATTATACTATAATGTAAAATTTTTTCCTGAGAAGATATCGTCTTTTAATCACTAGAGTGTATAATTATTCAGGTTAAGAAAGAATATGGGCAGAGAGCCACATAAAAAATAAAGGAGCTTAGTGTGGTGGTGCACACCTGTAATCCCAGTGGCTTGGGAGGCTGAGGCAGAAGGACTGCAGGTTCAAAGCCAGCCTCAGCAGAAGTGAAGCACTAAGCAACTCAGTGAGAACCTGTCTCTAAATAAAATGCAAAACAGGGCTGGAGATGTGGCTCAGTGGTCAAGTGCCCCTGAATTCAACCCCCAGTATCCACCCACCCCTCCAAAAAAAAAAAATTCAAGTTCAAACATTTGGTCCTCTCCTATCAATGGCTAAGCACTCAATGGAAATAAGAGGAGAAAATATAAACTTAATTACAAAATGATGTATTAGATATTGTACATCTATTTTTAAATGATATACCAGATATTGTACAATTATTTTATGAAAAATCAGTTTGAGGGGCTGGGGATACACCTCATTTGGTAGAGTATTTGTCTCGCATGCACAAGGCCATGGATTCAATCCCCAGCACACACAAAAAAGAAAAATCAGTTTGAGTGGCATCTAAATAGACACTGTCTAATAATAAGTATCCGTAGTCCTCAGGCAGGAAAGAGTGATCATTTAAAAAAAAAAAACAAGTTCTATTAACGAACATTTTAGAAACAATGTATTCTTCATTAATGAGTGCTAATCCACTGCTTGCTAATTAAATATAGATGTCCCCTGGCACTGCTCCTTAATTATTTACAATATATTATTCTCAATCAATGTTTTACTGAGAAACTACTTAATCGTCTGATCATGCTCAACTGCAGATGGAACCGTAACTGAGAGACCATCCAGCTCTTACCTCTGCAGCCGCCCAAGAGGAGAGTATAAACACGCTGTCGGACAGGACGGTAAACGAAGGCCTGGCTGGGCAGGGCCTGGTCAAGCTCATCTTCCAAGGTGTTGCTGCACTCGATCTCTCCACTGCTGACGATGCTGTACACCAGGTAGCTTTCTGCCTGGACGTGATGCTTTCTGGCAACCTGTTCAAAATCCAGACACAGCAGATTTCTCCTTGGAAACGTGGCCTTCAGAAGAAAGCCAACAGCTTTCATTTTATGCCAGTTTTGAGAAGGCACTCAAAAATGAGTGCCACTCAAACTCATGATATCAAGTGGCATTTGTTTTCTTTCCTTTGGACTACCAAGTTCACAATTCTGTTTATATTACTTTTCCTCTGCCTGTCTCACTCGGTCCATCAGTTTTACTACATTACCTCTTCAGTGGATCATTGCTTTGTCCACTTGACACCTCCCAGGAGCCCCGTGCTCACTACTTTTCACCAGGGTCACAGCTTCTTGCCTGCCAACACTTCCACTTGGAGGCCCAGCTCCACCTTCCTCAGTTTCCAGCCGAGTACTTTTCCATGCAAGAAGCACTTACAAATGCTTCCAAGTAAAAGCTGTCATTTTGTTTTCTTAAATCCTCATACTTTTCCATTATAACTCTCTAAACACAGCGTTTCTGAGGAGTGACCTCCAACTTGTAAGAGAAAAGGACAGTAAGTGTCAAGGAGATGGCAGTAGGAGCTCTCCAGAGGGAGGAGGACATATGCAAGATGGTGACACTGCAGAGCTGGAGGAAAAGAGGAAAGTCAGCAGTGGCCAGGTGCCAGAGAACTGCGGCCACATTCAAGCCATTAGCATTTGTCCTAAGAATTACAAAGTGCAAATAAAGGGCTTTATTTCTACACACAACATGACAAATAGACTGGAAGGGACAATGCTGCTCTGGAAATATCCTTAAAGGTCACAACAGTCATCCAGACAAGAAGTAGCTGGAATTGAGGTGGTAGAAATGAACACTGCACAAATTCACAACTCATTACATATGTAAGAGTCAAAAGTCATGAAGACTGACTATGAAAAGTGAGAGAATTCCCAGGTCCATAGCTGTGTAACCAATGGAAGATGGCAAAACTCAGATGCCATGAGCAACTAGAGGTTGTGGGTAAGTTCAGGTTTGTTTCTGAACTTGCTGAGACGCCTCTGTACTTTCAAGTGGACAAGTACCTGTGAAACCAGGGTAGGGGTGGGAGTTCAGCTTAGGGGTAGAGCACATGATTAGCATGAGCAAGGTCCTGGGTTCAATCCCCAGCACTGGAGGTGGGGGAGAAAGGTAATGCTTATCTCACAGGGCTGTTGAGGGTCAAGTGAGAAAAGATAAGCATTGTGTCCAGCAAAGAACTTCATACAAATGGGTACTTAATAGTGGCCCTCCATCAAAACTCTTCAAAGGTTCTATACCACGTTCAGATTTAGTGCAAACTCCTAATGTGGCACTTAATAACCTTCACAGTCTGGCTGTACTCCACCTTCCCCAGTCCTCCTCCCTTCACAACCATCCTGCAGAAACAGATTCCAAACACCACGTGCTTTAGGGCTCTCATAACCCCAAGTTTTGTCTATTCAAAGAAAATGCTGACCTCATGGAGGTCTGGGTCTGGGTTCACCTCTCTGGGGAACTTCTCCCTTTACTTGCCTGTGATGTTCATGGAACAATATCAAGTATACATGATGTCTGCCTTCCTATCTAAACTCAAGGTTCCCATTCTGTGCTTCCCCAAGTTCTTAACCACTGTAGCAATCACTAAATATTTATTAACAGATCCATCAGTAGATATATTTCCAATCATGACATCTTTGATTGGAATGGGCACATCCACCTACCTTTAGGATTTCAGGGTCTGAAACCAAGGTTACTTGTTGTTTTATTTCAGAATCCATATCAATGGGGTCATCTTCTTTAATTTCAGGATGGGTATACATGGGCACTTCTACATTAAAGTCAGGGTCTGTTTCTACATGTAATTTTTGCTTGATTTCAGAGCGTGCACATGTGGGAACTTCTTGTTTGGGTTCAGGCTCTGTACACATGGGAACTTCTGGTTTGGGTTCAGGCTCTGTACACATGGGAACTTCTTGTTTGGGTTCAGGCTCTGTACACATGGGAACTTCTTGTTTGGGTTCAGGCTCTGTACACATGGGAACTTCTTGTTTGGGTTCAGGTTCTGTACACATGGGAACTTCTTGCTTGGATTCAGGATCTGTACATATAGGAACTTCTTGCTTGGATTCAGGGTCTGATATGGGAACTTCTTGCTTGGATTCAGGATCTGTACACATGGGAACTTCTTGCTTGGATTCAGGATCTGTACATATGGGAACCCCTTGCTTGGATTCAAGGTCTGAACTCATGGAAATTACTTGCTTGTCCAACATTATTAAACCTTTGGGTTTTTGGAAAAACCATGGTGAGCTCTGTCCTGGCAAGAGATATGATGCCACTCCTTTATAAAAAAGAGTCCCTGTTTGGTCCCAAAGGCAACATCTCTTCTAATTTTTTCTCACCTTGATGCAAACGAAGAACTTTGGATATATGATCTGACACAGCTAAGATAATATTACCTTTTTTATCAAAGTTCTCTTTTACAGAAGTGTAGGAAGATAAACACTTGAACCGAAAGCTTTCAAACATGCCCTCTGGGATTATATCATTGCCAAGCAGGCAGGCCAACAGGGGAAGGTCTGCCACACAGAGGCCCAGACTCTCGCAGAGCTTCTCTCGACAGAGCATAATGGTCTCGAGGCTCTCCAAGCAGAGCTCGCCAATTGAAAAGTAGGGGCATGTGTCATAAATTAAGTAATCAGTGTCTTCCCCAAGAATCCCAAGACAGTTGTGCTGGAGACCATAGGAAGCCACCTCATAGTCTGCCTCCTTCAATGAACACAAAGTTTCCTGACCCAGTGTCTTCAGAGCAAACCGTGTAAATATAGCCAACCCCGAGGGGATGAAGAACATATTTCTGCCTGGTTGCTCCCTGTGTGACCTGATATAATGAAAAATCCTAGAGATCTCCCTGTTGTTCTTAAGTCTTCGTTTTACCCACTCATTTCTCTTACCCGGTTCCACCATACCATCAAAGAAGAATACCAACTTGATGCCAACGGCTGAAAAGGAGTCAACAAAATCTCGCAAAGCAGAAAAGTATTCTCGCCATTGGCCACCACAGACCCAAGACTCCGGAGTGTACCAGTATCGGAGACAACACATGGCATCCACCACAACAGTAGGAGTACATCCAGGGTACCTGCTTCGGTGGCGCTCCGCCAGCTCTCTGAAATTGACTACTGTACATACATGTGGGCAGGTACTTCCCACAAACCCCTGCAAACCTCTCACACCCATAGCTGGACTCTGGGAAAGGATCTGCAAAGAAAAAGAAATCCATAATTAGCAACTATGGTATTTTCACTAGACATATGGCAGTTTTCAAAGCAAACACAAGGCAATATTTAATATTCCAAAAGACTCGTGTCACCAAACATGACATGCTGGCTAGGAGCCTAAAGAGTGTTCAATTAAAGCACAAGGCACGGGCTGGGGTTGTGGCTCAGCGGCAGAGCACTCGCCTCGCACATGCGCAGCTCGGGTTCGATTCTCAGCACCACGTAAACATAAATGCATTGCATTGTGTACAACTAAAGTAAATAAATAAATATTTTTTTTTTAAAAAAAAGCACAAGGCACTTTATCTAAGCATACATCAACGACAGGAGTATCACAAGGACAACACATGTAGCAATCTTTTAAATTTTCACTATTATTCAAGATATTTCTCAACCACATTCAAACAGAGGTCAACAGTTTCCAAAAAAGTAATTATTACTCACCTAGAAACTGAAATAGTATTTTAAAAACCTATAACACACACTACAATAAGCAAAATGAAAAATTTTCAAAATACATTTGCTGACAAAAAAGAACATACACATGACTTAACTTTACAAGTTCTCGCTCTCTGAGAGCTAAGACAGTCTGTAGTGGCAGGAAGCAGAGCAGTGGTATCCACTGTGTAGGGAGCAAAGCTCAAGGAATTCCCAAGGGGACACTTCGTGGTGATGAACAGGTGTACTACTTTGTACTGAGAGTTTCACAAGTACATAATGCTAATCACAAAACTTGTCAAACTGTACACAGAAAACTGTTATCAAGCAGATCTCAATAAATAAATTGAAAAATTCATACAAATTCACCATGCTAAACATTGTACTATGTGAATCTGTGATTGATGAAAAACAGCCCATTCTAAAAGCTAAAATCAAATAGAAAATACTTAAAGAATTGAAACTAAAAATTTGTAAAAGTAAAAATGGAACAAAATATATTTATATCATATGATATCCTCCTTCAGGCAAGGAAAAGTCATCAATGCTCAGAAAAAATTCCATGAGGACCTCCTGGATCTCAATGTCTACATATTCACTATCATATCCTCTGAGCAATCAGGGTCAAATACAAGCACACAATTACTACAGTCTCCTCTGAGCCCTGAGGTCCCACGTCCAAGCACACATTCACCGTGGTTTCCTCTGAGCCATCAGGTCCCACGTCCAAGCACTTATCAGCAACACTCACTTTCCAGTGTACTTACCAGCTACCATGCTGAACTGGGCATCCACACACACAAACTTTAATCTGTAAGGCAACTCTAACGAAACCCTTGTAGAAATTAAAAGTTCTAATTCACAAGTGAAGGACCTGTAAAGAAACCACTGTGATGACAATAGGCGCCTTCATAAGACTATCTTAAAGAATATACTTATTGCTACTGGACACTGACCTGCAAAGATTTAATCTGTTGTAGCTGGGCATGGTGGCGCGCACCTGTAATCCCAGCACTTGGGAGGCTGAGGCAGGAGGATTGCGAGTTCAAAGCCAGCCTCAGCAATGGCGAGGCACTTAGCAACTCAGTGAGACCCTGTCTCTAATAAAATACAAAAAGGGCTGGGGATGCGGCCAAGTGGTCGAGTGCCCCTGAGTTCAATCCCTGGTACCAAAAAAAAAAAAAAAAAAAAAAAAAAAGATTTGATCTGAAGTTATCTGTTTAACAGCCATTAAAAATGAAAATGTATAATATATGGGCAGATGTAAATATCGCCTATTATATATGGAAACTCATCAAAAGTCCTGCCCATTAATATTATTGAAGTCTATATGAATACATATGCCTCAAATCACTACTGCACTATCACTGAGTTTGTTATGGAAGCAGAGTCAAAGTACTGAGCTACTGCAGTAGAAACTGGACCTCATGATATAATTATTTCTCAGCTGTTGGGTTTCTGTTGGATTCATGGACATGGATCTTTTCTCCACAATGGTTTCTCTGTTTTTTCATGTGCTGGGAATCTTGCCTCACAGGTGCTAGGCAAGAGCTCTACCACTGAGATACATGCCCAGCTCCTAAAGGTTTTCCTCAGTGTTGTTACAACATAGTAGGCAGAGGACAGGCTTTGGAAAAGCAATACAATACAAATGTTGGTTAGAATAAATAGACTCTAGATTATTATTCTGTGCCTTGCTTTGAATTAAGCAGATCAAAGTAAATCTTATGAATCAGAGACTAGCTCGGTTTCTATGTCCTTCACAGGTCTGTACTGGGATCTCACAGAGTGTATGGCTAGCCCCTGTAGATTCCTTTCCCACAAGCCCTCAGTTCAGACAGCCCCTGGAGGTTCTGGCTGGGCCACTCAAGACATAGGAAAAGCCAACACACAGGTAGAGAAAGAGCTAAGAGTGGGGCAGAGAAACCCCACCAATCGCCTTCCGGAATGATGCCCCCACCTGCACAGCAGGTTTTGTCACATTTGGGATTGTCTTCCTTTCCTTGACACTAAAAAAAAAAAAAAAAATTTGATCCAATCATTTTCTACTAAAACTGTAAAGACAACAATGAATATCTCAAAATAACCACTTTATTTTGCAAGAACCCAGACTCTGCTTTTATTGAGATTGTTTCTGCCCCTTCCTCATGCTAGTAGTGAAAAGCCCACTGTTTCACCTGAGCAAGCACAGGTTCTTCCTGTCTTTCATACTGCCAATTTCTCACATTTTAAGTCACAGGTAAGCCTCAGGTATGCGACATGAAAAAGTGTTCTCCTTTGGCATTTACAAAAAGAACCTGGGTAGGAAAAGTAGTTGGGAATACAGGACGCTGGAGGAGGCCTTCCCATACTTCCATGAATTCAAGTGCTAAATAATCACCACACCCCACTTTCTAGAGCAGTGTCCCTGATGGCCACGGTTGGCAACACCACCCAAGCACACATGCAGTCAGCATGAGGTGGCAGAAGTGTCCAAAAGGACAGAAAACTGTGGCTATCACCTCAAATAATTATTTCTGTTTTCCCTTTCCTGCTGAGTGCATATGTGGAGGCTTTCCTTCTACGAAAGGCAGCGATCACAGGATGACTGAACAGATGTGTATGATCTAGAGATCAACTAATTCTCCCTGCAATTCATACAGGAACTTTCTATATCTAGATCACTGTCATTTAGAAAGAAAGCAGAAATCTTGTCTCATTAGGTAGGAGTCTTACTGCCCCAAATACAGTGTGGGACACTGGGAATCACCACCATTAAGGTAGGCCACTCGGGGTAATGACATGGTTACCTGTCACATCCCAACATCTAGCACAATATCTCATGTGAGGGGCCCAAAATCTATTTGAAAATAATAGATAAACACAAGGGCAAATGTACAGAGAGAATAGAAACCCACGAGGGTTTCTGAGACCCCACTTGTATCCTAGGATAGAGTGCAAAGAAATGCTGTCCTCCAGCAACCCAAAGTAGGGCTTGGAAACCAACACCAACATTAATGCAGGAAGTTCTTTTTTTTTTTTTTTTTTTTTTTGGTACTGGGGATTGAACTCAGGGGCACTTGACCACTGGGCTACATCCCCAGCCCCTTTTTTGTATTTTATTAGAGACAGGGTCTCACTGAGTTGCTAAGTGCCTCGCCATTGCTGAGGCTGGCTTTGAACTCGCAATCCTCCTGTCTCAGCCTCCCAAGTGCTGGGATTACAGGCATGCGCCACCGTGCCCAGCTAATGCAGGAAGTTCTAAGGAGCTAGAAGGAGCTGTAGGCACAGTGCATCTGGAAGCTGCTGCTCCTAGGCCAGGCTGCGCTTTCCTCTGACAGCCAAGCCTGTCTCAACTGCTGGGCTACCAAAACACAAGGAGGAAGGAGAAAAGACAAACCAGGATCTCCTTTACTCCTTTCAACTTCTAAACATCTGTGGAAACTGATAGAGCAGCACACCTCAGCCTAACCCCACCTGATGCTGACCTATGCAAAGATTTGTTCGGGTCACTTGGACACATGGACAATAGACTCATGAACAGTCCACATGTGCCTGGCCCTTGCACAAGGACAACTGTACGTGGCAGCCTAACCAAATTTCCACGCTCTCTAGGTAAATGCCCAAGGAGTATTTACCACACTCCAGAGCCCTGCTAGGACTATGGATAAAGTATGAACCAGATGGTGGTCCCTGAAGGACAGAAGACAATCCGGAGGCATACACATGTCAAAACATGACCAACGGGACACTTTAAATATGTGCAATTTAAAAAAAATGTGCAATTTATTTCAAAAGCCCCATGGCATATGTGTCCCCTAGTCTCACTGGACAGGATTAGACCTATCAGTTTTTGTTCAGCCTCTTTTCTCAAGGACACATTGCACTAAAGAGTAGTGCAGGTGTAGTTATCAGGGAGGAAATCAACAGTGTGTGCTAGGTGAAAACAACCACTTGCCTAAGGCCAAACATGAGCTAACAGGAATGATAGCATCCAAGCCCACCAATCTCAAAAGCCTATCTTCCTGTCCTTAGGCCTTACCCCTCCCTTGACACAGATGCACCTGAGGGTGACCTGGTCACTGCACACCAGGAGGGCCTATAGTCTCCTACCCACAGATTATTCCCAGTCACTCCCAAGGCCCTCCAAGGATGATAGTGACAAGCAGCCCTTTGCCTTTCCGACCCAACGGCAGCTCTATAGATTTCTTACAAGTGCAGGAAGCACACTGTGAAAACAATGTCACTCAACACAGAAAAACATGAGAGTACCTACATATACTTAGGTCACCTTACTTATCCAGGGTTCAGAATAAGATCTGACATGTCAAAGTCCACAAGTTGGGGCTGGGGCTGGGGCTCAGTAGTAGCGCACTTGCCTGGCAGGTGTGAGACACTGGGTTTGATTCTCAGCACCGCATATAAATTAATTAATTAATTAATTAAAGACCCATCAACAACTTAAAAAAAAAAAAAAGTCCGCAAGTTAAAGCTAAAACAAAATTTTCATGAGAAACTCCCTCAGGCTTTTGTCATCTATGGACTATTTTTCTACTCAGTTCTAATTGGTTCCTGAACCCAAAGTAGCAGGTAGAGAAAAATACATGATGGAAAGGGCAACTTTAGGCAGGCATACTGACAGCAGTAAGAAGTGCTAACAGCTGACATAGGGAAACCAAAGGAAAAAAACAAGAATTAAAACAAAAACAAAGGGCTGAGGTTGTGGCTTGGCAGTAGAGCGCTCCCCCAGCACGAGTGTGCCCTGGATTCGATCCTCAGCACCACATAAGAATAAAGGCATTGTGTACAACTAAATAAATAAATATTAAAACAAAAAAAGACCCACTAAAAGAAAGCATAGACCTAAAAACTCCAGGAAAGATCTGTATCACTGTTTATATCTCAACATTAAAAAACTACAGTTAAATATCCATTTGAGACCATTGAGAAATATTTGTCACACTCAGCAGAAAAAGAACATATTATAGAAAAATTTCCATCCTAAATGGATCATCTTGGTGCTTATGAACAAGAACCTAAATTGCCCCAAAATCTCTATTCAGGAAGTTGCTTCTCTGTTTCAAGGTGGCAATGATAATATTGTAAATGACTTTGTAATAATCTGCAAAAATCCATATTGAGTTAAATTTCGGTTCCTAATGCAACAGTGTTAACACTGCCCACTTTTACAGAACTTAGCATACATATGCAGACGTGTGCAAGCAGATACACTAAAGGATATAATGTTTAAAGTTCTATAATAAAAATGGACTTAGGTAGTCTTCCTCATCAATGGTGCTCAGGAGCTGACTTTTTTTGGCTAACAAATGCACAAATTCACCATATGAATGAAGGCAAATCTACGTACTCACTGATAACTTGTAAAAATAATAATTTCCCTCCTAAATCTGGTAGGCTTTAAACTACTAAAAACTCCTCTAGAAAGACCTTAACTATTATTGTTTATTTTAATAACTTAAACTTTAAAATCCCTGAAATTTTCCCAACAGAACACCTTACAAAGAAACATGTCCAAAAGCAAACTAAAATACAATTATTTGTTTAGTATTATGCTCTATAAAAATAACTGATCACATTAGGATTGCCAGGTTTTCAAGGTAACAAAAGAAAGATTGCAATAAATTCCCCTGAATGAATTCCCAGTGTATAACTCTAATTTCCATGGAGGTAGGAGTTGCTTTTATGACCTCAGCTAAATAGATTCCTATACATTTTACCATCAATATCTTCTCAAAGGAGGTAGCAACTCTTTGGGGAAATTAATCTAACAATACCCGCACTTAAACTTGCAAAGCAGGAGTTACAAGGTTCTGCCCAACGACCTGAGTTAGCTCATGATTAACACCCTTCATCCATAAGATCACCCCTATAAGGTGAAGGAGCAGGAGTTAGGGAGGGGCAGGTCAGAAGGACAAGAGTGCAAATCTCAAGGAAGCAGGGTACGACAAACGACAAGTTGTATAGGGAATGAAATATACAACTTGGGGTTCTTCTTTGTAAAAAACAAAAATATAAATTATAAACACAGGACAACAAGAGTTCCCAGGGCCTTGGAAGCAACCCATGCAATTGAGGGATATTGAAGACTGAGCTTCATTAGCTTTCAGTAAATCTGCCCCATAAATGATACTCACATTCCAGTTCAGGAATAGGGTAGAATCGTGGACTGCTATAAAATTCCAAGGCCTACTGTATTCGTCTCCGTGGGTCAAAGATTTGGAAAACTAGGTGGTGAGAGAGTTAAAAACTGGGAGGTAAGGGGGCCTAGAAGAGCAGCAAACGACCTGACACGGATGTGCAGGTGGCGCATCCCAAGAGCTCAACCGGCAAAAAAAAGGACAGCTATAGCTCCTAGACTAAAGGAACGGCAGGGTCAGGGGAACACACTGGCGGTAGCGGGAGATGGGGGGGAAGGATGAGACAAATCAAAATATGGAGAATGCGTGAAGGCTGCGAGCGAGGCAAAGAGAGGCCAAAAGCAAGTCCCAATCCCGGACGGTCAGAGAGTGTGCGCAGAGTTAGCGTCAAAAAGGAAAGGCTCGGCGCACCGCCGCAGACTGGACCCCCACCTAGCCTTCCGACCTCCGCGTCCCGCGTCGGCTCCGCTACTGCCCCCGGCTCTGCAACCCCTGAACCCGAGCGAGCCTCCGCCCCCGCCCATCCCTTCCGCTTCCCGGTCCGCCGCGGAGGGCCTCTCGTCCGCACCTCCGCCACTCCCCCTCCTCCCCCGGAGCCTCGCCACCTCCCCGTCGGCCCACAGGTCGCTGTCGGGTCCTTAGGCCAGCCCTACCTAGAGACGTGAAGAACAGCCACCGACACACCTGCCCCGCCCTTTGCCCCGCCGCCTCGGTTGCACTTACTTCCGTTTCCGCCCGAGAGCTTCCGCCCGGCCGTGAAGGGGGGGGCGGGGCATGGGCAGGGAGAAGAGCGCGAGGTGCGCGGTGCGCAGGCGCAGGAGCAGGCCGTAGAGCGAGATGCCTGTGTGTAGGAGCTGGGGCGGTGCGAGGTGCACGTGCGCAGGCGCATTTGGGGGACGCCGCGGCCTGTTGCCCCGGCAACCACGTGGCTTCCGGCCTAACTTCTTCAGGAAATCAGTGGTCCGCGCCATTTTTCCACTTCTGCCACACAGAAAGAGCTTCCTGCGGGGTCGAATGCTATCTTGGCGGTGGCCAAGTTTGTCTTGCGTAGGCCTAGGTCTTATTCCGAGTGTCCGGAAGCCTGTCTCCCGCCGGCGGCCCCACGACCACGTCCCGCAGCTCCGATCCTGCGACGGTAGCGGGCCCTGGCCCTCCGCTGCGCCACGCTGTCCCGGGCAAGGACTCCACGCTGGTGCTTCGGTGGACGGCCCGGCCGCTGTGCCTGGTCACCGCGGTCGGTTGGAGGGTGGGGGCCACGCTCCCCCGGGACGACCCCTAGTGTCTATTTCACTCTTCTGTACAATCAGGAGAACGTTTGGGCATCTACATGTATGACAGAACCTTGAAAACAATGTAATTTTTTTTAAAAAATTGACACACTTCTATTTTTTAATTTTTTTTTTAGTTGTAGGTGGACATAATACCTTTATTTTATTTATGTGGTGCTGAAGATCGAACCCAGGGCCTCACACATGAAGACAAGCGCTCTACCGCCATAGCCCCAACCCACACAAAACTCTTATTATTAATGTGCGAAATTACTTAGGATGTATATCAGACTTACTGGATACATACTGTGTCCTAACGCCCTGGTGAGCCAATGAGGCTTCTGTCAGGGGAGTAAGATGTTCAGATATCATTCTGGAATATACATTTTGTGATTTCCTTCAGAATCTCTAGCAAAGCACTTGATAGAGAACTCAAAATATATTACCAAATTGAAGTGACACCACATAAGCACTGAAGGATTTTGGAAGGAATCTTTCCAACTACAAGGCTTTGGCTTCCTGCTGATTTTTTTCTTTCGAGTAAAATCAACAAACAGTCCCTATCACCTGTTGCAGATTGAGGATGGTGGCATTCCACCAAAAAGCCGGTGAACCGGCATCCAGTCTTAAAGAGTGTGGATTGTGGTAGGAGACACAACTGATGGGTGAAATGTTAGAAAACAAGTGAGACATAGCAAGGGCCATCGTGTTTGTGTCCCCAGAGAATTCATTTGTTGAGATTAAATTCCCACAGTGAGGACATTTGGGAGAGGTGAGGCTTTGGGAGATGATTGGGTCATGAGGGTGTACCCTTGAGGAATAAGAGTAGTGCTCTCTCACCCTCTTTCCACCAGGTGAGGACACAAGGAGAAGACAACCTGCAACCCAGATGGGGGCCCTCAGCAGAACCAGCCATTCTGGTTTCAGTCTCCAGCCCCAGGACTGTGAGAAACTTGTTATTTCTAAACCACCCCCTCTACAGTACTTTGCATTAGCAGTCACAGTCGACCAGGAGAGAATGAGAAACACCACAAAGAGATGGTAAAAGAACAAGTGGATTAGAAATGACCTAAGGCAGAAGGTGCAAACCTAGGAGAGGGGTAAAAACCAAGTGCTGTGGCCCAACAATCAGGACAACCAAGCTCCCAAGAAACAGGAGGCTCAATCAGCGGTGGCCCCAGTGTCAAGGATGACCACCATATTGTAATTCTCAGGTACTAGGTAGAGTGAGCATTGCCTCACTCCTGAATACACACAGATAACAAGGATCAACAATCACTGGAGAAAGAGAAAAATATAAAAGTAATAGAAAAAAAGTGGAAGGAGGAAAAAATGTTATGAAATGCTTTATTATTGGCATTCTTTGAGGACAATTTTACATTTTCAAATAAAAGAGAAGACCATCTAGAGAACAAGAAAGACCTCCCCAAAATTAAAGAAGCAGTGAATTAATAGAAGACATATTCAATAACATCTCTTAGACAATGGAGAAAGAGCACAAGAAAATTAGAAGATAAACTCAAGGGATCTGACATCTGAAACATAGGAATTACAAGAAAGGAGAATAGAGAAAATTATGAGAAGGAAATGACATGATGCAAGAAAACTTCCCAGATCTTGAAGACATGTTCTCATGGAAAGGAACCACCAAGGACCCAGCACAAAACTTATTTTGAAAAGATCCACACCAAGGCATATCATTACAAAATTTCAAACACCAGGGAGAAGATTCTTTAAAGCTTCCGGAAGGGTAAATAAAAAAGTTCACATTTAAGGGATTCAAAATCACGATGGCATGGAAATTCTCTATAGAATCCCAGGAAGCTGGCTCAGGCACTGTGGTGCATATTTCTAATCCCAGCTATTTAGGAGGCTGAGGCATGAGATCTCAAGTTCCAGGCCAGGATGGGCAAATTAGGGAAAACCTGTCTCAAAAATAAAAAGGTCTGGGGATGTAGCTCAGTGGCAAAGGGCCCCTAGCTTCAATCCCCAATACCAAAAATAAAATAAAATCCCAGAAAGCCAAACTATGGCAGGCCATTAGCTTCAAAATTCTGAAGAAAATAATCCATCAAAATCTCAAATTCTGGGCAGAATAAAGATACTTTAAGATGTGCAAGTTCAGGGGCTGGGGTTGTGGCTCAGTGGTAGAGCACTCACCTAGCATGTGCATGGCCCAGGTTCAATCCTCAGCACCACGTAAAAATACAAGGCATTTTAGTACAACTAAAACAAATAAATAAATATTAAATTTAAAAAGATGTGCAAGTTCAAAAACATTGTCTACCAAATACTTTATTTCAGAAAGCCAGTGGGGGATATTCTCCAAAATTAAGAAGTCAAGAAGAAGAGTATTGAGGGCCTACAAAACAGAGAAGATGGGGAGAATCAGGACAAAAGCTTGGAGAGTACAGGCCTCCAGGAGAAATGTCTGCAGCAAAGAGTGAAGCTATGAAGCACCTCATGTGCTTGAGGTTTAAAGATCTTCAGAGTTTGGTGATGATCAGTAAAACCCACACACAAGAATGCTGAGGAGCAAAAAACTAGGCAAGTACTGAAACCAGAAAAACTGGAATGAAGTGCAAAAGTGGAGATGTAACTGCAGCCTGTGCCTCTGCTGTGCATCACGTGATAAGGTAGATACTGAATGGTGCATTAATGGACAAGGTGTGGCCACAGCCATTTTTGAGAAAGAAGGTGACCCTACCTGTGTGTAGTCTTGGGTGTTCAGGAAGTGAGGGTGACAAAGCTAGCATCCAAAGTCCACACATTGGAAATAAAGGCGTCATAATAAAGGTCTTTTCAAAATGAGAGTAAATTCCAAGTAAATAGCTAAGAGAGAAATGTGGTGGAAGGAATTGGGAATGGGAATGTGGGTGTGAGCAAAGACTATTTTTGTCACAAACTTAGCAGCACCATTTGAATATTTAAATGAGTATATTAAAGGAAAAATTTAAGTTTTAACAAGTACAAGTGGTAATAGTGGCACAATTAATCTGTCTACATTCTAAAGCTTTTTAAAATTGTGTTTACTAGAGTACACTACAGTGAAGGAGAAGAAAAAAGTCAAACACTACTTTGAGGTCTCTTTCCTGAGAGAATAGAAGAAAAGTTGTATGTAGAAATCAATGTAACATGAGGAAAAAAACAAAACAGTTAATCCCTCTTCCTTCATCTCTTGCTTCACATCATAGACATGCTTTCTGTGCCTTAGTATATACACCTGATCTGCTCGTTAGGGAGAGAATCTAAAAATAGGGAATCAAAGGTTTACATAAATAAAAGAAAAAATAGAAAAGAGGAAGAAAAAAGCCAGGACCGATGGGGACTAAAGGAGGGTAAAAAGTTGAAGAGAAAGATGAGAGAGAAATGCAGAAAATGAAACAGTAGGGCGAGTTTTTCTGGGTAACAAATTGATCCTCTCAGTGTACTTATGTATTTAGTGATAGTTTCATTTAGATGCTGAACTGGATTTCTTTGAATGCAACAACTACATATGCCCATGATTTTATTTGGCTAACAGTTAATCTGTTGCTGCTTGAAGCAATGGCCGCTTGGAGCAACGAAGCCGCGGGAAGAAGTTCAGAGGCGAACTGGAAACAAACAGCTTTTTATTTTGATATCTTTTCTCTCTGGCTCTAACAATGACTAACACGCATCACACACACCACCAAAAAATGGCGCTGATCCGATCAGCAGTCTCGGCTCAAGTCCTGCGAGATCCCAGGCCAAGTCCCGCGAGATCCCGGGCCAAGTCCCGTGAGACTACGAAAAGCGGCAATGCCCAAATCTCCATAGCCCATAGTCAACCGCAATTTAAGCCATCTCCCCAAACAGGGCTCCTGCATTAATCTAAATGGGAAAGAAGAAAAGCCACAACTGAAAATATGGTTGGTGCATGTTACATGTTACTGGAGTATTTCATTGCTGATAAAAGGTGGCATCTAGGAGGAAAATGGTCATTGCTCTATGTAAGACTCCAGAACCTTGGAAACTTCCCATAGTTGGGAATGGAGCTAACAGCACAGACAGAGGGAGGGGCTTGAGCCTGGTGGAGCCACTCCATCACCCACACTTCGACCCCTTCCTTCTGACCTCATGAAATGTTTTCCTTGTGAGAACCAGGGTTTTCTGTTACTTGGAGTCAAAAGTATCTTACCTGTTTCAGTTTCCACCCAAGAAGGAGCAATTCCTATAGCAGCTGTCCATAACTTTAAACAACTAGGAAATTTTTAAAAATATGTATTTTTTAGTTGTAGTTGAACACAATATCTTTATTTTATTTATTTATTTTTATGTGGTGCTGAGGATCGAATCCAGGGCCTTGCACGTGCTAGGCGAGTGTTCCTACTGCTGAGCCACAACCCCAGCCCCAACAACTAGGAAATTTGACAGAAGTGTGAAATTACTGTTTTCAGATGATAGAAAATAAGAAGTATGGTGATTCTTGACAGGAAGAAAACACAGGTGAGTCTAATGTCTGCCCTAATTTCTGCCTAGAGCAGCAGAGAAAATCAACAAAAAAAGGAAGGTCTGGTCTTTGATTAGATACACCAAAAATTGGCTGCACTGATCATGATATTGAGAAAGTGCAAGACTTGTTCCTTCAGATATCACCACAGTAGAATAGTCAAAGGATATCTGAATAACTTTTTTAAAAAATATTTGTTTATTTGCTTTAGTTGTACACAAAGCCTTTATTTTTACATGGTGCTGAGGATTGAACCTGGGCCGTGCATGTGCTAGGCGAGCGCTCTACCGCTGAGCCACAACCCCAGCCCTATCTGAATAACTTAAGATGAAAACAAAATTCCTGGAACCGTGCAAATTACCAAACCTGACCAAAAAAGAAGTAGAAAAGCTGAGCAATCCCTGTATTGATTAAAGAAATTGAATTTGTAAGTAAAAACCTTCCCACAAAGAGAATCTCAGTCATTGATGCCTCCTTAGTGCATCCCTCATCCTTTTAAGGAAGATTCTTAATTTTGCACAAACCCTTTCAAGAAATGGAAAGGCAGAAGAGCCATCTCCAAGATATTTTATTATTTGTATGGTGGCAGACCACAGGTCCCATCTCACATTGGTCCCAAGCCCTGTGATCAGTGAGGGAAAGCCAAACAGGAGCCAAAAGAGACTTCTTCCTGCCATGTCTGACCACACCCTTTGCCCTGAGTCATCTGTGATTTCCCATTTGCCTGGACAATGGCTGTTACCTCCAGTGACCCTGACTTCATCTGCACTGAGAAGTGAGGGAGCACCTGTGGGCAGGTGATGGGATGGTTCCTACCAACACACCCAGAGCCTGGGACCACCTCAGACAGTTCACCAGCAGGAACGGCCCTAGCCACCACTGAGACATCACAGTGTGTGACCATTCCTGAAAGTCAGATTGCAGTGTTCCTTACTGCCTAGCAGTAGTCCAGTGCCTCCTGAAAGCACATGCAGCCCTGTGTCATTAGAATGGCTGGTGAGCATGCCCAGTCCCCCATGTTCCTAAAAAGAAGAGAGAACATATTGCACTTTGAAAACAAATGTTGAGGGTGACCCAGTGCTGTCCCCAGTTTCCTGATGGAAGCAGTGGAGGGACGGGTAAGAATTTAAAAGACAGCAGGAAGGAAGCTGAAGTGCAAGGTTAGCAAGTATATTTCTTCTGAAATTAAAGAAATGTGTTGACTTCAGGTGAAAAAAGGTGCCTAAATGTGTCCCCTTCTTTTCCTCTCTAGTACTCAGAATGTTTATTGGGGTCCCTTTCTCCCAGCCCATTTACTGGAGCAGGGCTTTGCAAAGCTGGTCTCCTAGCAGCCAATGCAGAAGGCCCATTCATATGACAATGGATGGAAAGGAAAGAAAGAGCTTGGTTTGTTTAAACTGCCTCTGTCTTCATTCACAGCCTGATGTCCATGTACATTGTGACGTCCACAATGGCACTAAAGGACTCATTGTGACTGAAAACAAATCAAAATAGAATAAGGGATGCTAAGATAAAAGAGTCCTGCAACAAAATTGCTAAAAAAAATTAAGTCTTACATCTGAGATTTATGTTACCTTTTGGCTGTGTGGCCTATTGACCAGTGTTTATAATAACCAGGAGAGTTTAATAAACAAAAAGATAAATGGGAACTTCATACACATTTTTAAGGCACTCACACAGGAAGGGTGAGTGAGTATGCTGGGTTGCTTTGGAAGCTGTTCAATAATTATTGTTCTTTGTTTGCACAACATTTGGGGAGCCACACTCCACACTTGGTGTTTATTTTCCTTCTGATAAACACGCCCTGGCCATGCCCATGTGGCAGGCAGCTCCCCACACAGTGCCCCCACCCACTAATCACCCCCTCCTGGCCTGAACCAGCCTTGGATGTTGCAGTGACCCAGCCCAATTCAGGCAACAGGTGGAAAGTTGAATAACTTCACACGTTTTTCGGTAGAGGGGGTGGGCAGGAGGCAAGGCTTTGGGGAGCCGATTTAAGGATTAGATCAGATGTTATTGCTAGTGAAAAATTAAACAGCCCGTGCTCCGGGGAGTACAGATTAATATATTTAGTGACTCTCTGCACACAAAGGCCGCTCATTGTAGCCACGTCTGAATGCCTGTGAATAGGACGGAACATATGCAGCCTGTCACCGCAGGTGCCCACATCTGTTCTTCCCCGGGCAGATGCTCACAGAAGAGGGGAGGTGGGGGAGGCCAGGGAAGGACAGCTCACTCGAAAGCGTCCACGGCCGCCTTGTCGGGGCTCTTCGATAGTGGCCTTGGGCGATAGTGGGCCATCGGGACACTCGTGGGGAGGCCGGGAGGAAACTGGAACGCACGTGCAGGGCCCTCTCTGCCTGGGGAGCGACCCAGAGGAATCCCAGGGACCCAGTCAGGCCCCGTGGCGCACGCCATGCTTCTGAGGTTCTTGTTTTAGGTCCTCTGTGAGCCTGCCCTTGAACCTCCACCCCCATACCGGCCCCTGAGAGAAGGGTCCAGCGTGGGAGATTGACGGGCCGCCTGGGAATGGGGGCGATAGGTGCCCGCGACTGCACTAGGGCAGGGGCTTATCCGCTACGCCCCCTTAACGCCTTTTCCTTTCCTTTTTTTTTTTTTTTTTTTTTTGTCTTTTTTACATAGTCACAGGCTTGCGATTTCCAGGTGTGAGGCCTCGACCCCTGATGGAGCCGTGAAAGGGGCTGCCACGCGTCACAGGGATGCCCAGGCAGAGAGGCCTGACCATGCTGGCCAGGGCGAGAAGCCCCCCGCGCGGGGGCGCCCGCAGCACTGGTGGTGTCTGCCCCTCTGGGACGGTGGTTTGCGCGGAGAGCGCACCCAGGGCGCCAGGCTGTCGGCGCTGGCCACCCTCGTGTCTCACAGCCGGCCCTCCCCGGCTGCCGCGAGGTGGGGCGAGGGCCGGGGAGCGGCCTCGTGGAGCGGTCTCGTGGAGCGGTCCTGACTTGGGCTTTAGGAGCTCGGAGGCCCGTCCCTCGAGCGTGCGCAACCCCCTTCAGTGGCCAGGGATTACCAAGGCCTGAGCCCCAGCCTCCGCACTGGCGCCCTCCCAGCACCCGCCCGGCGCCTCCGCCTCCTTCAGGAAGCCCTCCAGGGCGTCGGCTCCCCGTCGCGAGGCTCCAAGTCCGGCACATACCAAACCGAAAGCACCCTCTCCCGGGCCGTGGGAGCCAGCCCCCGCCCCCGCCCCCACTCCCACCCCGGCCGGCCCCGCACGCTCGGCGACAGAGTTCGCTGGGGTAGTGCGGCCTCGCGCGGGAGGGCTGCGCGCAGCTGCCGCGGTAATCTGATCCCGGGACAAAGGCGCGCCCGCCGGTGCCGCGGCCGCAGGTAAACACGCGCTTTGTCATGGAGATGAGCGCAGGACAGCCCGGAGCAGATGACCCGCGGTTCCGAGGAAGGAGCAGCGGGCGGGGCCCGGAGGGGCGGCCAGCGGGGGGATCTGTCATCTGCGCGGGGCCGCCAGCTGAGCCACGCGACTCGCCCTTTCTCATGCAGATCAGCACATGCCTTTGCAACTTCCGCGGACTGCAGCCCCCACTCGCGGCCGACGCCTGCAGAGTGGGGGTCTCCGGCGCACACCGCGCTCAGTCCACGGACCTCTGCGACAACCCAGCCACCCAGTGGGCTGGGCATTCCTTCCTTTTCACAATACAGCCAGCCGCCTCTCCCATTAAAAAAGAAAAGGTCGTGACAGGCCGTGACCCCCGCCGCACTGGGGAAGTTGGCGGTTGACCCACTCCGGGGGCCGCCACCCAACCCCTCCAAACGCGGCCACGGAGGGCCGCAGAGGCTCGAGGCCAGCCTCACCTGCACCTGAGGATCAGCACGAGCGAAGCCGCCTGTCTAAATAGACCGGGAGCCCGGTTGGCTGGGACGAGTGGCTGCCCAGGTTAGAAGGCAAGGGCCAGACAGAACTGCAGTCAGGTGTGAACATGGTATACACACATACGGGTGGGCGTGGGCGTGGCAGTTGAAGGAGACGCCAGAAGTGTGTCCAAAGATGCCTAAGGATGAGGAGTTGGGCACTACCCAGAGCTGCTATGTGGAGGAGAGGTTTGCCACCAGGCCCGCTGGCTGCCAGTGTCTCAAGCATGCAGGGGGAGTCCTCTGCTATTTTAAACTGCTTTCAGATTCCACAACTGTGGCTGGGCGAGAATGGGCAGAAGGGGTGTCGTTGAGATGTGACACTAATACTAATTAATAAACAGGCTTTCCTCCTCCTCCTCCTCCTCCTCCACCTACCTCCTCCTCTTCCTCCTTTTCCTCCTCCTCTTCTTTTTTCTTCTTCAGGCAAGCTGGAATGTTTGATCAACACCAGATTTGCTGCCTGGAAGTTTTTTTTTTTTTTTTTTTTTTTTTTTTTATCTTGTTGTTTCTTGTTGTTTTGAACAAGGACCCCGATTCTTCTTGGGAATAAGAGAACTTCTCTGTTGGGTATACACCATTCACTTGGTCTGAGAAAACACAAACCCCACTCAAGTCTCCAGACATGTTTACACAGAACACTGAACCTGCACTGGCGTGGAATCTGAAGCCTGTTTGGGATGCTGTTCCTTGCAATCTGCCCAGGCCCTGGGCACATACCTTGGGAGTTAAGCCTTTCTTGGGTGAAGGGGACTGGAACAAGATTGGGTGACCACAGTTTTAGGTCGCACACTGCTGAGGATGGATACATCTAATTGGATAAAATGATGGCCAGCAACTTTTATTCCCAGGTGAGGAAAATAATCTCTATGGAACAGAGAACAGAGGTGTGTTGTGGCCATGGTTTTGACTGGCACCCAACCCAGCCTCTCCTCCACACTGAAGTTATTCAGACCACAGGACCCCCACCAGGCAAAAGAGTCCCTCCCCCACCCCTGTGTCTGATGTAAGCCCTAATGAGTCTCACTTTGTACAGTAAATTTGCTGAGACATCAAAAAGTATTTAAAAGGAAGTTTCCTGCATTCTCCTAATGAGCAAGGTGAGGATTTATGGTATATGGGGGGAGGGAATCTGGTGGCAAGGGCTGACACTGCAGCAAGTCTATTTAACACACTGGAGCTTAAGCTCCCTCCTGCATTTGGGGGGTTCGCAGTACTTGGTTGTGGGAGTACAGAGACATGCAGCTAGGGAGTGAAAAAACGCCATTTGGTTTGGAGCAGATGGCTGGCTAGGGGGCTGATGGCGTCTAAAGGCGTGTCATCCCCCTCCAGCTCGAATCCCTAAGGGCTCCCCTTGTCTTCCCAATCAATGAAAATTAAAGTGCAAAGAAAGGATGAATAGTTGGACCTCGAGTCTCTCCTTTGTTCACCCCAGCTACTGGTGCGCAGGAGTTAAACTACAACAGGCTCCTATAGAAACGCTGAAGTTAAACAGTCTCCCCGTTAGCTCAGCCTTTAAAAGACAGGGGAAGAGGAACTAATTTGGGTTGCAGGACAGGAAAAAGGGAGAGAAGAAGAGAGGGTGAAGGAGGAAGAAGAGGAGTAGAAGGAGGAAAAAGACGAAGAGGAAAAAGAGAAAGAAAAGGGAGAAGAGAGCAGGAGGAGGAGGGAGGAGAAGAAAAGGGCTTTCTGCTTGATTTCCTCAATACAGAATCGCGTGGCATAAATTAAGTTGGGAAAGAATGAACGCTTTGGGCAGGATTCTGATGGATTTTACGATGCCTTTCAGTTCCGCTTTGCCGCTGTAATCGAGAAATCTGTGCCATGTCAATTTAACAAATACTTGATACTAAGGGGGGTTTGTTAAAGATTTGGGGCAAGTCTTTTCTCTCTCAAGGTTTAAGCCCTTGCGCGTGGAACTTTTTATTTCCAGTTTTCTAAACAGGCATTCAAATGAGCCTGTTTTCCACTTCCATTTTCTAATTAAAAGGTTCCTGATATTTCATTTCTTCCTGAGATCTATGCTCAGTCTTCCAAGCATCCAGGATTCTGCATTCTGATCTCGCATTCCTTTCTTAGTTTGCATCTCCCCTGCTCTGGGAATTCTCTCGCCTACCTACCCCCGTCCCCCACCTCAAGCATAGGGAACAGCTTCTGAGCCCCAGGGAGCAGAGATCTCAGAAAGCAGCTTTCTGCGGAAATATCAACCTAGTAAAAAAGGGATGCTGACACTAGGTGGCAAGATTAAATTAGGATTCAAGCTGGCCCAGCCCTGTGATGATGTAGCAAGTCCCTACAGAGTTTGCAGAGGACAGGGACACTGGGTTTGCCTCTGTCCTGGGGGTGGCAGTATCTTTTGAAGCTTCCATTTGTTCTACATCACACAGTAGGAGATTCTTAGTGGGGCCCAAGCCCGCCTTTCTCACCTCAGCCTTAAATACCCTGTACACATGGTGTTTGGTTAACTCTGGTTTTCCATGAGGCAGAGATGGAAAGTATAAAGTGAAATCTCTGTTGAGCCTGAAATTTTACAGGTAATTGGGAAACAAGGTAGCCAGGACAGGCCGGGTGACTTGAAATGAATGATTCCAGCTACCCGACAGCCCGAGGAACAGACTGTTCGGTCCTGTTGCCAGTGGCTTTGCTGGGCTTTGGAGGATTTCCTTTTTGTATGTTTGTGATGGACTTGAGTCTGGATGACAGTGAAGCTGCCAGGACAGTGCAGGTCCTCACCATGGGGCTGTAACATCTACGGCAGGACACTGCCAGGCCCACTCTGGTAGGTGCCATACAATCAGAAGGACAGTCACTCCAGCACTTCTCTAAGAAGGAGCAGTCAGGGAGGAAAAGCGTGGCAACGTGCCTGCGGAGCACGAAACCAGAAGAGTCTCCAAAGAAGGAGTCTATGCTTCCACTTACTCCTGCTTGGCTCCTGTAAGTAGGAGAGTAGTTTAGGTGATTCATTGTGATACGTGTGTTCTGGGCCCTCCCAATATACTCATTTCCCTTAAAAAAAGAAAAAAAAAAAAAAAAAAAAAAAAAAAGAAAAGAAAAGAAAAAGAAAACAAAAGTTCTAGTGTCTGATGGACGTGTAAAAACCTAATAAGGTGACGGTTGTGTAAAGGTTGTGGGCTGGGGGGCCGGGCTGGAGGGGCCTTTGGAACATGTGCCGGACATTGTTGCAGAGGCCGCGGCGCGCGCGGAGGGGAGCTCTTTCTCTCGTATTGTGCAGGGAGCAGGTGCTGTCTGCATTACCATACAGCTGAGCGCACAAAGAGCCACTGATTCAGCTTCGCACAATAACAGACTGCCTTAATGACAGCCACGCGAACGACACACACCAAACTCACTTTTACCAAGCGGAGGGAGGCTGAGGGGGGAATACCCAGGAGAAAGGGGCCCAAGATCCAGGGAATGTGGTGGCGCCCGAAAATCGACCAGGGGAGGATGTCTGTGCACTGGGGAGAGGGTAGTTAAAGCCTCGTGTTCTCCCGGCTCCAGGGACGCGCGGCCCGGACAGCGACCCTCATCCTAGTTATAGCGGAGGATGCCCGGACTCCAGGGGGCGGGGACGCCCGGGTCCCTGGGGGCGCCCCGGCCCTGCGCGCCGGATCTACGTTCCCCCAGGCGCAGTAGCCATCTCCGTCCGGAGGTGTATCGGTGTCTGACCTCCCAAACTTCCCGAAACTGCCGCCGCGCTCCCGCCACCCTCGGCCCCCAGCTGCGCCCGCCCCTTTTCTACAGTGCCCCCTCCCCTGCCCCCGCCCCGCCCCGCCCCGAAGACTCCTCCTTAGGAAGCGCCTGCCGCGAAGGAAGGGCGGCTGGCCGAGAACGCTGGACTCCAGCCTCATTCCACGCGCCCTCGGAGCCCCCCTGGCGCAGCGGGCAGAGGAGGCCGGGCAGCGGGCGCCGCGGCGCGGAGCGTTTCCGAGGCCGTGGCCGGCGCGCTAGGCGGGCGGTTGGCGGCGGGCAGGCAGCGCAGGCCGTCCCCGCGGGCCGCCGAGGGTCTGAGCGTCTGCGGCCCGGAGGGTGCGGAGGGGGACGGGGCGGCGGCACCAGCTCCGGGAGCAGAGGGGATTCTTGCCGCGAACATTTTGCAGGAATGTAAATGAGTGCGTTTTGTGCTGTGAGGGAGGAAGGCGGAGGGGCCTGGGGGCGGGGGCAGGGAAGGACTGGGGGGGCGGGGAGGGTGGGGGCGGGGAGGAGGGTTGCACATTTTACAGCTCACTGACCATTTGGCGATCCATTGAGAGGAGGGTTTTGGAAAAGTGGCTCCTTTGTGACAGCTCTCGCCAGATTGGGGGGCCGTTCATTTGCATCTCATTAGCCATGCGGGCGGCCGGCGGAATATAAGGGCGGCAGGCGCCGGCCGGAGCCAGATCCTCGGCGCGCACCCGCGGAGAACCGGCCCAGCCGAGGGCAGGTCGCCTGGAGAGGACTGGCAGCCGCAAGGAGCCTCCCACATCCCGGGCCTTGGTTTCTGCGCGCGTTTACTTGGATGGCATTGGCTGGATTCTTCGGGAAGACGCGAGTCTTTGCGGTGGCGCAGGAGATACGGGTCCAGAGCACTCCCGGAGCGACCGCCGCCGCCGAGTGACACCCGGCCGCGAACGCTGGGCGCGCGCCGCGCACCCGCCCGCCACCACTGACCGTCTGCTCCGCGCGCCCTGCGGGGCCCCGGATTATCGCCTCGCTCGTGGGATTTCCAGACCGCCGCTTTCTAATCGGCCTCCGAAGGAAGCCTCTGCAGCTCTCTTGGGAATTAAGCTGAATATCTGGACGTTTCCCTTCTCTCTCTCTCTCTCTCTCTCTCTCTCTCTCTCTCCCCTCTCGCTCGCTCTTTCCATCTCTCTTCTTTCTTTCCTGTGAAGAGGATTAAGACAAAACCAGGAAGCAGGCGACCCTCACCTACTCGTGGATTGGAAGAAAGGAGAAAAACGAAAGTTGAGGCTCCAGTCTCAACAGGGAGCCCTTTCTCTTGCGCATCGCGGAGCTGCGGGCAGCCATCGAGGGCGGATCTACAGAACCACAGCCTCCGAAAGAGCAGAGAACACCGTTGAAGCAGGGCGTCTTGGTCGTCCCAACTGAAGCAAAGCGGGGCGCTTTCCTGCCCGCGCTCCTTGGGCACAGTGGCCCTCCTGGCAATCCCTGCCCTTTGAAGAAGAGGAGAGTAGGAGGGCGAGGGCGTCCAGCGGGACCATGGGCCGTCGAAGCGCGCTGGCCCTAGCTGTCGTGTCCGCCCTGCTGTGTCAGGTAGGCAGTCGGGCGGGGCCGCAGCGTGGTGGAGGGCGGGGAGCCGGAGGAGCGGCATCTGACCGCTGAGAGTGAGCCCTGTGAGCGAGCGAGGCACCTCGCGCACTCTCCGGGCCCGCGCTAGGCGCGCTAGCCTCTGCGCCCAGACCGCCACCGCTGGCCGCGTCCTCAAGCCCTCCCCCTCGCAGGTCTGGAGCTCGGGCGTCTTCGAGCTGAAGCTGCAGGAGTTCGTCAACAAGAAGGGGCTGCTGGGGAATCGCAATTGCTGCCGCGGGGGCGCGGGCCCACCATGCGCTTGCAGGACCTTCTTCCGTGTGTGCCTCAAGCACTACCAAGCCAGCGTGTCCCCCGAGCCGCCCTGCACCTACGGCAGCGCAGTCACGCCGGTGTTGGGCGTTGATTCCTTCAGCTTGCCCGACGGCGAGGACGCCGGAGCCGACGCTGCTTTCAGTAACCCCATCCGCTTCCCCTTTGGCTTCACCTGGCCGTGAGTGCCGCACCTGCGCGCGGGGCTGTATGGATGGAGGGAGGAGCGGGCGGACGAAGGCTCCACGACAGGCAGGTGGCCTCACTTGCGGCCTAGACTTCTCCCTGCAATGGCGGGGCAGCGATGGAGGGTGTCACCCTGCTGGGCCAGTAGGGGAGACCGAGGACCACAACCGTTTTCAAGCCCCGGACATTTTGCATGACCTATCTCGCCAGTGGAAGGTCCCTTAACAGCGGGAAAGTTCTGGTGCCCTTGCTCCAGGCGCCTAGTTGTCATTACCCACTCAGCAACAGCCCCCACCCTTCAAGGTCCCCTCCCGGAAGACGAGTGACAGCTGCCCTCCGTCCTGGTCCACCACCCCACCCCTCCTGCTCACACACTCTTTTTTTAAAACATAATATCCTGTACTAACAGGCTGAAAGAATGCATCAGGAAACCACTCTTTAAAAAGTTCTTTCATTTCCCTAAGGAAAAGGAGAGCAGGCAGAGATGTGGAGGCCTTCCCTGAGCACTCCACACAGACCTGGGCCCCCAGGCCCCTTTCCTGACCTGCTTGTCTGGAATGACTTTGATCAGGGGGAAAAAATCTGGTTCATCTTATGTGCCTCTCCTTTCTCTCAGGGCACCTTCTCTCTGATCATTGAAGCCCTGCACACAGACTCTCCCGATGATCTAGCAACAGGTAAGACCAAAACCCAGACCCCAAATTTACAGAGGCTTCCCCTGCTTGATATGTGTTTGACGTCACTTATCCCCCACCTCTGATGACTTTTCTTCTGCAGGTGCCCCAGAGTGCAGGGTGGAGAGGCCTTGGTCTTCCCACACTGAGCACCTCTACCCCCTCCCCTTGGTCCCAAGCTTCTGGGTTCTTGGTCAGAAATGACAAAAGCATCTCCCTCCCCCTGTCCCCCAGAAAAACCCAGAAAGGCTCATCAGCCGCCTGGCCACACAGAGGCACCTGACAGTGGGCGAGGAGTGGTCTCAGGACCTGCACAGCAGTGGCCGCACGGACCTCAAGTACTCCTACCGCTTCGTGTGCGATGAGCACTACTACGGGGAGGGCTGCTCCGTGTTTTGCCGCCCCCGGGACGACGCCTTCGGCCACTTCACCTGTGGGGAGAGAGGGGAGAAAGGTGTGCAACCCCGGCTGGAAGGGCCAGTACTGCACAGAACGTGAGTCCTGCAGGAGGCCATCTCCACTTACAGACTGTTGAGCCTCCAGAGTCCTGGTTCAGAGGGGCTGTAGAGGTATTCTGGGGGAAACTGAGGCCCAGGGGGCAGAATTGCCTTGCTAAGGTCATACAGCCAGTCAGGGTCAACTCAGGCAGTTTAACATCCAAGACAGTGTTTCATCCCCCACGGGAAGCTGCTTTTCTTCTGAGGGAGGAGCTGGAGACAGGGCCAGGGGTCAGGAAGCAAGGCTGTGCTCCCCCAGGGTGTGTGTACTGGAGAGGGAGAGGAGGAAGGAAGGGAGGAACAGGGAGTGAGTTTGTTGGGCATGCTTTCCACCCAGCCCTCCTTGCTGTGACAGTGCCTCACTGGGAAGTGCCCTTTCCTCCCTGGAGTTGGAGGGCCTGACCTGTGTACAGAGCAGACCTTCTGCAAGGTCCCCCACAACTCGCACCATTCATGCTGTCCAAAGGGGTCTTTACTCCTGTGGTCTGTGGACAGTGCGGAGTGTGTGTTGAGAGTCTGGCCTGCCAGGCTTCATAAGTGAGGGGTGTCTGTGCCCTGTCTTAGTTCTGAGTGCTGCCAGCACCTTACTTGCAAAAAACATGTAGGTACTAATGTCCAATGTGCCCTGGCAGACAGGGGCTAGGGCCATGGTGGGGACCCCTTGGCCCTGGTTCTGGTACATCTGGACCTCAGTAGGCCTCTCTTCAGCTTTGAGGCCACTTCTGGGACTGACCACCCCAGCCCATTGGCATGTGAGCTGCCCAGACCCCCAACCCTTTGAACTTTCATTCTCCTGCCCTAAAGCAAGTAGACTTTGAACTCTGAGGCCCAGAATCTCTTGGGGAGTGGAAGGGAGAGTGCAGTTTCTCGGCTTTGATTTGTGCCTAAAGTAGGGGGTGTTCACTGGTGCCTAAATGTCCTCGTTGCTTAGTTTCCCATCTCCTGAAGGGTTCCTGAACTCCTTTTAAGCCCCGCCTTGGCCTGAGCTGGATCTGTTTTCTTAAGAACTGGCAGAGCTGCTCATTAATGAGTTTCATAACTGGGGAACCGAGCCAGCTCAAAGCCTCAGCCCACCCCGCCTCGGGTGCCTCTGGCCTTCTGGACTGCCTCCCACCCCAGCTTCCTCTCTCTTCCTCAGTGGTTCTGGGGGAGTCAGAACCCTCAACTTTTCTTCTTACTCCAACACTGGAGTCTCCCTACTACCACATGCGTGTAATAGATTAGATTGCCTTGGGGAAAGGCAGCAGGGACTCTGCTTGCTCCCATTGGTAGAGGTGTGTGTTGTGTGTATGTGTGTGTGTGTGTGTGTGTGTGCACGGCACCCGCGTGCACATGCTAGGACTGTGGGGGGGCACGGGTGGGGGGCGGCATTGTTGCACTGGGGCAGCTGCCGGGAGGGCAGAGACAATGGAGCAGCTGTTCTGCCCTGGCACCCTGCACACCAGCTGTCCACTCTTATCTGCACACACACTTTCTGGGATATTAAGAGGTGGAGCTTTGTGCATAGAATTGGGAAGTGGGGGAGGAGGAGGGGGAAGACTTCTGACCCTCTCTTAGAAGAAAAGGGGATGGGGTGGGGGTGGGGGCTTCCGAGACCCTTTTGTCCTCTAGCCACTGTGTTAAAAAGAATGCTCATCCCAGGGCTACGTGAAGTCCAAAGCAGCCAGCCGGGATGGGCCAGTGCTCCACAGCCTGGGATCCACTCAGCTGGGACCCACAGACAGGGCCTTGGCTGTCCTGCCGCAGCCTGTAGTGATGCCATGGAGGCACTGTGGGGGGCTCAGCCTGTGCTTTTATCTGCCTGCAGCAATCTGCCTGCCAGGGTGTGATGAGCAGCACGGATTTTGTGACAAGCCAGGGGAATGCAAGTAAGTTTGCAGAAGTCATTTCTCGCTTTCTCTTGCTATGCTTTATACGTGGAGAATTTTTAAAGCATCCCCAGGTGGGTACTTGAAGAACTGGTGAGATTGTTTGAGTAGGGGGGCTATTGGAGTTTTTATCTCACAGAGTTTTGGGAGTGTTTAAGAGAAGAGGTTTGCCATTCACCTAAGCTTATAATCATTATAACAATGTATAGGCAGCAGTTTAAAATGAGTGCAGAAGACCACCCACAGTCCTCAAACGTTGCTGCATGTTAGAATCACCTAGGGAGCTTTACGAGGCCAGTGCTGGGTACCCTGTGCCTCTCATCAAAACTCTGAGGCAGGACCAGCTCAGGATGTCGAGCTGCCACAGTGGCCTAGTTGAGAACCAAGGATTTAATGGCACTGCCAAAAATGCTTCCTAGAGTATGTCATTATGGATCCAGGAATGGTCAGTATCCATCTGACTGCATTGTGCTTCTTTCCAAGGTGCAGAGTGGGCTGGCAGGGACGGTACTGCGACCAGTGCATCCGATACCCAGGCTGCCTTCATGGCACCTGCCAGCAGCCCTGGCAGTGTAACTGCCAGGAAGGCTGGGGGGGCCTTTTCTGCAACCAGGGTAAGCCCCCTCTCCCCAGGGCTGCCTGATCCCCTCCAGAGCAGCCCTGGACTTGCCTAGCTCTTTGGCCACTGGAAAAATAACATCTTCCTGCTTTTGACGCTGGGCTTCCTCTCCCCGCCCTTTCCTGTCTCTCCTGGCAGATCTGAACTACTGCACACACCACAAGCCCTGCAAGAATGGGGCCACCTGTACCAACACAGGCCAGGGGAGTTACACATGCTCCTGTCGACCTGGGTACATGGGCGCCACTTGTGAGCTGGAGATGGACGAGTGCGACCCCAGCCCCTGCAAGAATGGAGGGAGCTGCATGGTGAGTGGGCACCGTGGTGTCCTACCCGAAGCTGGGAACCCCAGTTTGAAACAGAGTGTGAGTTCCTTGGAGCGGCTTTGGAAAGCCCCCTTTGACCTCCTTCGCACAGGACCTCGAGAACGGCTACTCCTGTACCTGCCCTCCTGGCTTCTATGGCAGAATCTGTGAGCTGAGCGCCATGACCTGTGCAGATGGGCCCTGCTTCAATGGGGGGCGCTGCTCAGACAACCCTGAAGGAGGCTACACCTGCCGCTGCCCTGGGGGTTACTCTGGCTTCAACTGCGAGAAGAAGATGGACCACTGCAGCTCTTCACCCTGCTCTAATGGTGAGGGTGACCACAGTGGCTCGGACTGTTCAGTGCAGCACTTGGGGAACTCCTGTGGGCCTCATTTCTGGCCATACCACCTCGTGAGCTGCGTTGAGCTCGTGGAGCCTGAACTGGCCCAGATACCCTCAGCAGGGGCATCTCTTGGGTCTATCCTCTGGGGAAAGCCTGGGCTGTGGGACACTGCTCACCCAGGATCAGCCCTGCTCAGGGTCAGGGGACTGTCCCCAGAGCAGCAGGTCATGCTCCCAATAGCACAGCCGTATTGCTTTTGGAGGGGAGCCCTGCTCCCCTGTTTCAGCAGGAACAGTGGTCTGGGGCCTCACCAAGTGAGGAGGGCTGTTCTGAGGACCAAGAGCCTCTGGCTAGGAGGGGCAGGATGCCTGAGGCAGACTCAGAGAGTGAACTAGGCCCCCTGGTTGCCTTTCCCCCACCCTCCCTATGTGTCCTCTCTCCTTTCTTCCTCCTCCCCATCCCTCCCTCCTTCCTCCTTCCTCCTCTTTTCTCCTTTCTCCATTCTTCCTCCTTCCCTGTTTCCCTTCTCTCTCCTTCCTCCTCTTCCTCCTTCCTCTCCCCCTCCTCCTCCTCTCTGTCCCCCCCCCCACCTCAGTCCTGCACTAACAGTGTAGCTGTGGGCAGCCACAGCTTTAAGGCACCCCTCCTTTTTTTAATATTTATTTATTTACTTTAGTTGTACACAATGCAATGCATTTATGTTTATGTGGTGCTGGAGATCGAACCCGGGCCGCGCACGTGCGAGGCGAGCGCTCTGCTGAGCCACACAGCCCCAGCCCCTAAGGCACCCCCCTTTAAGCCTAGTTTCCCCATTAGTAACCTGGCTCCAGTGTGTTCCTTGTGGGGCGTAGTGGCGAAGGTTACTACCAGGTCACTACCCTAGCCAAGGAATTTCCAGCATGTTGGACTTGCCCTGGATTTCTCCCCACAGGCCCTAGACTGCTCTGCACTAGGGCTCATGTGGCCGAGCTCTCTGTCTCTCTGCCACCTTTTGGTGAGCCATGTCCCTGTGGGCGCAGGCGAGATGCTCCCCTGTGTTCCAGGTGCCAAGTGTGCGGACCTCGGGGGTGCCTACCTGTGCCGCTGCCCTGCGGGCTTTTCTGGGAGGCACTGCGAGGACAACGTGGACGACTGTGCCGCCTCCCCGTGCGCACACGGAGGCACCTGCCGGGATGGCGTGAACGACTACTCCTGCACCTGTCCCCCTGGCTACACGGGCAGGAACTGCAGCGCCCCTGTGAGCAGGTGCGAGCACATGCCGTGCCACAACGGGGCCACCTGCCACGAGAGGGGCCCCCGCTACGTGTGTGAGTGCGCCCGGGGCTACGGGGGTCCCAACTGCCAGTTCCTGCTCCCTGAGCCACCGGGCCCCGTGGTGGTGGACCTCACCGAGAAGTACGTGGAGGGCCACGGTGGGCCCTTCCCCTGGGTGGCTGTGTGTGCCGGCGTGGTCCTGGTCCTCATGCTGCTGCTGGGTTGCGCTGCCGTGGTGGTCTGCGTCCGGCTGAGGCTGCAGAAGCAGCGGCCACCAGCTGACCCCTGCCGGGGGGAGGTGGAAACCATGAATAACCTGGCCAGCTGCCAGCGCGAGAAGGACGTCTCGGTCAGCGTCATCGGGGCCACGCAGATCAAGAACACCAACAAGAAGGCCGACTTCCAGGGGGATGGCGCGGACAAGAACGGCTTCAAGGCCCGGTACCCCGCGGTGGACTATAACCTCGTGCAGGACCTCAAGGGCGATGAAGCCGCGGGCAGGGATGTGCACAGCAAGCGAGACTCCAAGAGCCAGCCGCAGGGCTCCGCGGGGGAGGAGAAGGGCACGGCGGCCACACTCAGGGGGTGCGTGCTGCTGCCTGCGGAGGGCGGAGAGCGGGTGGCCGGTCCTGGCCTGTCCCCGCTCACTGTCACTGCTCTGCGGTTCCCTTTCAGGGGAGAAGCACCTGAGAGGAAAAGGCCAGAGTCCCTCCACTCCACCTCGAAGGACACCAAGTACCAGTCTGTGTACGTCATATCAGACGAGAAGGACGAGTGCGTCATAGCAACTGAGGTGAGTGTGCGCGTGCGCAAGGGCCGGTGGGCGGGGCCTCCCCACCCCCCAGCCTGCGCTCACGCTCCGCCCGGCCCTAGGTGTAAGCTGGAAGCGATGTGGCAAGATTCCTGTTCCTCTAAAATAGACACAATTCCAAGGATATATGCCCCCACGAATGCTGCTGAAAGAGAGGAGCCCACGGCTGCTGCAGAGAGGGAGGCCCGCGCCGGCTCGCTCGGCTCTTGCACTGCCCGCCGGGACCTTTCCGTTGCACTATGGACAGTTGCTTTTAAAGAGAGTATATTTAAGTGAGCGGACTCAGTCCCTGCTGAGAAGCATGCACTGCCACGTGTAGCTCTGGGGTTCTTAGGAGCCGGTCTGTTCCTGATTAGAAACACAAACTGCCTTTACTGTACTTTTTGATACTGAAATGTGTTTTTTCTAGATGGAAAAAATGTGTGTTATTTTTTTGGATTTGTAAAAATATTTTTCACAATATCTGTAAAGCTTGAGTATTTTGTGATGTTTGTTTTTTTTATAATTTAAATTTTGGTAAATATGTACAGAGGCACTTCGGGTCTATGTGACTATATTTTTTGTATATAAATGTATTTATGGAATATTGTGCAAATGTTATTTGAGTTTTTTTACTGTTTTGTTAATGAAGAAATTCCTTTTTAAAATATTTTTCCAAAATAAATACTATGAATGACAACGTGCAAGTGTGGGTCCCTGCTATTGCCTTGTCTGGGGCATCCTCCTCCAGTGTTCATTGCACAAGTCCCCAGAAGTAAACCCCTGGGTCTCTAGTAGAGTCCTTGCTGGCTTTGGGTCCCTGGAGAGCCTGTTTTCTGCCTCCACCGGGGGCTCCTGCAGCCTGGCCCAGGGCAGCTGCACGTGCTTCTCGATGCCATGTTTGGTCAGTACTGAGGCAGTTCTGAGGATCAGCTATTTCCTCTGAATCTCATTGTTTTAAGATGAACAAGACCTCGTTTAGGGTCTGGCAGCCATCAGGCACTTTTATACTGCAGGGCAGGGCTTTTTGCCTTAGAATAATACTCAGGTGTGACTTTAGTTGTCTCCAAAAGGCGTTTGCTTTCTACGGAAGTGCTGTCACAGTGCAACAGATAATAGCAATAAACCCACTCTTTCTTTACTGGGCACCTCCTGTGTGCCAGGTCCCTATCAACCCAGTGACTGGTCTTGCCTGTAGTGTCACTGGACCAGGTCGCAGGTGGGGTGTCCAAGCTCTGGAGACTTCACAGATGTCAGCTCTGGTGTGGAATGTGACTCAGATAACCAGTCCACACTGCGAAGGTGGCTTATTTCTGGTGCCCTAAGGGTGCAGGCAGCAGGATGGCACCTTCCCAACCTTATCAGTAGAATGGAAGAGGCAAGCCAGCCCACATCCCCTCCTCTGTATGGAACAACCCTATCAGGGCCCAGGAGAGTTGATGCCAACAAAACCCAGCATCAGAGAGGGCCTGAGCCCAGCACGGAGACCAAAGTGCCCATGCCACTTCTGTTTCCCAGACACACCCCAGCCGGGTCCCAACCCTGTGACCAACTCAGGCTGTTGTTTAGGAGGAATGCTCAGTGATGAGGACCTCTGATGATTGACTTTGCCCTCCCCTGAAGCAGGCAAGGGCCTGGGACCCCACCCTCAGCCCCTCCCTTCCTCGCTTCTGGGGAGGCAGGGTGACCTCTGTGTTGCTGTGCCTAGGAGAGTTTGCGCCTGCTACCCCAGAGCCACCGACAGCCCCACTCTCCCTTCGGGAAGTGGTCAGACTAGGGATGAGTCCAAGGCTCATCTGTGTCAGGAACACATGCCATGTGGGGTCTCCCAAAGCTCCTTCCATGCAAGGTGGCTGTCACTCTCCTCTTCCTAGGCGTGTCCTGCAGTCAGGGAAAGGCTTGTCTCTCATCTGGGAAGCTGGACACAGCACCTTCTCCCTTTCTCAGTCAGTGTTTCACTCAGAGCTCAGTGGGGAATTCAGGGGCCCTGGTAGAAACCACCACAAGGAAACAGACGTGTGTTGGGCCCGTGGTGACTCGCTGGGCCGACGACGCCCAGCCACAGCTTGCCTCTGGCTACCTCTTTAAGGCAGGCGTCTCCCCAGGCATGCAGTAGGAATGAGGAAGGAGGAGCCACAGGCACACCTAGGTGGTGAGGTGGCGGGAGGTGGGAAGAGCAGGTCCTCTCCATGGGAGTGAGCTTCGGACCTGGCGCCTCCCGAACTGGGACAGGCAGGGGCCACAGGCGTCCAAGCCCACTCCCAGCAGCGAGATGAAGCTGAGGTGGCGGAGCAGCTGCCTCCGAGTTCTCTCCCTTTCGCTTTTCTTTTGCATATGACTTTGTACTTTCAGAAGTTGGGAGAACGGTACAAAGAATCTCGTTGTTAGAACGGGTCTGGGTGGTTTCCTGGTCCCTGCAGCCCTCAACACTGCTCCTTGGCTTCACATGGTGAGGACGAGCACCCAATTTCACTGCCCATTCATACGGAGTGGACTCTTGGCAGCCCAGAGGTGGCAAGTGACCACCACCATCTTGTGGCTCAGGCATCAGATAAGGCAGTGAGCCCTGACAGCTGGCCTCTCTGGAGGTGGCCACTTGCACTCCTGGCCCTCCTGCCATCTGACTTGCTGGCTCTCTGTGTTCCCTGCAGTCTGCCTATTTCTCATCTCGTTGGGGTCTGTTGGTGGAGAACACCAGCGGATGCCTTTTCCCCTTTGGTACTGGGCATTGAAACCAAGGGCACTTTACCACTGAGCTGCATTCCCAGCCCTTTGTATTTTTTATTTTGAGACAGGGTCTTGCTGAATTGTTCAGGCTGGCCTCTGACTTGCCATCCTCCTGCCTTAGCTCCCAAATCATTGGGTTTACAGGTGTTGGCCATGCCTAGCTCAGCAATTGCAATTTAAATGTCGTGAACTTTTGAGGCTGGAAGCAGTGATGGCCACCAGGGATAAGTGGGGTAGGCCATGAGAAGCCCACTCACCTGCCACCTGGATAGCTTGGTCACCCACACTGTGTGCTGAGCCAGCACTGGAGACAGGCAGCACCGGAGGGGAGGTGCCCCAACCTTCATATGGCACCTGCACACAGTCACTGTTCCTCCTCTCATCACCAGTCACAGGACAGGGGCTGGGGACGGCCAAAAGGACGTCAGAGTCCTGGAAGCCACAGGTCAGATAACCTGCCAGGACAATAAGAAAGAGTGGAGGGGAACTATGAATGGGTCAAGTCCGACATGTCAGCCAACACGGTGTCTGGACCAGTTCCTGCTTCAAGCAGTTCAAAACTTTATGAACCAACTGGAGGAATCTAAACTCCGACTGGCCGTCATGGCTTCACAGTGGATGTTCTGGGTCAGCGTTTTAGATGTGGCGGGTTGCTACTACTGAGTTAGGTAGGCAAACGAGTCCTGTCTTCTAGAGAGAGCTCTGGGCTGATTATGAAAGAAACAGCAGGAGGTATGGGATCTGCTTCAAGCCCCCCGAGATGTGTGTCCCCACAGTGGGTGGCGTACCAAGGCAAGAGGGCCTGCATTGGTGCAGGAAGCAGGACAGTAGGCACATGGGGGTCACGGTCACTGTTCTCTCGTATGTTAGGAACGTTGTGGGAGCAGAGGCACTGAGACAAACTGTAGTGAACACACACAGGTGTGTGCTGACCTGCAGGTGGTCCACGGTGCTGTCCATCACGTTGTACAGTGTGATGAGCAGCAGGAGGTTTTCTGCCTGTGTGCACACATTTCAGATGAGAAGTTTCGTGGGGTGCAAGTGAAGCAAATTGAGTACTGATAAGCAGTTTGACCCAGAACTCTGGTACCAGAGCCTCATCCAAAGCCAGCCTCTGCTTCGTGTTGGCTCTGCACTTGCAGGGGCCACTGCTGAGCCTGGGGCAGGACGATGGCACCATGGCCACCGTGTCTGTCGTGCTGTATGAGGGTTCCTTCCAAAGCACAGATCTGAACGCAGGCTCCGCTCACCCGGCTCCTGGCTTCCAGCTGCCTCAGCCATTTCAGGGTCCTTAAGCTGGCTCCCGGCTGTCTCTGCAGCCTCCTGTCACATCATCCTCCTCTTGACCCTTTAGCTCTTGTCCCCAGCCCTGCCGGCTGTGGGCAGCATGGCCTTCTGCCCACTCCCCAGCCCTGGGCTTTGCACATGACCCTTCACCCGCACGGAATGCTGTGTTCTGCTGTCACTCTGGTCTACCCCTCCACGAGAATGTCCTGCTGCCCGGAAGCTGCCCTTTCTTTTGGTACTGGAAACTGAGCCCAGGGTGCTCTCCCACACCCCCAGTGCCTTCTATATTTTATTTTGAGACAGGGCTCACTAAGTAGGCCAGGCTGGCCTCAAACTTGCGATCCTCCTGCCTTAGCCTCCTGAGAGGCTGGATTACAGGTGTGTGCCACCACACCTGGCCCATCAGGAAACCTTCTGTGGACTTTGACCATGAATTGCGGGTCAGATGTCATCTGAGCAGATGATCATAATATGTCGCTTTTATTCTAGCAACAGGTCACCTAGACAAAGACTTGGTGAGAGTGCTTCCCTTGACCTGGCTTTTTTTTTGGTGGGGGTTACCACATCACTTTATTTTTTGGTTTTCCAGCTTCACCGTCTAAATGCAGATTCAGTCCCCCGCTTGCCTGGCCACCTTGCTGACCCTCGCTGGAGCTGGAGCTCAGGCTCTGAGAGGAGGGTCAGTAGAAAGGGAGCGTCCCCAGAGCCAGCCAGGTGGCAGAGGCTGTGAGTCTCCAGCAGACAGACCAGGCTGCCTCCCAGCCCGTCCCTCAGTCCTGCCTGAGCCAGGCTGCTCCTCAGTGGCCTTAGGTGCCTGAAGAGTCCCTCACCTGTGACCCCTGCAGAAGGGCCGGGGAAGATGGGTGTTGGAGTGTGCAGATGGGGACTGTATCTGAATGCCAGGGGGCTCACACGCAGGTGTACCACATGTCCCACCACAAGTGTGACACACCCAAAACACTTTGGAATTTCAGTATTTGTCATTTGGAAGCAAGGCAGGGGTGTTTTCAAGAGGACACGTGACAGGGCAAAATGCAAACACTTCTTTCCAGAAAAGCTTTGATACGAAGGGAGTATCAATGGTTTTAGAGAGATGGAAGGCCCTCCCGCGTCACTTGTCCCTGGGGAGGTGTGGGTGCCAGCGACCTGTCTGGCTCACACGCCTTGAGAGTGACACGTTCCATCTTGTGTTCCTGTGTCTTGGTGAGTGTGAGCTGCTCCCCATCTGGCCTTGGCCATCCATGTTCTAGAGATTTCAACTCTGATAGAAATGAGAGCGGGCACAGACAGGGCATGACAGCACACCAGGCTCCGTCCTTCCCGAAGCATAGGGAGCGGTCGCTGAAGGAGAAACCGCGGTCTGCACAGAGGACTGGTGCAGAGCTGCAGGCCAGCCTCCCGTTGCAAGGAGAGGGCGGCTGGCTGGCTGTGTGGGGCTGGCAGGCCTTCAACAGTGCTCTGACTCTCAGAGCTGAGGGACACAGTGGGCAGCCTGCCTGTGCCCACAGACTCGGTGTTTGCCTGTCACGGTGACATCAACACTGACACAAAGTTTGCTGATCTTTTTTTAAGTTCACTTGAACTTTAATGCTACTGAACCCTCTGCTCTCACCCAGGATTCTTGCTCTTCCAGCAGGAGCTTGGTGGCTAAAGTCACCTCTCGGTCTGCATCAGCATTAGGATTTCTGCTCTGGGGCTGCCAGGCTGAGCCGGGTGACAGCAGTGTGGACACTAGGCTGAGGCTCAAGTGGTCAGATGTGGTGGTGCTTCGCTGGATGTCTAGGGTTGCTCTTGTGGTGAAGGGAGTGGCCTCAGGGTCTCCGACAGGGCTAGTGCTGCTTTTCAGCTCTGCTCCTGTGGCACACTGTCCTGAGCATTGCGAGGGCGGGTAGGAGGGGACTCTGCTCTCCAATGGGCACTTCCCATGTGGCCTATTCACTTGCAGTTAGCAAGCATCATTTCTTTAAGAATTAGAATAATTTTTCGATGTTGTGAATTTCAGCCTTTCCTTGGAAGATTAGGAAAAGCTTTGGTATGAAAGGCCAAGTTACAGGCAGTCTTAAAACTGTGTCTTTAGGGGAGGGCTCTGGGCTTGGTGTTCTGGGTGCCACATGCATAGCACGAGACCCTTCACAGCCTCCAGGCTGCACACTACATGCAGGAAGGTGGAAAGACGGAGACCCACATGGGCATTCTTAGGCATGTGTCCCAGTGAGGGACAGGCTCAGGACTATGTTGGGACCCACCGAGGCTGGTGGCAGGGCTCTTGAAGGTGGGTCTGGTGCAGAGCCCAGGGGAGGTGGAGGTGGCGTCCAGCTGCTGTCCTGGCCTCAGCACTCAGGCTCAGTGCACGCTCACCCCACACTTTGCCCTGTGGGAGACTATAGTGGCCATAGTGTCCTCTGGCCTCCATGGAGGTCAGTGTAGGCTACACTTGTTAGTCAGTACAGCAGCTCTGCCCCAGAGCTCACTTCAACAAACTGACCAGGACAGAACTGGGAAGTCGATGAGCTGCAACCCTCTGCCCTCCTGCCTCGTGGTTCTCTCGCAGGGCAGAGCATGTCTTCTGCAAGCTCCAGCGTTGGGATCTGCGCCTGCACCCTCAGCAGCCCAGGATGCACCTGTGAGGGGGACCGCTCTGCACAATGGGAAGGTGCTGGGAGTTGCTGTCCTCGACTCTGTGTTTGCTCTATCTCCTGGCTTCCCCAGGGAGGGATTCTCCCCCTCCTGGAGGAGGGCCGAAGAGTGGAGCTGGCACTATGTGGCAGCAGCAGAGGGCTGCAGGGGAAGGTCCTAATGGGGTGCTTGGCCAGAGCTTGGTTTCTGGACCTAGCCTTGCAGAACAGCCTAGGTGAGTCACACTTCCACTGTGCAAGGGAAGCGCGTGTACCTGCCTGGGCTTCTCTCATTTCTGAGGTGGTGGCTGATGGCCTCATGCTGGACTGGTGATGCCTTCAAGCATGTATGCTGTCTATGTGTGTGTATACATACATATGTGGTATGTGTCTGCCTGGGAGCCATTTATGTGTGGTGAGTGTCTGTGTGTGCATGCGTTCATTTATGTGTTGTGAGTGCCTATGCACATGTGCACATGTGTATGCGTATACGTGCATTTGAGCATGTGTGTGCATGCCTGTGTAATATGTGTGTCTGCATTGCAGCATGTGTCTTCTTGCACCTATGCATGTGAAGATGTGTCTGTGCCTGTGTTTGAGCACACACGCATGCAGTGATTGTGTGGAGAGTGCGTGTGTGCACCTGTACCCCCATGTGGTATGTGTGCTGGTGGACTTAGAGGAAGGATCTGCATGGCTTCTCCTGGTCATCTTTCTCTCCTCCCGTCTCGAAGAGTGGGTAACAAACGCCTCTCAGTGATTGGGTACTTCGATGAGAGGGGAGTGAGATGGACATAGGAGCCAAGGCCTGGGCTCCCGCCTCTAAAAGTCTGTCCTTCTGCTGTGTGTTTTCTGGAAAATTTGTGCTGCTTTTAAGTGCAGCTCATTGGTTTCTATGCACACTCTCTGAGCAGTTCCCCTGTGGCCGTACTGGTCTGCATGACAGGGAGATGTTGAGAGTGACCGAATTAATGGGGAAGACAGTGCATGTGATGTCCACCTGGTTCAGCTCTTCCTCCTCAGGAGCACAAAGACCTGCAGCTCCCCAGTCGTGGAGTTGTGTGTGACCATGTGACAACCATGGCCTAGGACCTGGGAGTGGGCGAGAGACAGGTCCCCTGGGCTGCAGCAGCACATAGAGGGCCGGATCTTCGGGCTCTCTTTGCCTCCCGAGAGCTGTGGCACCTCTTGAGATCTTTTGTGTGGGGACTGCACCATGTCCTTCAAAAAGAACTTGACTTCAAAATTTGATGTTTGACTCAACCAACCAGTGAACAGAAGGACTCGGTGTTTACGATGTGGCTGGCAAACCCTGGTTGGAGGAAGAGAGAGATCTGCTTTTCTTAAACTGTATTCTAGAGCATTTTAGCCCTCTCCTGTTAAGATGTCCAGGTCATTCCCGAGTATCGGACACCGAATGATATTTCATTGAGTTCACATGCACTTCAGTCATGGGTGGTCTTCATTTTTCATCGTAATAATTTTCTAGAAATGAAATTATTCCAAACCGCCAGAGCCAATGGCCAGCTCCTCCTGGAAGGACTGTTTGTCTTCTGGGACTTCCCCTCCACAGACCCTTTGAATCATTCAGAGAACACCTGTGTGTTTTGGGCTTTTTAATTAATTAATTAATTAATTTTTTTGGTACCAGACATTGAACTCAGGGACCCTTGACCACTGGGCCACATCCCCAGCCACTTTTGGTATTTTATTTAGAGACAGGGTCTCACTGAGTTGCTAAGTGCCTCGCCATTGCTGAGGCTGGCTTTGAACTTGCGATCCTCCTGCCTCAGCCTCCCAAGTGCTGGGATTACAGGCGTGCGCCACTGCGCCTGGCTTGGGGTTTTTGATTTTGTGGTTGTAGTTTTGTCTTTGTTTTTAAAATCAACATTATTCCAGCCATGACTCACAAGCAGTAAGACACACTGCGTTTAGCATATAGGTGGACGGGTTTAAGACAGGAAAGTGGCCAGAGACATGTGGGCAAGGCCGTGCTGTGCCTGGCCACTGCTCTGCCCAGGCCACCAGCTGTGCAGGCTCACGGGTGAGGCTCTCCAGGTGTTTCGGAGCTGCAGCTGTGCCCTGTGGTGTTAGTGGGTGGGGCAGGCGGTGGGCAGCCTCCCACTGCCTGTGCCCACATGGGAAGCTTGGGCCTGGCTCCTGTGGTCTCTGCTGAGGTCATGAATGCCCTGCAGGGGCTGATGGCCTTGGTTTCTGTCCTTCCTTCTTGAGCCCAGCCTCCTGGGCTATTGAGACTTCTTCAAGGCAGCTGCCACGCACTGGTGGAAGGTCCCAGGCTGCCGGCTCACAAGTGGGCTCTTCTAGGAGGTTTGGAGGCCAGGTTTGGCCCAGCTAGGAGTTGCTGCCCAAACGATGTGGGGTCAGGGGCCTGTGTGTGAGGCAGACCGTGCAGGGTGCCTCACCTGCTCATGCTCTGCCCACTCTCCTGATGGCTGTCTTAGAAATACAGATTCTGGGCAAAAACATGGTTATTGACTTCAGCACAAAGAGCAGCAGTTCTGGGCGCAGCTCTAGCACGTTCCTCCTCCCCTGCCGCCCCTCCCTTCCTGGCCTGCTCCTTTCTCTCTACGAGTCCTGAGGACACCTGTGCACAGACCACCTGGCTAAAGACACAAGAGTTAGGCCCTGATTCACTTCACACTGATCAGTCGGCAGGCAAGCTCACTCTTCCTCTGCGGCTCTGTCACCACTGGGGAGGCTCCAAGCGCCTCACTGTGGGAGCCAGAGTGAATAGGAGCCAGGATGTGGCTCTGGGGGCTGCGCGCAGTCCTCGTACCCCATTCTGCAGCCTCTGCGGCTGAGCAGGGGATCAGGCCGCCTTGGTGGAGCGTCACCTCCTTCCGTGATCTTGACGTGGGCCCTGGGGGCTGCAGTGCCAGTCGGGTCCTGGCCTCTGGGGCCTCCCTGAGAGGGGCCTTCATCGTGTGCTGGCATCTCTCAGCTGCAGTCCGGCCGGGCTCCGTCTTCTTTGGCCTGAAGTCAAGGAACATGCTGGAGAGCCACCTGAACTCAGCCTCAGGTGGGTTTGGGGACATTTGCTGAAGAAGAGACACAGGCGAGTGCAGTCTCCCCAGCGAGGGAATGGTGCTCTTGCCAGATGAAGGGGGGTGACATGGGGAAATCAGGGATCAGACCTGTCCCCAGTAGGGCCAGGACAGAACTTGTCCAATGCCACAGAACCTGCTCAGCGTCCTCGTGAGAGCCATGGTGCCATCCTGGTCAGCTCTGGGGGAAGAGGCCCGTGCCAGGAGACCGGACCCCTCCAGGAGGAAGCTGAGTCTCCTCTGGGCTCAGGGGGAGCTCAAGGGCACAGGGTGGGGGGTTTGACATACTTGGCACAGGCTAGCCACTGTTTCCGCCAGAGCCTGAGTGGCCCAGCCATTCTCATGACCCCAAACTGAGCCCTGGTTCCAAGTCCTTTCCCTCGATGTCGGTGAGAAAGGATTTGGCACTTATCTGATTAACCTGGAAGAGTTTCTAAGTGGTTCAGAACCTGATTTCAGAGCCATATTCGAGGGGCTGGGCCACATGGGTTCGCTTACGCATCCTCACAGCAAGCGCTTCTGAGGCCGTGCCGCAGGGGTGTGGAAGCTGCCGTGCCCGGGGGGAGATTCGGGAAGCGTGGATGGGAGTGTGCAAGTACTGAGGCGCCTTGGCCAGAGGGAAAGGAGTTTCAGAAACTGTGGGGACCCGAAGAGGGCCCGAGGCCAGGATGCCTCCCACACGGAGCTCAGTGGTCACAGGAGCAGGCCTCGCAGCCTCTCCAGACCGCCCTCACAGCAGCCTCCTCGACAATCCTGCTCCGGGTCCTGTACCCACTGGGCAGCCTCCGCTGCTGTGCAGTGGACGGAGCTGCACTCGGTGAGGCGCCTGCTGGAGGTGGCCCGGCCAGGCCCAGTGAGACGCGGGTCAACTCCTGCCAGGAGGCCCAGCTTGCCTCTGCGCCTCACCAGGCCTGCACTCAGGGAGTTCCTGCTGGGCTCCTGCTTAGCTACGGCTCCTCTGACCTCGTCCTCAGCTGGGCCGAGGGATGTGGCCAGCAGAGTGAGGGAAGGGACCACTTGCTGGTCACCCCTTCCATCTGGAGTCCTGAAAGACCCCCAAACCCGGTGATGGCTGGTGAGGGGTGATGGCACGGATGGCTGAAGCTGGAGCGCACTGTGAATTCCTGCCCGTCAGTGGAGCAGCAGAGCAGGCAGTCACCCAGATCCTAGCCCTGGACCTGCAAACCTGTCACCTGGCATGGCAACGGGGCCTGGCTGTGTGACTAAGCCGAGGACCTTGAGATGGGGGGTCTCCTGGACTACTGGTGGCCCTTTGTTGTCACAAGGGTCCTTCCAAGGGAAAGCGGGAGGCATGAGGGCCAGAGGGGAGGAGGAGGTGAGAGCACAGAGCAGGCCAAGTCAGAGGGAGGAGAACGGTGCTGGCTCCGAGGGTGGAGCAGGGGCCAGAAGACTCGAATATGCCTCCAGAAGCAGGGAGAAGCAGGAGGAGGGTCCTCCTGGAGACTTGGAGAGGGACCAGCCCTGCCAACACCGGCGATAGTACAGTGCAGCTGTGTAGACCTGCCGAAGCCTAAGGAGACAGTGTGTGTTGTCACGGAGATGTGTGTTGTCAAGGAGATGTGTTGTCACGGAGATGATGTGTGTTGTCAAGGAGATGTGTTGTCACGGAGATGATGTGTGTTGTCAAGGAGATGTGTGTTGTCAAGGAGATGTGTTGTCACGGAGATGATGTGTGTTGTCAAGGAGATGTGTTGTCACGGAGATGATGTGTTGTCAAGGAGATGTGTGTTGTCAAGGAGATGTGTTGTCACGGAGATGATGTGTGTTGTCAAGGAGATGTGTGTTGTCAAGGAGATGTGTGTTGTCAAGGAGATGGTGCATGTGTTGTTGGAGCCACTGTTGTGATGCTGTCATGGCAGTGAGGGGCTTGTGTGAACCACAACCCCTCAGGAGAGCCGCAGGTAGGCAGGGAGTGGTCAGGGGCTAGTCCTTGCCCAGCATTTCCTAGCAGCCTGCTGCTAGTGTCAGAGGTCCCATCATTATAGCTCTTTTCTGTACCAGGAGGATTCTTATTCCAGCTGTCCTATGCAAGTGGAATTCTATGGAGATCCCTCACCCTCCTGTACAAGCCCCTGTCCCAGCAGAGGTGGGCACAGGGCAGGCAGGGAGGAGGGAGGGGCAGGGTCTGCTCTGCTGTAGATGCACCTCCCAGGCCCTTTCGTCTCAGGCAGCTGTGTGCCCAGAACCAGGGTGCTTCTCCAGGAGAAATGCTCAGTTCTTTCCCAGAAGCCATGAGGATGTCAGCAACGGGAGTGCGGAACAGGTGCCGGAGCAGCTGGGCTGACTCACGGCCTCTTCTTTCAAGCCTTCCTCTGTGGGAAGCCAAGGCTGCAGCAGCATCTGCTCGGAAGGCTCAGGGGTTGTTTCTCGCCTTTTCTTGTTGCAGCAACACTGTTGGTGTTTGTAAGCTAAGTCGAGAGGCGAGGAGCTGGGAAGTGGTAGGCCGGGGGAGAACCTCAATCACTAACCCTGCAGTTGGCTCAAAATCGCGCTCGGCTCTCCGCTGGCATCATCTCGAGATGGAATCGCTTGCTCCTTTGCCAACCCAGGCTGTGACAGGCTCTCCGAGTCTACATCCCACAGCTGTCACATGGGCACTGGTGGTGGTGAGAACCACACTGGTCTGCACTCTGGTAGGCAACCTGGCCTCCTGACCCACTGCCCTGCAGAGCCCCCACATGATTGTCCTGTGGACAAGGCGGACACACTGGAGCGCTGGTGCTCACCCCACACACTCCACAAAGTGCTCACTGAGCTGCTCTGTGCCAGGCCTGCGCGGCTCACAGTGGGGTGTTCACGGGCTCTAGACAGGTGTGCAGGGTGTCGATTCCTGCACGGAAGGCGAAGGAGAGCCCAGGCTGCACACGGGCTCTCCGCGGTCAGTGCGTGCTCCGTGGTCCCGATGACGCAGACCTGGAGCGGCCAGACACCACGAGTGTCCACTCTGGCTTCCAGTCACGCGCTGCACCTGTGGGACTGAAGCCACAGGGGCTGCTGGCTTTGGTTTGGTGACTGCAAATGCCCCTGCGCGCCGCACGCAGTGCCGCTCGCGTGCTGCTGGTCCCGCTGGGGCGGGGAGGTCTGCAGAGGGCGCGAGGCTCGGCGTGACAACAGGCGTCTCAGAGTGAAGAGGAGGGTGTCGCCTCCAAGAAGAAGGGCCACTCGCTGGGGTCACGCGGGCCAGCCATGGTGCCGGCGGGTTCAGGCGAGACCCCTCTCTCTGGGGCTCGGTCGGCATGTCCCTCCAGACGCACAGGGTTCGTCTGGGCAGCCAGGAGCAGCCCAGACTCTAGACAGGGTCTCCTCATTCTCAGGACCGTGGGAAGGTGTGGTCTTTGCCTTCTCCCTCAGTCCGCTGACCCACAGGGGAGTGGGAGTACCCAGTCAACCTGAGCAGCAAGCCCAGATTTGGAGCTTGGGTATTCAGTGTGTTGTGGATGCATCCTGGTCTCTGCCTCTGCCTCCTGTGGCCTTCCTGTGTCCCCTGTGTGACTCTTCTCTCCTTAAGGGGACACCAGCCTCTACTAGTGTGACCTCCCTCAGCCTTGGCTGCAGCAAAGACCCTATTCCAGTGCAGGACACGTGAGGAGGCACTGAGAGGACATGAGCTTGGGGTGCAGAGATGCTTTCTTCACCAAGAACCAAAGGTGCTGCTCAAGCACACACCTGTTGTCAGATTCTCTTCAGCACTTTCTGGTCCCCATTTGTTCAAAGCGTCCAGGAAGGAGAAAGAAGGTGAGAATGATGTTCCTGTATCTGGAGATGCCTGTGGGGTCCCTGCACCAGCAGACGTCCCAGGACAGCTCATGTGGGTGGGCATGAGAGAATGTTCTAGACCAGACTGCACATGGAAGCTGTGTGCAGGAGTCATGGGCTCCTGACTCATGCTGGGTTGGGTTGTACCAATAGGATGCCCCTAGAGGCACCGTCCTGTGTCACTAGAGGAGGAGGAAGGTGAAGGAGAAGGAGGAGGAGGAAAGTGAAGAAGAAGGAGGAGGAGGGTGGAGGAGAAGGAGCAGGAAGGTGGAGGGGGAAGAGGAAGGTGGAGGAGGAGGAGGAAGGTGGAGGAGAAGGAGCAGAAAGGTGGAGGAGGAGGAAAGTGGAAAAGAAAGAGGAGGAGGAAGATGGAGGAGGAGGAAGAGGAGGGAGGTGGAGGAGGAAGGAGCAGGAAGGTGGAGGAGGAGGAGGAGGAAGGTGGAGGAGGAGGAGGAAGGTGGAGGAGGAGGAGGAGGAGGTGAAGGAGGAGGAGGGAGGTGGAGGAGGAGGAGGGAGGTGGAGGAGGAGGAGGGAGGTGGAGGAGGAGGAGGGAGGTGGAGGAGGAGGAGGAGGTGGAGGAGGAGGAGGGAGGTGGAGGAGGAGGAGGGAGGTGGAGGAGGAGGAGGGAGGTGGAGGAGGAGGAGGAGGTGGAGGAGGAGGAAGGTGGAGGAGGAGGAGGAGGTGGAGGGAGGAGGGAGGGAGGGAGGGAGGTGGAGGAGGAGGAGGGAGGTGGAGGAGGAGGAGGGAGGTGGAGGAGGTGGAGGGAGGTGGTGGAGGAGGAGGAAGGTGGAGGAGGAGGAGGGAGGTGGAGGAGGAGGAGGAAGGTGGAGGAGGAGGAGGAAGGTGGAGGAGGAGGAGGAAGGTGGAGGAGGAGGAGGAAGGTGGAAGAGGAGGAAGGTGGAGGAGGAGGAGGAAGGTGGAGGAGGAGGAGGAAGGTGGAGGAGGAGGAGGAAGGTGGAGGAGGAGGAAGGTGGAGGAGGAGGAGGAAGGTGGAGGAGGAGGGAGGTGGAGAAGGAGCAGGAAGGTGGAGGAGGAGGAGGAAGGTGGAGGAGGAGCAGGAAGGTGGAGGAGGAGGAGGAAGGTGGAGGAGGAGGAGGAAGGTGGAGAAGGAGCAGGAAGGTGGAGGAGGGAGAGGAGGAAGGTGGAGGAGGAGAGGAGAAGGGAGGAACAGCAGTGGCATTGGATTTGGTGATGGGAGAGTTTTTCTGAGTGTTTCAAGAGACACAGCCTCACCCTGCCCCTTCCACCCAACCTTCAACCTTTTGAAAAACAAAACAGAAAGTCAGCAAAGTGTCCACAGCACCTGGGGCCTGCACTGTGGCTGCTCAGGCCTTCAGCTCTGCTGCCCTAGGCCCGAAAGCAGGAGCCAGGGAGCCCACCACCCTTTCCACTGGGATCCCCTGCTGGGTGGGGGTGGGGGCTGGGGGGCTTAGACTCTCCTGTCCCTCTGGCCTTGCAGGAGGAGGCCTTTTACTGGGCCCCAGCTACTGGTGGTCTGGTCCAGGACCCAGTGCTTCCCGCAGACCCACACAGATGCTGCTGGTGTCTTGTCAGTCTGCTCTAGGAAGTCAGTGCCCACCCTGGGCACCTGTGTTCAGAGAACAACACTCCTACAACACCAGGATGGAGGGACCCTGGGCTGGCCTTGCAAGAGGCAAACTGAGGCCATGACCATGTCACCAGGTCCCCTGACTTCAGTGGCACCCTGGTTGATGGCATTGCTCCTGTCTCCAGAGGGCACTGGGAGGAGGCCTCTGGGGACTCGCTGCAGCCCTGGGCTGCCTGGCACCAGGTGCGGGAGTGCGTCTTGTCCCAAGGGAATGGCACCCACTGCCTCCAGGTCGGGTCTTTCCACGGAAGCCACACAGCGAAGTCCCAGAATGGAAACTCTGGAAACCAGTTCTTCCCGGGGTCCGCGCAAGATGGGAAGAGCCGGCAGTTGCCTTAATAAACAGAGCCCAGAAGACTCGAATCTCGGCACAAACCAGCTTCAAAGTTCTGACCTTAAGGGAGGGAAACAGAAGACACAGAAGGCCCAACCCTCAGCAGCCATTCCACCTTCGGAGGCTGGGCTCCGCCCCGGGCAACACACAGGGTGACTCGCTGCGGTCTGATGGCCATCTGGGAGCAGGTGCTGTGTGAAAGCTGTTTTGTGGGTGTGTGAATGCACGTATGGTGGGCGTGTGGGCGGTTGTTGAGTATGTGTGCGAGTGTTGTGGTGTGTGTGGGGGTTGTGGTGGGTGTGCCTGTGGGTGTGTGCATGGGTGTTTCAGGTGTGTGTGGGGGCGGGATTTTGGGGGTATGGGCAGGCACATGGGTGTGTGCCCAGACGTTGTGGGTGTGTGTGGATGTGTGCAGGAGCTGTGGGTGTATGTGGGTGTTGGGGGGTTGCCAGCAGGCACATGGGTGTTTGCGTGGGTGTTGTGGGGGGTGCATGGGTGTTGTGGGGGGTGCACAGGTGCATGGGTGTTGGGGGGTGCGTAGGTACATGGGTGTCAGGGTGCACGGGTGCACGGGTGTTGTGGGGGACATATGGGTCCATGGGTGTTGTGGGTGTTGCAGGCAGGTGCATGGGCGTTGTGGGGGGTTGCCAGCAGGCACATGGGTGTTTGCGTGGGTGTTGCAGGCAGGTGCATGGGCGTTGTGGGGGGTTGCCAGCAGGCACATGGGTGTTTGCGTGGGTGTTGCAGGCAGGTGCATGGGCGTTGTGGGGGTGCACAGGTGCATGGGTGTTGGGGGGTGCATAGGTACATGGGTGTCAGGGTGCACGGGTGCATGGGTGTTGGGGGTGCGTAGGTACATGGGTGTCAGGGTGCACGGGTGCATGGGTGTTGGGGGGTGCGTAGGTACATGGGTGTCAGGTACATGCACGGGTGCATGGGTGTTGGGGGGTGCGTAGGTACATGGGTGTCAGGGTGCACGGGTGCATGGGTGTTGGGGGGTGCGTAGGGTACATGGGTGTCAGGGTGCACGGGTGCATGGGTGGGTTGGGGGGTGCGTAGGTACATGGGTGTCAGGGTGCACAGGTGCATGGGTGTTGGGGGTGCATAGGTACATGGGTGTCAGGGTGCACGGGTGCATGGGTGTTGTTGTGGGGGACATATGGGTCAATGGGTGTTGTGGGTGCACAGGCTTGTGGGTGTTGCAGGCAGGTGCATGGGCGTTGTGGGGGGTGCACAGGTGCATGGGTGTTGGGCGTGCATAGGTACATGGGTGTCAGGGTACACGGGTACACGGGTGTTGTGGGGGGGTCCATGGGTGTTGTGGGGGGCATATGGGTCCATGGGTGTTGTGGGGGGCATACGGGTCCATGGGTGTTGTGGGGGGCATACGGGTCCATGGGTGTTGTGGGGGGCATATGGGTCCATGGGTGTTGTGGGGGGCATATGGGTCCATGGTTGTTGGGGGGGTGCGTGGGTGCATGGGTATTGTGAGGGGTGCATGGGCGCACGTGTGTTGAGTCATTAGACACCCCGAAAAAATCCCAATTGCTCCTCACCACAGCGCGTCAGGATGGTGAAGAATGGCGGAGGCGGAGGCCCAGAGCTGCTGAGGGTCTGCCGAGGCCACACTGCCGTGGGCCCACACTCAGGTCCCACCTGCCCCTCTGGATATGTTGGGGTTACAAACATTGACGGACGGCTAGCTGCACGGGCTCAGGTGAGATGAAGACCCGGCTGGCGCCACGGGCTCCTGCCCACCGTGACGGGCGCTGTGTGTGTCCCTGCTGGCTCCGAGAGCCCGCCCTTCAGTGCTCACGAGTCCGCAGGCTTGGTGCAGCCCACACTGCAGTTTTTAAAGTCCACACTGTGGACTGGGAGCGACGGTGAAGACACACTGTCGGGTGGGTGGGCTGGGGGCACCTAGGGCGCCTGGGGCCAGGTTGGCCAGGAGGAGCGGCTTCTCTGTAGGAAGGGCAGCAGGGCCTTGCGCCCCTGGAGACAGTCATGTGTGTGCAGAGGCCTCCAGATGCCGCCCATGTTCCCCTCCACCTTGGGCGCCTGTGACTCTGGTGACGTTGAGAGGAGACCTGGGCCTGCGGCGGACCCAGAGCGTGGAGCCCAGCTCTCCCTTTGCAGCACTGCAGCTCCCTGGGCTGGAGAGGGCCTTGTCTCCGTGCTGGTCTCTGCCCCCGCAGGGTGCGCTGCTGCAGTTGAACCACAGCCTTGGGGTGCTGCCCTGCCGTGTGACCAAGCCTGACGCGTGTCCACAAGTCCTGAGGCATGTCCACACTGTCCTTCCTCACCTGGCCTCTCCCTGTGGCCTCTCAGAGCCTGCCTCCTCCTCTTGGACCTCCCATCCCCTTCCCCACTCCTGGCCACCAGGAAGGACACTGATGGGCCATGTGTCCCCATGCTGCTTCCCTGCTTAGTCCCAGGACACCAGTGTGGTCTGGATTCTCCGCACATGTGGCCAGATCACCCCTCACCCGCACCAGTGTAGCACTGCCCGCATGTAGGGGCCCCTGTTTCGCAGGGTCCTCATGAACCCTTCTGTGATGTAGAAAAAGAGATTATTTTAATTACACCATTGGGCCATGGACAAGTTTGAGCAGTCCCTCTTGCAGTCCCTCGCCTTTATCTAATAGAAGATTCACAGTTTTCCTGTTGGTTTGTTTGATCTTCCATAATAAATCATTCCTTCCCAGTGTTGCTGTGACTTCTTTCAAATTCTCTAGGGTCATCGGATGCATCAGGGCATCCAGGGCCTTTCACTATTTTCCTCTTAGAAAGTCTGGCTTTCCTTTAAGACGGATCACTCTCCGTGGACCAAGGACAGATTCAACTGCCAAAGAAGGCAGTGTGGAGGCTGGCCGGCCAGCACGCCGGCCAGACCTCAGACGAGTCCAGCCAGCCTCGGAGACCCTGGCCTGCTCACCTGCGCCGTGGAGGTGACGGCAGCTGGGGTCCCCACGACTCCGGCTGGGACGAGCGTCCTGGCGTCCTGCGTGTTGACCCGGCCTCTGCCGCCTCCTCCTCCTGGCCTCTTGGCTCTGTCTCCTGGGAGTGGAGTGCAGCTGGGACTCCGCTGTCCTTCACCCGGCTGGCAGAGAGGCGGGGCGCCTCAGGGACCAGCTCACATCCGCACTCCGAGCCCGGAACCCGCGGGAATTCCCGCCCATCTTTCTGTCTCCAGAGCACTGACAGAGCCGCCCGGGAGGCCCTGCACATGCCGTGGCTCACCTGGCGCCTGCACACCTGGTCTGCGCCCCTCCCTGCGACTCTGCAGGCTGGTGCCCTTTGCAGCAGGCTGCAGGACCCTGGCTTCACACAGGTGAGAGAGCTTCCTGGTGCCCAGCCCTGTCCACCGAATATGCCTCTTGCTGGAACTGGCTGGACAGAGGGGATCTGGGTCCCTTTCCCACGCATGCGCGGTCCCGGGAATTCTGCTGAAGTTAATGGTTGGCCCAAGGCTCTGGGCCACGCTTGGACTTCATGAGCTTCGGAGAACTTGTCTAAGGATCCAGTTTCTTTTCTTCTTCTTCGTCTTCTTTTTGTAATTAAAGGATATTTTGCAATAACTGTGTATCAGAAAAATCCCCAAAAATGTGTTAGCAGATGACTTGCTTCTCAAAGCAATGGTGGCCACAGGGACCAGGGCAGAAGGAACAGACTTGTCCCTCAGTTTCCTCTGCGTGGTGGTGGCTAGTGGTGCCAGCCCCCGAGGTCACGGTGGAAGTGCACACCTCTCCCTGGGGGTGCCAGCTCTCAGGAGCAGGGCAGGCACCTGGGCGTGCGAAGCCCCTTTGGCTCTGTGACGTCCACACAGGCCTGGCTCACAGCAGCAAGAGGCCTTGCTTCTCTCATTCCTTGGACCTGGACCCCACATTTCCAGATTCTTCTTGATGTAGTAGCAGAGGGCTGGACTGCGGGGCCCTGCCCTTGGGGACCAGGGGTCTGGGGCCTGGCAGTCAGCACTCTCTGGGGGCATCGTCACCAGCTCCTCGCTCAGGTAATTCAGATCCTCTGGATTTGTTTCCTGAACCTGAAAAATGGGGTGAAACTCCTTCTCGGTGCTGCCATGAGGGTTCCATGGAGTTTGTGGGAGTGCTTGGTGGAGCCGTGCCCAGCACTGTCCCCTGACTCATCTCCCTGCGCCCGGAGGAAACCGCCATCTGCTGAGCCAAATCGTCTCCCATGCCTCAGGCACAGTAAGTTTGAAGGAGGCTTAGGATGCTGAGGCAGAACCCCCTTCCCTCCGACTGCGACCTTTCAAGGGTAATGCTTGGTTCCCGTCAGCCTGCAGGTGTCCGGGCCACCCTGTATTGTGGTCCGTGCCGCCCGGTTGGCCAGCTCCTTCAGGGTAGGAGCCATGTGCTGGACGCCCAGGGAGTCCACAGCGTCTGGAACGGCTACTGGTAGCAGCAACAGCTGGGTGGTACTGTCAGCGCTGCCTCCCGGCGCAGAGCCGCAGGCCACCACAGCAAGCACAGAGGGTCGGCTGACCTCCAGCTTCGTGGGGCCAGACGACGGTGGGATCAAGTGTTCCACGCACCTCAGCCAACTCCCAAGATAGGTCTTTGTGTGACAGCAATGAACCAAAAAAAGAAGTTCTATTTTGATTTGGCCATTTATTGGCAGGAAGTTTTATTTTTGCCCCGTGGTGGTGATGCAGACATGTTGGTTTGTGCTGATCACAGCTGCGGGAGGCCCTTTGGTGCCATGTGCTCCGGACCAATTGCAGCAGCTGGCTGTGCAAGGCTGGGCATTGGTCTGTAGGGAGAAGCCAGACAGGAGGCCACCACAGCCACCATCTGTGCCTTCTGCAGGTAACTGTTCAGAAAAGGCTTGGAGTGCCTGGCTGGGGGTGGTCTCAGCCCACACTGCTTTACCTGAAGAAAACAAAGGGAGAAGAAGGAGACCTGAGGTCAGGAATGAGGTGCGTCCCCTGCCCTGCCTCCTTGTCCCCATCCACGAGGGGCAGCTCTTGAGCTCTTGGTCACGGCTCTCGGCATAGAGACATGGTGGCCTCTTCAGATGCCCCCATGCCACTGGTGTCCTTGAGAGGCCTGAGTTTTGGAGTCTGTGGGTGCCTTTTGGCAGTGTCCTTGGTGGGACGCTCGAGTGGTGCTGTGTGTGGACTCCACGAGGCTCTCGCACACTCCGGTTAGACGTGCCTGGGCCAGCGAGGCCGCAAGCCACTTGCCACATTGAGCCAGAGCAGGCCTAAGCAGCCATCACAGGGACTTCCCAGACCAGCTTGGTGTCCTGCTCTCAGAGGCCCAGGAATAGCGAGACCATGGACATGGGTTAAGTTCAGGACAGGGGAATGTGCATGCCCTCGGGCCACAGCATCAGCTCCCCCTGACCAACATCACCCCAGCCCCTGCAAGACGACAGGTCCCCCAGCAAAGCACATGCCCTCAGGCAACGACCTCACAAGGACACGCACACACACAGCCAGCAGCAAGGCCTAGGAGGAAGTGACTGGACCACACTGCAGGCAGATGGAGACCCACGGAGGCAGCGGCAGGAAGTGATGGCCAGAGCTGTCTGCACGGCCTCGTCCCCTGACTCTCCAGAGAGGCATCCTGTAGTGGCATCCTCACAAACCCAGCACGTTGACCTGAGAAAGACGTGTGGTGGCTACTGCGGTCCCGACACTGCAGTCCCCAGCAAGACTCCTCCATGTGGATGTGGACAACAGAGGGGAGCGGGTCTTCTGCTCGTTTTTCTCTGGGCAAGAGTGGAGAGCCCGCGGGCCCCGGTTTCTCCATGGAAGCAGATGGTTTTCCAACCGCAACAGCTGCCCAGCAGGGTCTTGTGGGTGTGGTGGGGGAAGGACCCTGCCCACTGGAGTCTGCACACTGCCAGTGTCCCTCAGCAAGAGCTCCAGCCTTGCACCTGGTGACACTGAGGGTGCCAGTGCTGCCTTGGCTGGGAGGTTCCTGTCCACATTGCTGCACAAAGCACTGCCTACCTCATCTGAGCGGGGCATGGATGAGCTGTCCCCACTTCTCAGATGGGTGAGGCTGTCTGAGGGAGACTTCATCCTCCACAGAGAGATGGCTCTTCCTGACACTGCCCCTGGACAGGCCAAGCCTCACGGCACCTGCCAATGACTCTGAAGCCTGGGACAACTGAAGGAGAGAGAGACAGAGACAGAGAGAGGAAAGAGATGGAGAGAAAACAGGGAGAGATAGAGGCGGAGACAGACAGGGAGAGAGGCCGAGACAGACATAGAGACAGAGGAGGGGAGCAGTAGGTCATAAACAGAGACAGACCCTGCACGGCCCCCCTGGAAGGGCCCCAGCCCTGCTCTGGGCCAGGCCGTCCCCTGCTGCTAGAACCCTCTGGCCGTCCCCTGCTGCCTCAGCTCTGGCCTGCTGGGCAAACCCCGAGGTGGCCGGGGGCTTTCTGGGGCAGGTGGGAGCCCTCCCCTCTGCCTGATGGGTTTCTGCTCTGGGTCTGGGGGCCCCTCCGGCCTGTCCCATTCAGAGTCTGGGCCCCAGCCAGCTCTGTGCCTGTCCACCTGCTGCATCCCCAGTGCCCACAGCTCTCTCTTGGGGCCTGCTAGTAACCGCTCCCGTCCCCAGTGTTTTCAGGGCAGGACCTCCGGGAGAAACGCCGAGAAAACCTCGCAGAGCTCAGCAGCCCGCAGAAGACTGCGCCTAGACTGGCCTGGAGGCCTGGGCGAGGTGCAGGAGGAAGGCAGCAGCTCTCTGTGTGGCTGGCCCTCCGACTGCCTCCCTCTCAGAGAGTGGTCCTCTGGGGGACGGGGCTTGCTCTAGTCTATTTTTCGCATCTTGTTCTCCACTGTTGGTGTGAGGCTGGCATGTAGTGGGTGCTTGTTGGCGCGGACAGTCCAGCATCTATCTGGAAGGGCACTGAGGCAGCCCCTCCTCTGCCAGGTCCGTGCTTCTTGCCTTGGCGGGCTGGTGGGCCCCTTGCCATCCCTCGGAGACGCCTCTCCCAAAGCTGCAGCTCCCATGGCACTGGTCTCCAGTCAGCATGCGGGCCGCCGAGGGCCTCGGGACTGGCACTGGTCAGGTGGGAAAGGTATTTGGCATAACACCAAAAAGCTAAAGAAGGACAAAATATTTCCAGGGAAGTGCAGTTTACTATTTCAGATATGATAAGAACTGAGGTCACAGGGAAGATTAAGAAAATCTGCACTAGCCGGGCGCGGTGGCACATGCCTGTAATCCCAGCACTTGGGAGGCTGAGGCAGGAGGATCGCGAGTTCAAAGCCAGCCTTAGCAATGGTGAGGCACTTAGCAACTCAGTGAGACCCTGTCTCTAATAAAATACAAAAAAGGGCTGGGGATGTGGCCCAGTGGTCGAGTGCCCCTGGGTTCAATCCCCGGTACCAAAAAAAAAAAAAAAGAAAAGAAAACTCGCATGGATTTAACAGCTTTAACAGCCAGCCGGGCGTCGGGGATGTCGTGTGCCCTAGGTTTGGCGGCGGGCTGGAGCGGCCTGCTCCCAGGGCCTCTGCCTCCGCGTGGAAGTCTGGAAGAGAAGTCCACTGCACATCCGCAGTCCCGCCCACCCTGCTTTCTCCGCGGAGTAGCCCTGCCCGCCGGGTGCCAGGACCTCGAGGGCCTGCGGCCTCTGGAGACTCTGCCTTGGCCGTTCTCTTTCCCACCGGCCTCAGCACAAGCTCGCAGCCAGATGGCTCATCCAGCACGGCACGGCTGGGCATGGCCCGTCCCACACCGTGTCCCCACTCTCCTCTGAGTGCAGCACAGCCGTGGCACACACTTGGCCCTTGTTGGATGCATGGTCAACTGGTTTAAAGACAGAAGCTCTGAATTGGCATGTGTGTCTCATTTTTTCTGTATTGGATTCCTAAGACCCGCGACCTCCGTCATGTGCAGACACAGCTGGGCTTCCCCGGCCCCAGGCCAGCCCCCTGGTAGGGAGGCGCTCCCTCCCCGTGGGTCTTGCCTGGCTCAGCTAGACGGTGGGTCCACCTGGCTCTCAGCAGTGTCTGTCCTGCTGCAGAAGAGCAGTGGCTGGCTCCGGGGACTTTTCAAGGGCAATGGCGTGCTGTCTGCTTGCCAGCCACGGCCGCATGCTCATGGCTGGAGACCAGGTGGGCCTGAGGAGCACAGCTGACACACGCATCTCTGTTCTGCGGGCCCTTACATAACACTGAGGATGCTGGGGACAGGTAGGTGACATTGCACTGTGGTTCTCTTGGAAAGTTCAGCTGAGAATCTGGAACTGTGTTGTATGGGGTCCTGGGTCAGAGCCTGGCAGGGAAGGCAGAGCTGGTTCTGGCTGTGCTTGTAGGGTGCCACCTGCACAGCTTGACAGCCACGCGGCCGGCCCGCTCCGTGAGCACAGGGTGTGGAGTGTGCAGAGAGCCGCCCGGACCGCTCTGCCTCCTCCTGGGAGCAGCGTTCACACCCTGGCACGTTCTTGGTCTTAGCAGGGTGTCCGTCTGCCAGGGCTGGCTGAAGGTGGCCTGCGAGGGCTGCCATTGCCGTGACATTCCCTGGTCAGGACTGCTCTGTGCAGGGTGGAGGTCAGGCTGAGAACATCACACGTGCAGCCTGGCTGGAGAGGACAGCAGCACTCAGGAGAGCGGAGGTTCGGCAAGACGTCCCATGCTGGGTCCCAGGCAAGCTGGGACTCTCTGGAGGGTGTGTCCAACAAGCCTGTTTTCTAGACTTGCACCAAGGCTTCCGCCCTGACCTAGGACTTAGTACTGAGAATCCAAGCACCAAACATTCTGTGGTCACAGAACCACAGGGAGACAAGGGCGGGCAGGGAGACTGTGGCCTGGCAGCCCCAGCTGCTGGGAGAACTGTCCGACCCTGGGAGTTTGGCCTGCTCTGGGTCCTCCTTGGAGAGAGCTGGGGAAGGGTGCTCTGGGCTTGCCGAGATTCCCTCCCTGATGTGACCACAGACAAGGCGACCAGACCTCACTCCTTCCCTCAGTCTGAAGCTTCATTTGCTGCCACTTGAGCTTGTTGCTAGTGGCACAGGTAGATGTGGGCTGCAAGTCCCAGGCTTAGATGAGTCAGTGCAGGTCACGCAGGCGTTTTAATGAAAATCTGGTGCACGCTCTTGACCTGGTTGGTGTGGTGTTGAGGTGCTGAAGTTGCCATGGATGGGACAAAGGTGGAGAAAGGCCATCTTGAAGTGTGTGTGTCCGATCCATTGAGGGTCAGCAGGCACAGTGGCACACGCCTCTAATCCCAGCAGCTCGGGAAGCTGAGGCAGGAGGATTGCGAGTTCAAAGCCAGCCTCAGCAAAAGTGAGGTGTTAAGCAACTCAGTGAGACCTGTCTCTAAATAAAATGCGAAATAGGCCTGGGATGTGGCTCAGGGGTTGAGTGTCCCTGAGTTCAGTCCCTGGTACCAACCAACCAACCAACCAACAAAACCCACCCATTGAGGGTTCTGCTGGGCTGGGACTCGGCTCTGGGCAGGCGGCTGTGGTGGAGAGGGCTGAGCTCTGTCCACTCTCTCTTTGTAGCTGTGTGGACTTAGCTGTGTGCCCCTCTCTGAGTGGGTCTTGGATTCCTCCTGGCATGGCACTGTGAGGCTTGAAGACCAGGTGTCCACAGTGAGGTAGGGGTGTAGCCCAGGTGCAGTGGGCTGAGGGGAGACCCTGCGGACACACCCGAACCCTCCGCGCACACAGCTCCTTCTGTGGCATGGTCTCCGCACTTTAATTCTATTGGACACAGAATGGCCGCGGTTGCTAGTTAGTTCCACTCATGGCTGACCTGCTAAACCCCCACTTACGGGCTAACCCAGGCGGGGCAGCTGTCTGCTTCCCACCTGAGGTACAGAGTCATTTGGGGAGTTCAGGGTGGGTGTCTGCCCTTTGAGCACCCACACGCGGGAGCCGCGAGCCAGCTAGTGAGAACCAGCCTCTCTTTCCTTCCACTCTGGACTTTTCAGACCATCGAACCAACCAACCAGCCAGCTGATGGCAGGGGACAGCCCTTGCTGGGAAGGCTTGTCCCCTCTTGTTGTGGAATGCTGTGGCAGTGGCCAGCGTCAGGGAGAGGAGCTGTGAGTCCCAGTTAGAAACCACAGGAGGTTTCCTTCCCAGCTCGGTTACGTGCTCTCCACCTGTTCCTCAGCAAGTCCTCTCCCATGCCTTGGTTTCTCAGTTTGAACCCTGGTTGTGTAAGACCAGTTCCTCCCCCCTTCCCCAGGAGGCAGCGAGGAACAATTAGGCCGTCTCTGTGACCAGCACAGAGTGTGCAGAGAAGGGGGGCCGCTGGGTGGTGCTGACCTGGCCTCCATGGTCCGGGATGCCTGGCCGCCTGGCCTCTGCAGGCCGCCACACAGGCCTGCTGACTCCTGTGACCAATTGCAGAGCCTTGTACTGACCAGCTCCAGCCAGTGTTCCAAGAAGAAAAGTGCACCTAGCAGGAACCTTAAACAAGTTGTATAAATAAAGTCTATTTCCAAAGATAGATTTTAACAACCCTTAAGGAAAAGGACAGGCTCTGTGCCAGTGCTGCCCCTCAGGGCTGTCAAGGTGGCGATGGCCGCCCCTTGCAGAAGCTGGCCCCAGCTCGTCTTCCTGGAGCTGCAGGGACTGCCGCTCCACCTGACGTCCTGCGGTCTCCACGTGAAGTCCAGGCCTCTGTGGCCTGGGCGAGGCCTGCTGGCCAGGTCCTCCTGCAGCAGGAGAGGCCCTGGGAAGAGCAGAGTGACACCCACAGGAGGGCCCACAGGTGACTCCGCAGGAAGGAAGAGGAGGAAGCCGAGAAGCAGGCAAGCCCCAGGTGGAGGGAGCTGCAGTGCCCGGAGGACCCGTGGCATATCTACTGCCGACTGTGGGCGGGCGCCAGGGGCAGCTGGAGTGCCACGTCCACGTTCAGGCAGGCCTGTGTCCTCACTTGTGAACGAGGCTGCCTTTGTGGTGTGGCCCCCACGGGCCCAGCTTCCCCACCTAGGTGCCTCTTCCAACTCCCAGTGCTGAATCGCTCCGCAGCAGGCCCTCACACCTGGCCATTTGCTGGAGGCCATTTGTTCCTGGGAGGTGTGAGGTGCCATTCCCAGGGCCCCAGGGCCCCCCATGGGGAGGCTGCCTCTCCCCCCTCCCCCACTGCTCCTCCCCCTGGGGCCCAGCATGCACCCGCCTTAGCCCAGCTCCAGGAGCAGGACAGACACCGACGTGGACAGGCTCAGGTGGCAAGTTTGAGATCCTGCGGGCACCAGCAGATGGATGGCACCCTTGTTAGCAGAAGGTGTTCGAAGCCAGCCATGAATGATAGCATCCACACACAGCCCTTGCTACAGAGCTGAGCAGCCAGGTCAGGAACTGGAGGAGCGTGCGTTGGAGTTAAAGTGCACTTTGAGCTGAGGCAGAAGGAGAGCCAGGGAGGGAGGCCGCTGCCTCCCTGCAGGTCTCGGCCTCTGCAGCGCTGGCTGGCTGCTGCAGTCTGCTCCAGCTTCCTGGGGGCAGGCACCTCCCGCCACACCTGCCTCCCGGGCTGAATGTCCTGGTGCGCAGGGCGAGGGCTGGTGGCACAGCTCAGTCACAGTGTCCTGGACCACAGACAGCGGCCAGCGGAGGCCGCGCAGGCCATGGCCACAGGTGGGAACAGGCAGGCGGAGGAGGTCGGGCAGGCAGTGTGCAGGGAGGGCCACCTCGGGAGAAACCGCATCTCACAGCAGGCCGGGGAGAGTGAGAAATCGGAGCAGATGCGGCTCCGGCAGCAGATGCCTCCGGCCAGCCGGCCAGCCAACCAGAGCGCAGGCCTGAGCCGGAGCGGCCTCCGCCCGCCTTTGTTGGAGGGAGCCGCAGATCGGACGCTGCAGAGGAATTAGGAGAGCAGATGGCGGCAGCAGGGCCTGGCGAGGTCAGAGCTCCGTGTGGCGAACACAGAGCTTCCATCTCACCGCCCGCCAGGCGTCCCGGCCTCTGGCCGTGCTCCGCTGGCCACCTCCACCCCTCCTGGAGCCCTCCCGGGAGGTGCTGCCCACCGCTGTGCTCCCTCTCAGCCCCTGACCTGCTTTCGGAAGTTTCTGTGCAGGTAGCGGAGCTGAAAGACAACATGTGCTGAGTGTTTGATTCAGTTTGAGCTTCAAGACTCCATGCTGGCCAGCACCAAGTGTGCCGTTCTGAGAGCCCTTGTAGTCACCTGCCCTGAGGGGTGCCTTGTTCTCACTCCTCTTGGTAGAGTGCAGGTTCCCCCCTTATCTCTGGTCTTTGTAAAAGGTGTCAGCCAGGAGAGCCCCATTGATGTCCAGAAGGAAATTCTTGTAAATTTCAGGTCCCTAGGGGAAGGGCAGTGACAGAGGAGAGGGCCTCATTCTTCACGACCTTAGAGAAGGGGAACTCCACCCTGGCAACTCCCTTAGGGGGACCTTCTTACTTCATTAAAAGGGCGGTTTCGCTGGGTGGGCGTTGTGGTGCAGGCCTGTGATCCCAGCGGCTGGGGAGGCTGAGACAGGAGAGTTGCATATTCGAAGCCAGCCTCTGCAATGGCAAGGTGATAAGCAACTCAGTGAGACTGATCTTTAAATAAAATACAAAATAAGGCTTGGGATGTAGCTCGGTGGTCGAGTGCCCCTTAGTTCAAGCCCCAGTACCAAAAAAACCCAAAAAACCAAAAAAGGGCAGTCCTCTAGGGAGGACTATGGAGTAGGAGGAAATGGCTCTGGTAGACACACGTGTCTTGTGTGAGGGTGTGCTGACTGGTTGGTGTGTGTGGATGTATGTGGATGTTTTTTGTGTCTGAGTGTATTATGTGTGTGGGCATCATATGTTGGTGGGTGTGGCTGTGTCTGGGTGTGTTGGTGTGTCTGGGTATATAAGTGTGTATCTGGGTGTGTTGGTGTGCTTGGGTATATTGGTGTGTCTAGGTGTCTCTGTCTGGGTGTGTTGGTATGTTAGTGTTTATTGGTATGTCTGGGTGTGATGGTATGTCTTGGAGTCTGTGTTTGGGTGTGTTGATGTGTTGGTGTGTCTGGGTATGTTGGTATATTGGTGTATTTCTGGGTATGTTGGTATGTTGGTGTGTGGCTGGGTGTGTTGGTTTGTTGGTGTATGTGTGTGTGTCTCTGGGTATGTTGGTATGTCTGGGTGTGTCTGTGTATGTTGGTGTATGTCTGTGTGTATTGGTATGTGCATGTGTGTTGGTGTGTCTTGGTGGGTGTGTGTGTGTTGGTGTGTGTGTGTGGGTGTGTCTGCCTATCTGGGGTGTGGGTGTCCAGGTGTCTCTGTGTTTGGGTGTGTTGGTTTGTGTCTGTGTGTGTGCGTGTGTCTGCCTGTCTGGGGGTGTGGGCGTCCAGGTGTCTCTATGTCTGGGTGTCTCTGTATCTGGGGATGCTGGTGTGTGTTGGTGTGTGGGCGTGTCTGCCTGCAGGGGGTGTGGGTGTCCGGGGTGTGGTGTGCTTGGATAGCATCTGCTGTATATGAGTGTCTGCACACACACGTGCACTGACAAGGGGGTTCATCTGTGGGAGTGGGGTCAAGTGAGCAGGTGTGCATTCCCTCACTAATGAGCCTCGTGGAATGTGCCACGTTCAAAGGCTTTGGGCACGAGTCCTGAGACCGTCCCGGTGGCCCTAGTGGCAGGTTCCCCGCTACGATTGCACTCATGCTAGGGGACCTGCCTCCTCCAGTGGTGATGTCCAGGCTGACGACTGCCAGGCAGCCTGGGGCCAGCAGGCAGAGGGCTGAAAGGGACCCAGGAGAGCAGGACACCCTCACGCTCCAGGTCCTCCTGGGTCGGCATCGGGACACCTCACCCTCCACCTCCCATCAGGCACCTCCCATGGCTGTCCACCCCTCCTGGACCACCTTTATGAACACCTTCCTCACAGTTGGTGTGCTTGATTTTCATTCCACGGTTTCATGAATCGGGTGAACTCCCACGAGCACCCCTTGTTGCCTGGCTCCCTGGGCAGGTAGGTCTTTCCATTTAACGTAGAAGTGGGTTCACTCTTCCTGGACTGGCTGCGTTGAGATCTCCTGTTACCAGACTTTCCTCAGAATGAGATTTATGACGTCTGCAAGGCATTCATTTACATATTCTGTAGCTTCATCCTTTTGTAGGTTACTAGTACGATATTTTTACTATTATTACTGAATAAAGCTTTGGTGAATGTCCTCATATAAAATTTGCTCTGTGAACTTACAGTTTACTTTTTTTCCCCCCTCAGTAGAGGGATTGAACCCAAGGGTGCTTTATCATTGAGCCACATCCCCAGACTTTTTTATTTTTTATTTTGAAACGGGTTCTTGCTAAGTTGCTCAGGGCCTGTTTAATTTGCAGAGGCTGGCCTTGAACTTGAGATTGATCCTCTTTCCTCAGCCTCCAGAGTTGCTGGGATTACAGGCATGTACCACCACACCCAGACTAGAGCTAACTCTTTAAAATAAACTTTGGGAAGCAGATTCACTGGCTGAAACAGCAGAGAACCCTAACCTTCCCAGCCCCCCCCCCTTTTTTAAATATATTTTTTAGTTGTAAGTGGACCTTTTATTTTTATTTATTTATATATATACGTGGTGCTGAGGATTGAACCCAGTGCCTCACATATGCTGGGCAAGTGCCCTGTCACTGAGCTAAGACCCCAACCCTCCCAGGCTCTTTTTAAACATTGTTTTATTTCTTATTTCCTCAGTGCTGGGGACACAACCCAGGGCCTGACACGTGCCAGCAGGTGTCCCTCCACCCAGCTACGCCCAGTGCCCTCCAGGTTCCTGAGTCTGTGCTACACTGCTCTCCAGAACTGCGCCGTGGGCTTCCTGCCGCAGGTAGGACAGGGCCCGTTTCCTTTGTCTTCCAGCACTAAGTTTAGAGACTTCAATCTTTCTTTTCTTGCAAACTGGACGTGACATATTTACATTTTAGTCTATGTGAGAACTGGGGCTTCCTCTTGGTGAACTCGAGAGTGCACGTGGGTCTTGCTGCCTGAGGAACTGCCCCTCCCCAGCGTGTGCCTGTGGGGACCCTGGGAAACAGGTCTGAGGACAGTGTCTCCTGGTCTGGCACTTGTGGCCTGCTCCTTCCTGAAGAGGAGGCTCTGGTGCTGCAGAACCGAGAACCCAGCGGGCGCTTCTCAGGACGCCTGCCCTGCAGACCCTTTGGCCCTCCTGATTCTCCCTGGGGTCTGAGGATCACCCAGGCGGTACTTCCAGCATTCTGATCCAGGGTCCCGGGAGAGCCAGGCTCTGGGTTTTGGGGGCTTCATTTAGTGGAAGTTGGTGCTGTGGGAGCGAGGCTGGGCCCCGTGCTGATGAGTGCTGCCGCGGACTCTGTGTGCCCCGCACTCGGGGCTGTCATCTCGCTGCAGTGCTAGACTAGGGAAGCACATGGCACCGCAGACTCGGGCTGCCTGGACCGGAGCTTTTCCATTTGGGCCTCATAATCTTGTGACACTCTTAAAACTGCCCAGGATGTTGGGTGGCAGTGAATTGTAATGGTCAGTGTCTTTTGCTGTCTTGCCAAAGTGTCCAGGTCTCTCAAATGGCCAAATTTTTGTCCTAGAGGGGAAGACAGAGGTTATACATCTGAGACAAAGGCCAGTGAGCTGCCAATCACACAGCTCTGCATCGGGAGTCCAGGAGCGCGGGCCGGCTGCGGGATGTGGTGATCTCCTTGCTAAGCTTCCGGAGGGACTACGTGCTGGGGAGGCACTGCTGAGCGGGGCTCTCAGATCTGGAGTTCGCTTGGCTGGGCCTGTGTGCGCTGTGTCCTGCCTGCATCCTGCGGACACGCATCCCCATGGGCTTCCCCGCCCTCTCTGCTGCCCGTCACACACCTGCTGCGGAGCCTGGGCACACCTCCGGTTCCGCTCCTCCATCGCCAGGGCCTGGGGGCTCTGGGCCCAGATGCTGGGGAACAGCGTCCTCTCGTGCTCCCAGAAGATACCCTCCAGACCCTGAACTGTGCACAGAGCTTGGAAGGCGACTGAGTGACTGACCCTTCTGCAGGACCTGTCTGTTCCCCACAGTGAGGCTCCTGGACCGCACTGAGGGCGCCGGCCTCGGCTGGTGGTTTGGTGTTGGTGGTAAGGGCTGGGCAGATCCCTGAGAGTGGGACGAACACCCTCCTGCACCTGCCCTGGAGCCTCTGGGGCCCTGCGGTCCCTCAGTGCGCGTCTGTGTGCACGCCTGTGTGACCCAGCACTCCACTTCAAGCCCTCCGCCCTGGGCTTCCTGCTCTCTGTTAGCTGGGGGGCTCCTGTGAGTCAGGTCCTGTTGGTCTGGGGGATGTGGGAGCCAGGTGGTCTTGCCCCATGAAGCATCTGGGAGACGTGTGTGTCCCCCACCCAGGCCTGAGGTCTTCTGAATGCTGGGAGGCAGCTAGGGGTTACGAGAGGCCGCACATGGCCAACCTGGCCTGTGAGCTCTGTGGCCACAGACCTCTGCCCTGAGGCAGGGCACCGGAGCTGGAGCTGGAGAGTCAGAGGAAGCTGGCCAGGCGAGGCAGGAGTGTGCCTCTAGGAGAGTGAGTGGGGACCATGTTCTGCGGGGGTCCTCGTGGGCTGATGCTGTCCCGGGTGACCTCTGCAACAGAGACACCTTTGCCCTCCATGGTCTCTCTCAGGGCATGACCCTGACTCCTGGCCTTGTCAGGGAACACCTGAATGGTCTCCAGAGCCGGGCAGCTGCATCCGTCTAAGCCACACCTGGACTGTTTGTGGATCCTCTGCCAGGCCCTCCCACCTGAATCTGCACTGGTGTGTTTTCGGGAACCATGACAAGTTGTCACAGAGAGCTGTGATCCTACCCCAAGGGCAAGTCCCCTTTGAGCTGGATGCAGTCTGCACAATGCCCGCCTGCCCAAGGCCTGGCCCTGGCGCGGGCTTCCGTCACGGGAGACACCGGGAGGACGGGGCTGCAGAGTGCCCCACCCTCCACAGGCTCTGCCGCGAGCTGAGCTGCCGTGTCCTCTTGGACCAGGGCTCCTTGGTCAGACCAGGCAGCAGCTGTGTGCCACACCTGGAGGTGGCTGGAGGTGGCTGGAGGTCAGGTGGCGAGGACAGAAAGCATGTTGGCCAGTGGCGAGGAACCCCAGTTTTAAGTCTCAACCTGAAAGGTGTGCGTCACTGAGTAGGAAGGAGTCAGGTCAAGGCAGTGCTCGCCTGTGGTTCTGGGCTCTGCAGCGTGGTCAGCGCTGTCTGCCGAGCTCGGGCTGATGGGAATCCAGGGCTCTCCAGGGCTCAGTCTTTCACATGTGGTTTCCTGGCACAGGGCTGTGCGTGGGGAAGGAGCAGGTGCACGGGTTTGGGGCAGGGCTCTGTGTGCGTTGCTGTGGCTGCTCCTGGGCAGGGGGATGCACAGCCAGGAGCGGGCGCCTCTTGGGTCTCCGCACCCTTGGACTGCCCACTGCCGGTGCTGACCCCCACGCCCTGGGCAGTGTCTTGCACTGGTCTTTCTTGGGTAGTTCTTGCCTGAGGCAGAAGGAGCTGCTGGATCCATTCCACCCACTCTGGCCACTGGGTCCTGCACGTCTGTGGCCAATGGTGGAAGCAGAGAGCAGGTAGAGAGAGCGAAGGAGGGAAAGGCTTCCTACCACGCACCCAGTGTCCCCCACGAGAGTCCTTGAGCCACAGTGTGGGGGAGGGGGCGCAGGGCCAGGACCCGTGGGGGTCCTTGAGCCAGACTGCAGGGGAGGAGGGGCCAGGGCCGGGACCCGTGGGGGTCCTTGAGCCAGACTGCAGGGGAGGAGGGGCCCAGGGCCGGGACCGTGGGGGTCCTTGAGCCAGACTGCAGGGGAGGAGGGGGCCCAGGGGGCCGGGACCCGTGGGGTCCTTGAGCCAGACTGCAGGGGAGGAGGGGGCCAGGGCCGGGACCGTGGGGTCCTTGAGCCAGACTGCAGGGGAGGAGGGGCCAGGGCCGGGACCGTGGGGTCCTTGAGCCAGACTGCAGGGGAGGAGGGGGCCGCAGGGCCGGGACCCCTCCAGCGCTTCCTCCTTCCAGGTGCTCCCACACGCCGGCCTTTGCCTGAGTCTGCGCAAGGTGAGCTGACCCCCTGCCAGAGGGTGCCACGTGGGGATGAGGGACACCTCCAACGTGGCTCCGAGCGCTGTGGGAAGCCCATCGATGGAAGAATGACGGTCAGCAACTGACAGAGCAGAGACTCGTGCACCGATTACCACAAAGACCACCAGGCGCCACTTCTCTGCCCCCGGGGGAGGCCCCTTGTCCCTCCCACCCTCGAGTAGCCAGTCGACCACCCTCCCCATGCACCAGGGCCCAGATGTCCAACACTGGTTCCCACCAGCCCTGCTGTCCAGAGGGTGACTGACCTGTGGGTCGGGAGTGGCCACGCAGGCTTGGACGGCCCTCCTCCCCGCCTGGAGGTGACCTCACCTGCACGTCCTGCAGGCCCCAGGGCTGCACCTACTTAAGGAATTTCCAGTTAAGGCTTCTTTCCCTCAAGAGAGACCAGGGCCCTGGGTCCTCCACAAAGGCTGCCTCTACTTTTTCGGCAATGGATGTGCTCAGCTCTGTCCCTCCAGCTGAGGCCTCTGACTTGGCGCTGATGAGCTGTCCGCTGATCAGTAGCCAGCGGCCAAGTCTGTTCCAGCCCGCTGGTCTCGGGCTGAGACGCTCTCTGAACGGGAACGTGCCTGGGTTGCTGTCTGAGTCCGTCTGATTGGCAGTGTCTCAACAAACAGTGGGAGAGACGCATAAGGGGCGCCAGGGACCAGGGTGCGTGCCCTCCCAGTGTCTGCGGTGCTTCCCGGCGTGCGCTGTCACTGCCGTCGGGTTCTCTCGAACGTTCCACTAATCGGCTGCTTGTGTTAACGGAGTTCACGCCCGCAAAATCCTGTCACATCACATCTTCCGCAGGTCGTCACGTCTCCTGCCAGAGTTTGTCAGACTAGTAAAGGTTTGAAAGAAAACAGTGCTGCCCTCCGAGGAGCCTCACCCTCGGGGCGAATCCGCTGATCTTGCTGAGAACACTGCCGCGGGGTTCAGCGTTCTGCTCACGTGCAGGCCGAAGGCGTCTGGAACCCCGGGGGACACCGCCGGCAGGAAGCGAGCCTGCCAAGGCCTCGAGGAGCCCACCGAGCTGGCCGGGCAGCCGCACAGCAGCACGGCACCTGGGCAGACAGCCCGGCGGAGGGACAGGCATGGGAGTGCGCCAGAGCCAGACGGCAGCTGTGCCTGGCGGGCAGAGGGCGGCCCTGCAGCCTTTGCGGAGACCCAGGCGCAGCTTCACCTCTGGCGCTGGGAATCAGACACCTGCGGGCCTCGCTGGGCTATGGTGGTCTACGCGCCAGGGAGCTTGGTGACGCCTGGGGACCCTGAGGTCCGCCCCTTCTGCGTGTGCTCTGAGCGTGTTGCATTCTTGTTCCTGGAGAGGCACTTGTGTCAGGGGCCTGTGTGTCCACTTCCAAGGTCAGCCAGTCTGTGGACCCGCATCCCCCTCTGCATGGACCGCTGCGACAGGAAGGGGTGTGGCACAGCTGCCACTTCAGCATGGCATGGGAATAGGGAGGGCACAGGGCTCCCTGGGACCAGAGAAAAGCCACAGAGAGTGCACAGCTGTCAGTGAATGCAGCCTTTGTGCTGGCGCTGCCCAGAGCTGGGGAGGGCTCCGGTCCACCCCTTCTCTGATTCCAGGCACAGGCCGTTGTCGGCGCTTTGCACCTGCAGGCCTCACACGGAGGGCCTGGGCTCGGTCTTCGCGCTGCGGTAGGGGGCCTGCTGCCACAGGCCCCTTGCACACACAGAGGAGTGAGGCCCCAGAGGGCTCAGACCAGGTCCCAGGCCCACTGGGCAGGCCCTCCGCCTTCTCTGCAGCACAGGTGGCTCTGTGGCCCTCATCACTGCCTGCCCATCTCCCTGCTGGCTCTCCGAGGGCCCACGTTCCCTTGCACAGAGTGATATCACTGGGTCTGGAAAAGACACTGAGACCACAGGTAGCACTTGGAAAGGAAACAGGGTGTCTGGGAGAATCTAGGGTCACACCGCTCTGGACCGTGCACCAGGGAGTCCATCCCACCCACAGGCCTGGGTGCAGGTTCCATCTGTGCAGGGTCGTTCTGTCTGGACTGAGAGGCTCCAGAGGATGGCGGCACACAGGAGCCACGTAGCAAGGTCTCACAAAGCATGTGGCCTGGTCAGACCCTAAAGAGGTCCTGGAACCCACAGGTGGGGTGGCACCGGGAGCCGTCTCACGAGGGCACGTCAGTGTGGCCTGGTCGGACCCTAAGGAGGTCCTGGAGCCCACAGGTGGGGTGGCACCGGGAGCCGTCTCACGGGGGGCACGTCAGTGTGACCTGGTCGGACCCTAAGGAGGTCCTGGAGCCCACAGGTGGGGTGGCACCAGGAGCCGTCTCACGAGGGGCACGTCAGTGTGACCTGGTCGGACCCTAAGGAGGTCCTGGAGCCCACAGGTGGGGTGACACTGGGAGCCGTCTCATGAGGGGCGCGTCAGTGTGGACCTGGTCGGACCCTAAGGAGGTCCTGGAGCCCACAGGTGGGGTGACACCGGGAGCCGTCCCACGAGGGGCACGTCAGTGTGACCTGGTCGGACCCTAAGGAGGTCCTGGAGCCCACAGGTGGGGTGGCACCGGGAGCCGTCCCACGGGGGGCACGTCAGTGTGGACCTGGTCGGACCTTAAGGAGGTCCTGGAGCCCACAGGTGGGGTGGCACCGGGAGCCGTCCCACGAGGGGCACGTCAGTGTGACCTGGTCGGACCTTAAGGAGGTCCTGGAGCCCACAGGTGGGGTGACACCGGGAGCCGTCCTCGCAAGGGACACGTCAGTGTGACCTGGTCGGACCCTAAGGAGGTCCTGGAGCCCACAGGTGTCATGATGTTGTGGCTTCCTGTAGGTAGAGCTGCGACGGGGCTTTGGCGAGATCAGCAGAATCCCATGGGCACCCCAGCATGGGTGTCCTGCCCTGTCCCTGCCCTGGCCTGATCCCGTGGGAGCTTCCGGGGACCCAGGAGTGGAGGTCTGCCCGCCGCAAAGGGGGCCGGGGCACTTGCATCTGACTTCCTTTCTGGCCATGATCAGCGGCACCCTCAGTGCGGCTCTTGCGTGGGGGTCTGCAGACAACTCTGGCACTCACTGCCGACGGTCTCCTGGCTTCTCCGGCAGACTGGCACACCTCCTGGGCCAGAGCCCGGCTCACGGCTGTGAGCGTTCAGAGGGCTGCTGCTCAGGGGGCACGGAAGCCCTGCCACGCGGGCAGGGGATTCTGTGTTAGCAACAAACTGGAAGCTGCGCGGGCCGAATCTCCCAGGTCTGGGGGAAGACGCTGCCCTCAGCCAAGGTCACGGGTACCTGGTTCCCCGTCATGTTTGCACTCCAGGGTGAGTTCAGGTGCTGTCCGTCCGGCTGGAGCGGAGGCTACCCCCAGAGCAAGGACTCGCAGAAGAGGCCGCGGCGGCCCTCGTCCCCATCCTTCAGGTGAGTGGAAGAGGCCCCTGGGCTGCGCGCCATGGACCATCCGTGGGTCTGGGGGCTGTAGGGAGGAGGGAACTGTGATCCTTCTGACCCAGGTCGGTGTGGAAGGCGACTGGGACGCGGGTGTCCCGGGCCCTGCCTGGGGAATTTCCTGCCCACAGGAACTGCGCCCTTTTCAGTCTGTCTCTAGCCTCCCAGAGACACTTCAGTTGGATCCTGCAACGTGCTGGCAGGCCGCCCCTCTGCCTGGCTCAGTTGGTGACATCCCTGGTGCCATAGGGAGTGGGGTGGGGTGTTCAGATGGGGCAGAAGTGGTCACAGGAAGACGACTGGCGGGAGGACCTGCAGCGCTGGTGAGGACCACAGGCGCCCACCGTCGCCCGCACCCAACGCGGGCCTTCGCTGTGATCCAGGTCGGCACACGCTCCGAGACCCCAGGCTCAGCTCTGCCCCTGGCAAAACCAGGCCCGTTGGACCAGCAGGTGGGAGCGTGGCCCCCAGCAGTGGTGTGCACCAGGCCCAGCTCGCGGAGGACGCTGTGCGCCAGACACGCCGCCCTTTCTGCTGAGGCAGCCTGTCCCCCAGGGGCCTTGCAGAGGGACTGGACCTCCCCGGCCTCCCAAGCTCTGCTGAGGGAGTGGAGCTCTGAGGAGGCCCGGTCCAGGGAGCTGCCTTCCCACATGCGTCCTTGTGTGCAGAGTGTGGCCAGGTCCTGTGGCCTCGTGCTACAGCCCGCCTGGCAGGTGTAGGCCCGTTGAGATGCAGGTCTTGGCATGGAGCGCGTGCCCAGGATCAGGCTTCAGCACGCACAATCCCCGCAGCCTGCACCGAGCGGGGCCAGTGAGCCCTGGTCATCCTTCCTGCAGCTGAGGGACGACCAGCTGCAGAGCTCAGGTTCCGGCCTCTCCCGCTTGTGACAGAGACCTCCATCAGTTGTCACCGCCTGTGTCACGGGACCCATCACCAGCTCCTAAGCTCCTATCTTTGTCCTCACTGAGGCCATGCAGGTACGCTGTCCCTGGGTGACAGAAAGGTGCCCTGGGCAGCACCCGTGAGGCCCCTCCTGCTGTACCACCTGGCCTTGGGATCATTTGGAGCATCTTACTTCTTACCAGGACAGTTTGCTACTCACTGCCCTGATCTCCAAGACCAGGGCTATGGCCCTTGGTTCAAGAAGGTTCTAGAACAAGCAGATGAAAGGAGCTGACCCTTTCACGGGAAGGTCTCAATCTGATGTGGTATTTGACTCCTGAATAGCTTTCTCTGGAAGACACCGTGCTAAGCTAAAAGCCTCTCCTTCCCTCACACCAACATGGGTCACCCTGAAGTCAGAGCGTCAGGTGGGGAGGGGCTCTCAGTAGAGGAGGAATCTGCCCACCCTGGACCCGAGGGCTAAGGGGCTCTCTGTGGGATTTCCGCCTCCTCCCAGCCGTGGTAAATCCCCACACCTGACACGACTTCTGGGACTCTGGGCAGAGGTCCTAGGCAGGCCTGCAAAACAGGGCTGGGCCTGGCTCCTGGTCACTGCCTCAGACCTCTCTGGAGTCTAGCATGTCAGGATGAAGGCCAGCAAAGAACCTGGCCCCTAGTAAGTTGATGTAAGTGCCACACACAGGCGGAGCTTCCCAAAGCAGCTCAGCTCATGATGGTCCAAAGCCCCGGACACAACCCGTGTCTCAGGGTGGTTGCCAGACCCTCAAGAAGGCCCCACATCATCCACTCCTGCCCCGCCCCTCAGTACTGGGATTGAACACAGAGGTGTTCTATACTTGAGCTACATCCCCAGCCCTTATTTATTTAAAAAACTTTTATTTCTTCTTTTTAGCTATACATGACAGTGGAGTGCATTCCGACATACCTGGAGTGTGACTTATTCCACTCAAAGACGTGGAGGCTCACTGGTCATGTTCGTCTATGAGCGTAGGCAAGTGATGTCTGGTTCATCCTCCTGTCCTTCCCATTCCCACCCCTCCCTTCCCTTCATTCCCCTTTGTCTAATCCCATGAATTTCTATTCTCCCCCACCCCCCTTATTGTGTGTTACCATCCACACATCGGAGAAGACATTCTGCCTTTGACTTTTTAATTTCATTTTTACTTATTTTTTATTTAACTAAGTTCCTTAGGCTGGCTTGAACTGCTGATCCTCCTCCTCTGCCTCCCGAGTGGCTGGGATCACAGGGCACGCCACCATGCCCGTCTGAACGCATGGCATCTTGCTGTGGAGACCAGGCACGCGGGTCTGGGGTGCTGTGGTCTGGTGACCCCGGAGACCCAGGTGTGGCAGGCGTGGCCGTCAGCCTGTGGTGCTACTGGAGGTGGTATGATCTTGAGGTCACAGGCCTAGCAGGACAACATTCAGTCCTGGGGGCCTGCCCTAGCAGGGGACGTTGGGACCCAGACATTGTCTCTGTGATCCCACCACGAGGTAAGCCGCTTTCCTCCAGAGCATGGCCCTGGGACGGTGTTCTGCCTCCTCACAGATCAGGCTGGGGCCAGAGACACCGGTGACACGGTGGACCATGGCACAGTGTCCACACTGGGCCCTCGGGGACTACACTGGGACCCTCCCTGAGGTCTTCTGTCCAGGAACCGTGTTGAAGCTCTGCAGAGCCAATACCCAGGTGTGTGAGGAGCTGCTGAAGGACAGCGTCACTATCTCAAGGTCAGGAGGGGCTACCTGGTCCTGGGAATGGCCACAGGTCCTCACGGTTCTGAGGGGCAGAGGAGGACACACTCAGGGTTGGCGTCTCTGCAGGAGGAGAGGTGGACGTGAGGGAGGACACACTCAGGGTTGTGTCCCTGCAGGAGGAGAGGAGGACGTGAGGGAGGACACACTCAGGGTTGTGTCCCTGCAGGAGGAGAGGTGGACGTGAGGACACACTCAGGGTTGTGTCCCTGCAGGAGGAGAGGTGGACGTGAGGGAGGACACACTCAGGGTTGTGTCCCTGCAGGAGGAGAGGTGGACGTGAGGGAGGACACACTGAGGGTTGTGTCCCTGCAGGAGGAGAGGTGGACGTGAGGGAGGACACACTGAGGGTTGTGTCCCTGCAGGAGGAGAGGAGGACGTGAGGGAGGACACACTGAGGGTTGTGTGTCCCTGCAGGAGGAGAGGTGGACGTGAGGGAGGACACACTGAGGGTTGTGTCCCTGCAGGAGGAGAGGTGGACGTGAGGGAGGACACACTGAGGGTTGTGTCCCTGCAGGAGGAGAGGTGGACGTGAGGGAGGACACACTGAGGGTTGTGTCCCTGCAGGAGGAGAGGTGGACGTGAGGGAGGACACACTGAGGGTTGTGTCCCCTGCATGAGGAGAGGTGGACGTGAGGGAGGACACACTGAGGGTTGGTGTCCCTGCAGGAGGAGAGGTGGACGTGAGGGAGGACACACTGAGGGTTGTGTCCCTGCAGGAGGAGAGGTGGACGTGAGGGAGGACACACTGAGGGTTGTGTCCCTGCAGGAGGAGAGGTGGACGTGAGGGAGGACACACTGAGGGTTGTGTCCCTGCAGGAGGAGAGGAGGACGTGAGGGAGGACACACTCAGGGTTGTGTCCCTGCAGGAGGAGAGGTGGACGTGAGGGAGGACACACTCAGGGTTGTGTCCCTGCAGGAGGAGAGGAGGACGTGAGGGAGGACACACTCAGGGTTGTGTCCCTGCAGGAGGAGAGGAGGACGTGAGGGAGGACACACTCAGGGTTGTGTCCCTGCAGGAGGAGAGGTGGACGTGAGGACACACTCAGGGTTGTGTCCCCTGCAGGAGGAGAGGTGGACGTGAGGGAGGACACACTCAGGGTTGTGTCCCTGCAGGAGGAGAGGTGGACGTGAGGGAGGACACACTGAGGGTTGTGTCCCTGCAGGAGGAGAGGTGGACGTGAGGGAGGACACACTGAGGGTTGTGTCCCTGCATGAGGAGAGGTGGACGTGAGGGAGGACACACTGAGGGTTGGTGTCCCTGCAGGAGGAGAGGTGGACGTGAGGGAGGACACACTGAGGGTTGTGTCCCTGCAGGAGGAGAGGGAGGACGTGAGGGAGGACACACTGAGGGTTGTGTCCCTGCAGGAGGAGAGGTGGACGTGAGGGAGGACACACTGAGGGTTGTGTCCCTGCAGGAGGAGAGGAGGACGTGAGGGAGGACACACTCAGGGTTGTGTCCCTGCAGGAGGAGAGGAGGACGTGAGGGAGGACACACTCAGGGTTGTGTCCCTGCAGGAGGAGAGGAGGACGTGAGGGAGGACACACTCAGGGTTGTGTCCCTGCAGGAGGAGAGGTGGACGTGAGGGAGGACACACTGAGGGTTGTGTCCCTGCAGGAGGAGAGGTGGACGTGAGGGAGGACACACTCAGGGTTGTGTCCCTGCAGGAGGAGAGGAGGACGTGAGGGAGGACACACTCAGGGTTGTGTCCCTGCAGGAGGAGAGGGTGGACGTGAGGGAGGACACACTGAGGGTTGTGTCCCTGCAGGAGGAGAGGTGGACGTGAGGGAGGACACACTCACGGTTGGTGTCTCCTGCAGGAGGAGAGGTGGACGTGAGGGAGGACACACTGAGGGTTGTGTCCCTGCAGGAGGAGAGGTGGACGTGAGGGAGGACACACTGAGGGTTGTGTCCCTGCAGGAGGAGAGGTGGACGTGAGGGAGGACACACTGAGGGTTGTGTCCCTGCAGGAGGAGAGGTGGACGTGAGGGAGGACACACTGAGGGTTGTGTCCCTGCAGGAGGAGAGGAGGACGTGAGGGAGGACACACTGAGGGTTGTGTCCCTGCAGGAGGAGAGGTGGACGTGAGGGAGGACACACTGAGGGTTGGTGTCTCCTGCAGGAGGAGAGGAGGACGTGAGGGAGGACACACTCAGGGTTGGTGTCTCCTGCAGGAGGAGAGGTGGACGTGAGGGAGGACACACTGAGGGTTGGTGTCCCTGCAGGAGGAGAGGTGGACGTGAGGGAGGACACACTCAGGGTTGGTGTCTCCTGCAGGAGGAGAGGAGGACGTGAGGGAGGACACACTCAGGGTTGGTGTCTCCTGCAGGAGGAGAGGAGGACGTGAGGGAGGACACACTCAGGGTTGGTGTCTCCTGCAGGAGGAGAGGTGGACGTGAGGGAGGACACACTCAGGGTTGGTGTCTCCTGCAGGAGGAGAGGTGGACGTGAGGGAGGACACACTCAGGGTTGGTGTCTCCTGCAGGAGGAGAGGTGGACGTGAGGGAGGACACACTGAGGGTTGTGTCCCTGCAGGAGGAGAGGTGGACGTGAGGGAGGACACACTCAGGGTTGGTGTCTCCTGCAAGAGGAGAGGTGGACGTGAGGACACACTCAGGGTTGTGTCCCTGCAGGAGGAGAGGTGGACGTGAGGGAGGACACACTGAGGGTTGTGTCCCTGCAGGAGGAGAGGTGGACGTGAGGGAGGACACACTGAGGGTTGTGTCCCTGCAGGAGGAGAGGAGGACGTGAGGGAGGACACACTGAGGGTTGTGTCCCTGCAGGAGGAGAGGTGGACGTGAGGGAGGACACACTGAGGGTTGTGTCCCTGCAGGAGGAGAGGTGGACGTGAGGGAGGACACACTGAGGGTTGTGTCCCTGCAGGAGGAGAGGAGGACATGAGGGAGGACACACTGAGGGTTGTGTCCCTGCAGGAGGAGAGGTGGACATGAGGGAGGACACACTCAGGGTTGTGTCCCTGCAGGAGGAGAGGTGGGACGTGAGGGAGGACACACTGAGGGTTGTGTCCCTGCAGGAGGAGAGGTGGACGTGAGGGAGGACACACTCAGGGTTGTGTCCCTGCAGGAGGAGAGGAGGACGTGAGGGAGGACACATTCAGGGTTGTGTCCCTGCAGGAGGAGAGGTGGACGTGAGGGAGGACACACTGAGGATTGTGTCCCTGCAGGAGGAGAGGTGGACGTGAGGGAGGACACAGTGAGGGTTGTGTCCCTGCAGGAGGAGAGGTGGACGTGAGGGAGGACACACTCAGGGTTGTGTCCCTGCAGGAGGAGAGGAGGACGTGAGGGAGGACACACTCAGGGTTGTGTCCCTGCAGGAGGAGAGGTGGACGTGAGGGAGGACACACTGAGGGTTGTGTCCCTGCAGGAGGAGAGGAGGACGTGAGGGAGGACACACTCAGGGTTGTGTCCCTGCAGGAGGAGAGGAGGACGTGAGGGAGGACACACTCAGGGTTGTGTCCCTGCAGGGAGGACTCAACAATATCCTGGAGCCTCCGTGTTTCCGCCTTGGACTTCAGGATCTGAAGCAGGAATTTTGGTGATTCCCACCCTCCGCTGGGTGGTGTGGGGGTGAAGGTCTTCATGAGTTGTTTTCTTTTGGGTAGATTTCTAATTTGAGTTGATTCACTCCATGTTTTTTCTGTCCCTTTGGGAGCTGTCATTGCAGCGTGGTGGCAGATGGCGTGAACTCTGGTCTGTGGTTGTGCACTCAGAGTGCGTGGACAGGCAGGTGACCCCATGCCTCTTCTGTCCAGGGACTGCCAGGGCCAAGGGACATCAGATGTCTAGGGCACAGTAGCTTTTGAGCCACGGTGTCCTCCTGGGCCAGAGTGAGGGGCAGGGTGGGAGCCGGTGCCGCACCCCGGCTCCGCTTCTCAGGAGGCCCAGCGTTCCCTCAGCTCGCTCCTTCCCTGCTCCTAGACAGGTGCCGCCTTCCATCAAGAGTGTCGGGCTGCTGGAAACAAGACATCTGCCAGGAAGAGGTGGTGTGACCAGGGCAGAGATGCCCTGTGCCCACCTCCAGCTGCCTCCCGCAGGCGTGGGAACAAGCCCAGAAGTGTCCGGAGGAGCTCGCGGGGGAAGAAGGGCCTGAAGAAGCACGCTGGCTTCCAGCTGCGGGGACCCTGGGCCTGGCTTCGTCCACGAGTTGTCTGTGATGGTCCTTGGAGCTCCTCCTCTTTTCAGACCTTTCACCCTGGGACGGGCAGTTTTGGCCTTCCTCCCTTTGCTGTGATTTGTTTGTCCCATTGTTCTGTGGTCACGTGAGGCCACTCTTTGCTGCCCTGGACACTCGGCCCCGACCTCTGCCGTGTGGGGCCTCGCGCACCTTGCCTGCAGGTGCTCCTGTGCGACGCGTGCGTCCGTCCCGCAGCCTCTTGGTGTTCTCTGTCCCAGGTCAGAGTAGGTCTGGGCGTGAGCTCCAGCAGACTCTCCCGGGGTCCCCGCTGCAGGAGCCAGCGCTCCTGAAGTGAGATGGAGCGGGTGTGGTGGCTGGCAGCCACTCGCCCTGAAGACGCGAGGACCGACCTCCTGCGAGGACGCGCTGGCATCACTGCGCTCTGCCCTGAAACTGCTGGGCTGGCCTCTCCTGCCCTTGTGCAGTGGAGAGACGGCAAGCACCCGCGGGAGCTGAGCGGTCCTGGCGCTGTGGGGGGCCAGCGCTGCAGGCTCCCCTCTGTGTGCTGGGGCCGAGCGGCCACCACCCTGCAGGCTGCCCCTGCGCGGCTGAGTTCCGTCCTGAGGGTCAGTCCAGGCCAGTGAGTGCCGAGCACCAGGCAGGGCCTGGCCTCCAGGCTTGCAGGGCTGCCCTGTCCACCCGTGCTGAGGATCGCTCCAGGATACGGGGCGACATCCTGAGCATCAGGCTGCGGGCCAGCCAGGCCAGAGCCAAGCCTGGACGGGAAGCAGGGAGCAGGGAGCTCTGTGGAATCAGGGTCATTGACACCAGCCCCTCCGTCCAGGCCACTTGGAGAAAGTGCTCCTTATAAAGTGGAAAGAAAATGAAGCCCCTCGAGGCTTTTCTTGAAAGAAACAATACTGTACGCACGGTTAGCCAGAAAGCCGGTGGGCCTGGAGCCCGCGACCGTGGGCACAGTGGGCAGGAGGCGAGGAGAGCTGTGTCCCGTCTTTCCTGACTTTGGCGCGTGTGGCTGAGTCCTGTGCTCACCGTGGCCTGTCGGTGCCGGCGAGGAAGAAGCTCTTCCTCCAAACCCTTTGCTCGGCTTGTCGACGAGAGCATGTGTCGCTGCCTGAAGCGGAAGTCGCTTGGAGCAGCGAACGCCACAGGAAAATTCGGAGGCAGGATGAAAATGAAAAAAGGTCTTTTATTCTTCTCCTCTCTCCAGCTCCAGCAATCACTCCAAATGCTCTAACTCCAACCACCACCTTCTTCTTCCCCACACACACTAACTAAACTCACCCAGTTATATACATATAGCTTTAACAAGGACACGTGCTTACAGCTCGAGCTTACAGGTGCGTCACGCAGTGTTCACGGGCATACAAAGATTCTTTGAATAATGTATCAACATCAGGTGGAAACTAGAACATCTTTTATGGCTCTCAGCTAACCGCAATCTTTAGCTATCTCCTTGATTATAGGCTCCTTCAAGCATGAAGTCGCCCTGCATCTGCGAACACCCAGGCTCTTGCCAGGTCATTATGATATTGCAACAGTTGCGTAGGTGCCAGCAACAGGGTGGCGTGGCAGGGAGCTTCCACCCAGCAAGTACCGGCTCGCTGGGATTTAGAGAGAAGGGCTCTGAAGCACATGAGGTTTGGGTTTTCAAGTTGCCCCCGGAACTGGGCGTGTGCTGATGAGGGCCCCTCACCTGAGCCCTCAGTGGCAGGGGCACTGTGATGGGGCAGTCAGCAGCTGGCAGGGTATCTGGGAAATCCCCCAGGTGGGGACAGAGAGGGGCCGAGACACAGAGGCTCGGCCTGCAGGCCCTGACCGGCCCTTTGCACAGGCGCGTCCGGCCCCGAGGCCTGTGTTCCTAGGGAAGGCTTGGTACCATCAGAGCCCCGGTGCTGAACTCCTGCTGCAGCTTTGGGTAGGGTGACGAGGACTTCTATTTCTGATAAAAAGTGGCTGGTTGGGAGAAATGTGATCTAGATGCTTCTGTTTGTAAAAATGTGACAAAAGCCTAAATTTAAAAAATAAAATAAAAAGTTTACAAAGTCCACATGCCCGAGGAATCCCAAAGCTCATGTGAGCCTGCTGGGTGTTGGTGACGTGCTCAGCGGGAGGTGGAAGCAGAGGAGAGCCCGCCGGGCTGCAGGTTGGCTGTGGGGTGGGCACCAGCAGTACCTGCTTGTCGGCAGGGAGGCCAGCCAGAGCCCTGCTCTCACCAGCCTCCAGGCGGGGCGGGCAGCGAGGCTGGAGGGAGGCTCAACAAGACCCGTGAAGAGCCCCCAGGCCTGCTCCAGGCGGGACAAGATCCACGAAGAGCCCCCAGGCCTGCTCCAGGCGGGACAAGACCCACGAAGAGCCCCCAGGCCTGATCCAGGCGGGACAAGACCCGTGAAGAGCCCCCAGGCCTGCTCCATGCGGGACAAGACCCGTGAAGAGCCCCCAGGCCTGCTCCATGTGGGACAAGACCCACGAAGAGCCCCCAGGCCTGCTCCATGTGGGACAAGACCCGTGAAGAGCCCCCAGGCCTGCTCCATGTGGGACAAGACCCGTAAAGAGCCCCCAGGTCTGCTCCAGGCGGGACAAGACCCACGAAGAGCCCCCAGGCCTGCTCCATGCGGGACAAGACCCACGAAGAGCCCCCAGGCCTGCTCCATGCGGGACAAGACCCGTGAAGAGCCCCCAGGCCTGCTCCATGTGGGACAAGACCCGCGAAGAGCCCCCAGGCCTGCTCCATGTGGGACAAGACCCGCGAAGAGCCCCCAGGCCTGCTCCATGTGGGACAAGACCCGTGAAGAGCCCCCAGGCCTGCTCCAGGCGGGACAAGACCCGTGAAGAGCCCCCAGGCCTGCTCCATGTGGGACAAGACCCGTGAAGAGCCCCCAGGCCTGCTCCATGCGGGACAAGACCCGTGAAGAGCCCCCAGGCCTGCTCCAGGCGGGACAAGACCCGTGAAGAGCCCCCAGGCCTGCTCCATGCGGGACAAGACCCGTGAAGAGCCCCCAGGCCTGCTCCATGCGGGACAAGACCCGTGAAGAGCCCCCAGGCCTGCTCCATGTGGGACAAGACCCGTGAAGAGCCCCCAGGCCTGCTCCATGTGGGACAAGACCCGTGAAGAGCCCCCAGGCCTGCTCCATGCGGGACAAGACCCGTGAAGAGCCCCCAGGCCTGCTCCAGGCGGGACAAGACCCACGAAGAGCCCCCAGGCCTGCTCCATGTGGGACAAGACCCGTGAAGAGCCCCCAGGCCTGCTCCATGCGGGACAAGACCCACGAAGAGCCCCCAGGCCTGCTCCATGTGGGACAAGACCCGCGAAGAGCCCCCAGGCCTGATCCAGGCGGGACAAGACCCGTGAAGAGCCCCCAGGCCTGCTCCAAGTGGAACAAGACCTGTGAAGAGCCCCCAGGCCTGCTCCAGGCGGGACAAGACCGTGAAGAGCCCCCAGGCCTGCTCCAAGTGGAACAAGACCTGTGAAGAGCCCCCAGGCCTGCTCCAGGCGGGACAAGACCCACGAAGAGCCCCCCCAGGCCTGCTCCAGGCGGGACAAGACCCGTGAAGAGCCCCCAGGCCTGATCCAGGAGGGACAAGACCCGTGAAGAGCCCCCAGGCCTGATCCAGGAGGGACAAGACCCACGAAGAGCCCCAAGGCCTGCTCCATGCGGGACAAGACCCGTGAAGAGCCCCCAGGCCTGCTCCATGTGGGACAAGACCCACGAAGAGCCCCCAGGCCTGATCCAGGCGGGACAAGACCCGTGAAGAGCCCCCAGGCCTGCTCCAGGCGGGACAAGACCCGTGAAGAGCCCCCAGGCCTGCTCCAGGCGGGACAAGACCCACGAAGAGCCCCCAGGCCTGATCCATGCGGGACAAGACCCGTGAAGAGCCCCCAGGCCTGCTCCATGCGGGACAAGACCCGTGAAGAGCCCCCAGGCCTGCTCCATGCGGGACAAGACCCGTGAAGAGCCCCCAGGCCTGCTCCATGTGGGACAAGACCCGTGAAGAGCCCCCAGGCCTGCTCCATGTGGGACAAGACCCGTAAAGAGCCCCCAGGTCTGCTCCAGGCGGGACAAGACCCACGAAGAGCCCCCAGGCCTGCTCCATGCGGGACAAGACCCACGAAGAGCCCCCAGGCCTGCTCCATGCGGGACAAGACCCGTGAAGAGCCCCCAGGCCTGCTCCATGTGGGACAAGACCCGCGAAGAGCCCCCAGGCCTGCTCCATGTGGGACAAGACCCGCGAAGAGCCCCCAGGCCTGCTCCATGTGGGACAAGACCCGTGAAGAGCCCCCAGGCCTGCTCCAGGCGGGACAAGACCCGTGAAGAGCCCCCAGGCCTGCTCCATGTGGGACAAGACCCGTGAAGAGCCCCCAGGCCTGCTCCATGCGGGACAAGACCCGTGAAGAGCCCCCAGGCCTGCTCCAGGCGGGACAAGACCCGTGAAGAGCCCCCAGGCCTGCTCCATGCGGGACAAGACCCATGAAGAGCCCCCAGGCCTGCTCCATGCGGGACAAGACCCGTGAAGAGCCCCCAGGCCTGCTCCATGTGGGACAAGACCCGTGAAGAGCCCCCAGGCCTGCTCCATGTGGGACAAGACCCGTGAAGAGCCCCCAGGCCTGCTCCATGCGGGACAAGACCCGTGAAGAGCCCCCAGGCCTGCTCCAGGCGGGACAAGACCCACGAAGAGCCCCCAGGCCTGCTCCATGTGGGACAAGACCCGTGAAGAGCCCCCAGGCCTGCTCCATGCGGGACAAGACCCACGAAGAGCCCCCAGGCCTGCTCCATGTGGGACAAGACCCCCGCGAAGAGCCCCCAGGCCTGATCCAGGCGGGACAAGACCCGTGAAGAGCCCCCAGGCCTGCTCCAAGTGGAACAAGACCTGTGAAGAGCCCCCAGGCCTGCTCCAGGCGGGACAAGACCGTGAAGAGCCCCCAGGCCTGCTCCAAGTGGAACAAGACCTGTGAAGAGCCCCCAGGCCTGCTCCAGGCGGGACAAGACCCACGAAGAGAGCCCCCCAGGCCTGCTCCAGGCGGGACAAGACCCGTGAAGAGCCCCCAGGCCTGATCCAGGAGGGACAAGACCCGTGAAGAGCCCCCAGGCCTGATCCAGGAGGGGACAAGACCCACGAAGAGCCCCAAGGCCTGCTCCATGCGGGACAAGACCCGTGAAGAGCCCCCAGGCCTGCTCCATGTGGGGACAAGACCCACGAAGAGCCCCCAGGCCTGATCCAGGCGGGACAAGACCCGTGAAGAGCCCCCAGGCCTGCTCCAGGCGGGACAAGACCCGTGAAGAGCCCCCAGGCCTGCTCCAGGCGGGACAAGACCCACGAAGAGCCCCCAGGCCTGATCCATGCGGGACAAGACCCGTGAAGAGCCCCCAGGCCTGCTCCATGCGGGACAAGACCCGTGAAGAGCCCCCAGGCCTGCTCCATGCGGGACAAGACCCGTGAAGAGCCCCCAGGCCTGCTCCATGTGGGACAAGACCCGTGAAGAGCCCCCAGGCCTGCTCCATGTGGGACAAGACCCGTAAAGAGCCCCCAGGTCCTGCTCCAGGCGGGACAAGACCCACGAAGAGCCCCCAGGCCTGCTCCATGCGGGACAAGACCCACGAAGAGCCCCCAGGCCTGCTCCATGCGGGACAAGACCCGTGAAGAGCCCCCAGGCCTGCTCCATGTGGGACAAGACCCGCGAAGAGCCCCCAGGCCTGCTCCATGTGGGACAAGACCCGCGAAGAGCCCCCAGGCCTGCTCCATGTGGGACAAGACCCGTGAAGAGCCCCCAGGCCTGCTCCAGGCGGGACAAGACCCGTGAAGAGCCCCCAGGCCTGCTCCATGTGGGACAAGACCCGTGAAGAGCCCCCAGGCCTGCTCCATGCGGGACAAGACCCGTGAAGAGCCCCCAGGCCTGCTCCAGGCGGGACAAGACCCGTGAAGAGCCCCCAGGCCTGCTCCATGCGGGACAAGACCCATGAAGAGCCCCCAGGCCTGCTCCATGCGGGACAAGACCCGTGAAGAGCCCCCAGGCCTGCTCCATGTGGGACAAGACCCGTGAAGAGCCCCCAGGCCTGCTCCATGTGGGACAAGACCCGTGAAGAGCCCCCAGGCCTGCTCCATGCGGGACAAGACCCGTGAAGAGCCCCCAGGCCTGCTCCAGGCGGGACAAGACCCACGAAGAGCCCCCCAGGCCTGCTCCATGTGGGACAAGACCCGTGAAGAGCCCCCAGGCCTGCTCCATGCGGGACAAGACCCACGAAGAGCCCCCAGGCCTGCTCCATGTGGGACAAGACCCGCGAAGAGCCCCCAGGCCTGATCCAGGCGGGGGACAAGACCCGTGAAGAGCCCCCAGGCCTGCTCCAAGTGGAACAAGACCTGTGAAGAGCCCCCAGGCCTGCTCCAGGCGGGACAAGACCCGTGAAGAGCCCCCAGGCCTGCTCCAAGCGGGACAAGACCCACGAAGAGCCCCCAGGCCTGCTCCAGGCGGGACAAGACCCGTGAAGAGCCCCCCAGGCCTGCTCCATGGTACGGGACAAGACCCAAGACCCGTGAAGAGCCCCCAGGCCTGATCCAGGAGGGACAAGACCCGTGAAGAGCCCCCAGGCCTGCTCCATGCGGGACAAGACCCGTGAAGAGCCCCCAGGCCTGCTCCATGTGGGACAAGACCCACGAAGAGCCCCCAGGCCTGATCCAGGCGGGACAAGACCCGTGAAGAGCCCCCAGGCCTGCTCCAGGCGGGACAAGACCCGTGAAGAGCCCCCAGGCCTGCTCCAGGCGGGACAAGACCCACGAAGAGCCCCCAGGCCTGATCCATGCGGGACAAGACCCGTGAAGAGCCCCCAGGCCTGCTCCATGCGGGACAAGACCCGTGAAGAGCCCCCAGGCCTGCTCCATGCGGGACAAGACCCGTGAAGAGCCCCCAGGCCTGCTCCATGCGGGACAAGACCCGTGAAGAGCCCCAAGGCCTGCTCCATGTGGGACAAGACCCACGAAGAGCCCCCAGGCCTGCTCCATGTGGGACAAGACCCGTGAAGAGCCCCCAGGCCTGCTCCATGCGGGACAAGACCCACGAAGAGACCCCAGGCCTGCTCCATGCGGGACAAGACCCGTGAAGAGCCCCCAGGCCTGCTTCATGCGGGACAAGACCCGTGAAGAGCCCCCAGGCCTGCCCAGGCAGGACAAGACCCGTGAAGAGCCCCCAGGCCTGCTCCATGCAGGACAACATGGTGCGAGCCCAGCATGGTCCTGCGCCTTCCGGAGGGTGCCAGGTCCCTGTGTTCAGCTATGGTTACCTCTGAATGCGCTGATTTTCAGGGTTGCCCTTTTGCTCAGCTAGATGGCTCCTGTCATCTCGAGCCCTTCCCAGCAGATGACATTCCTGTGTGGTGACGCACTCCTCACGCCCATTGGCAGCTGCAGAGCCACTTGGGGCGCGTGCACCTGAGGGGGCGCTCGCAGGGAGACCAACCAACCTACCAACCGCGATGGCCCTGCTGTCCTCCTGCCTGGCACCTGCGCGGGCGTCTTCTGAACCCTGGTATGCTGTGGTGAGTCAGATTCCCCTCACTCCACTTTTGGGATGGTGACCCCTGGCCACCTGGCTTTGGAAATCACTGGTCCGAAGCCCCGGGACTTCCCTCCCTGAGTCACTACATGCTGCGTCTGCCTGGTGAGCAGACAGGACTTGTGCTGCCCCGAGGGCCTGTGGGCCCAGGCCACGACAGGCAGGTGAGAGTGAATTCCTGAGCCCTGTACACCCTGCTCCAGCAGGAATGTGGGGCTGCAGCCAGGACGGCGGGGCAGGGTCGAGGAAGCCAGGCGAGCTGGAGGGAGCAGGTGTGGGCTCGTGTCAGCCCTGTCGCCACGGGCCCGGCACAGGGCTGTCAGTGAAGGCTGCTGGCAGCCGGTGGCTGGAGCCACAGGTAGTGGCCTGCCTGCCTGCATACTGGCCCAGCTTACCGTGATCTCTGGCAAATCGTCCAGAGCTCAGGACTGAGTCCTGCTGGCAATCACCGCCAGCCGAGAGGTCCTTTCCGGAGAAGGACTGCTCTGAAGGAGGCTAAGAAGGGGTCAAAGCTGATGCAGGAAAAGTTGTCTTCCCATGGCTGGAAGCCAGTCACCATGAGGCCACCTAGTGCAGTGGCCCCCCGCTTAAGAGAGGCTCCTGGGGGCTGGGGTTGTGGCTCAGCGGTAGAGCGCTCGCCTAGCACGTGCGCAGCCACATAAAAATAAAGGCATTGTGTACGACTAAAACAAGTAAGTAAATACTAAAAAGGAGAGAGAGAGAGAGAGAGAGAGAGAGGGAGAGAGAGGGAGAGAGAGAGGAGAGGGAGAGAGAGAGAGAGAGGGAGAGAGAGAGAGAGAGAGAGAGAGAGAGAGAGAGAGAGAGAGAGAGAGAGAGAGAGAGAGGGAGAGAGAGAGGCTCCTGGAACCACTAGGCAGTTACCTGGAGCAGCTGTGCCAGGCAGACCCAGGCATCCTAGGGACAGTGGCTGCTCAGGACTGGCTGTGCCTCCTCGTGTGGTGCATGACAATCACAAGCAGGCACAAGGTCACTCCATGGCAGAGGTAGGCGCAATGAGGTTTCTTTTTCATCAGGAGTTCTTTTTCTTTATAAAATTTAAAAGAAATTGAGACCTTTATGATGTCTGAAAGCGCCACCCGATCCTGCTCTGTCTCAGGTGCAGGTGGAGGGCAGCTCCTCCTGGGACACAGGACAGAGAGGATGTGCAGCCCTGCACCCCCTGTGGGGAGAACCGGCTTCTCTCCAAAAGATGGGGCTCAGCTGTCTCTGCCCCCCTTCCCAGCCGCTGTCATACTCAGCAGCAGGGGCAGCGCACGAGACCACGGGACAGCTCCTCAGGACTGGAAGGGAAGAGCACTAGGCTGTGGTCAGCTGGACCCTAGAGGACAGAGAGCCTCCAAGGCCAGGAGGTGGTTCTCTCCACACCACCAAGGGCGGACTCCAGTCCTTACTGTCAGCTTCCCGTCCCCTGCGCTCCCTTCCCTTGGTCCTCCCTCCTCCCTCCTCCTCCTTCTCTTCTGTCTCCTCCGTCCTGTGCGCTCCCTTCCCTTGGTCCTCCCCTACGCCCTCCTCCTCCTTCTCTTCTGTCTCCTCCGTCCTGTGCACTCCCTTCCCTTGGTCCTCCCTACGCCCTCCTCCTCGTTCTCTTTTGTCTCCTCCCCGTCCCCTGCGCTCCCCCTGAGCTCTGCCCTTCCCTTGGTCCTCCCTCTGCCCTCCTCCTCCTTCTCCTCCTCTTCTCTTTTGTCTCCTCCGTCCCCTGCGCTCCCTTCCCTTGGTCCTCCCTACTGCCCTCCTCCTCCTTCTCTTCTGTCTCCTCCGTCCCCTGCGCTCCCTTCCCTTGGTCCTCCCTACGCCCTCCTCCTCCTTCTCTTCTGTCTCCTCCGTCCCCTGCGCTCCCTTCCCTTGGTCCTCCCTACGCCCTCCTCCTCCTTCTCTTCTGTCTCCTCCATCCTGTGTGCTCCCTTCCCTTGGTCCTCCCTACGCCCTCCTCCTCCTTCTCTTCTGTCTCCTCCGTCCTGTGCGCTCCCTTCCCTTGGTCCTCCCTACGCCCTCCTCCTCCTTCTCTTCTGTCTCCTCCATCCTGTGTGCTCCCTTCCCTTGGTCCTCCCTCTGCCCTCCTCCTCCTTCTCTTCTGTCTCCTCCATCCTGTGTGCTCCCTTCCCTTGGTCCTCCCTCTGCCCTCCTCCTCCTTCTCTTCTGTCTCCTCCGTCCTGTGCGCTCCCTTCGCTTGGTCCTCCCTACGCCCTCCTCCTCCTTCTCTTCTGTCTCCTCCGTCCTGTGTGCTCCCTTCCCTTGGTCCTCCCTACGCCCTCCTCCTCCTTCTCTTCTGTCTCCTCCATCCTGTGTGCTCCCTTCCCTTGGTCCTCCCTACGCCCTCCTCCTCCTTCTCTTCTGTCTCCTCCGTCCTGTGCTCCCTTCCCTTGGTCCTCCCTCTGCCCTCCTCCTCCTTCTCTTCTGTCTCCTCCGTCCTGTGTGCTCCCTTCCCTTGGTCCTCCCTCTGCCCTCCTCCTCCTTCTCTTCTGTCTCCTCCGTCCTGTGTGCTCCCTTCCCTTGGTCCTCCCTACGCCCTCCTCCTCCTTCTCTTCTGTCTCCTCCGTCCCCTGCGCTCCCTTCCCTTGGTCCTCCCTACGCCCTCCTCCTCCTTCTCTTCTGTCTCCTCCGTCCTGTGCGCTCCCTTCCCTTGGTCCTCCCTCTGCCCTCCTCCTCCTTCTCTTCTGTCTCCTCCGTCCCTCCCTTCCCTTGGTCCTCCCTCTGCCCTCCTCCTTCCCTCTTCTGTCCTCCTGTGTGCTACCTTCCCTTGGTCCTCCCTCCTCCTCCTCCTCTCTTCTGTCTCCTCCGTCCTGTGCGCTCCCTTCCCTTGGTCCTCCCTCTGCCCTCCTCCTCCTTCTCTTCTGTCTCCTCCGTCCTGTCTCCTTCCCTTGGTCCCCCTACGCTGGTCCTCCCTCTCCCTTCACTCCTTCTCTTCTGTCTCCTCCGTCCTGTGTGGTCCCTTCCCTTGGTCCTCCCTACGCCCTCCTCCTCCTTCTCTTCTGTCTCCTCCGTCCTGTGCGCTCCCTTCCCTTGGTCCTCCCTCTGCCCTCCTCCTCCTTCTCTTCTGTCTCCTCCATCCTGTGTGCTCCCTTCCCTTGGTCCTCCCTCCTCCCTCTTTCTCCTTTTCCCCCTTCCCATCCTAAGCCCCTCCTTTTCTGTAGTTTCTTTCCTTCTCTCCTCTTCCTTTTTTTCTTCCTGGGGAATTCTTTTCAACCAAGGTTGTTCCTTTTATAATAATTTGCCTTTAGTTTTTTTTGGCCTGAAATTAAATGCAAGGCTTTTTTGGAAGGTTTTACCCAAGTGTGTCTTTCCTATTATTGATAGAACTTTTCTTTTCTTTTTCTTTTTTGTTACTGAGGATTGAACCGAAGGGTGCTCAACCACTGAGCCACATCCCCAGCCCTATTTTGTATTTTATTTAGAGAGAGTGAGTCTCACTGAGTTGCTAAGTGCCTTGCTAAGTTGCTGAGGCTGGCTTTGAACTCAAGGTCCTCCTGCCTCAGCCTCCGGCACTGCTGGGATTGCAGGCGTGTGCCTCCGCTCCGTTGGTAGAGTGCTTGCCTCGCATACACAACCCCAGCACCACACACACACACACACACACACACACACACACACACATGGAAATGGCCAACGTCCGCCCAACCCCAGCATGAGGAGCGGCCTCTTGAAGCCCCTGCTGAGGGGGAGGATAGATGGAGCCACTCTGGACACCCAGATGGGGCTGAGGCAGTGAGTGGGAAGCCCACGGGCAGTGCCACACGGAAGAAGTCAGACAGCTGGTGGCCAGGGTCCTGCTGCTCGAAGGCCAGTGGCTATTTGTAGAGAAACTGCCCTGGCACCTTTGCCAGACCAAGCAAGTCTCATTAAGCATGGCTTCTGCTTCAGCTCATTAATTTGTTTTAATTAGGTGTCCACCAGTCCAAAGGATGAAGAGCTTCTAAGCCAATGGGATGCAGGACAGGCTGTAGCTGCAGCTGGCCTTGGTGGTACAGGGAGGGGCTACAGGCAGAGAGGCTAGGCGTAGCAGGGTAAGTGGGCTGCCAGGAGGGGGTGGGTGGTGCCCATTTGGACAAGGCAGGTCAGTGCTTCGCTGCACACCACAGGACGGTTTTTGTGGGTGGGACCTTAACAGGGGTCCCCAGCCAACGGCTATGCATTCCGGCCACCAGCCCCTCCTTGGTCTTGACAATGACCTCCATCTCAATGGCAGTGCTTAGTGAGCCGAGGTGCCTGCACCCCATCACTTCCTAGATCCACACGACAGTTTTCTAGTCACTGTGTGAAAGGAAGATGGAAAAGGAAGAGACCAGCCCTGCCCTGTTGCCAGAGGTGAGCCATCGCACCACATAGCGGGCGGGGCCGCGGCAGCTCAGCACTGCGCCCTGCCTGCGGGCCCACGCGGGTGGCCTCTCGCCCACGAGACGTGAGTCAGGGAGGAGGACTGGGGTGCAAACGCCTCAGCCAGGACTCGGTAACCATGGCTTTAATTTAGAATCCCAGAAATCTCAGTTGCCACTGTTTGAATGAACTGCATTTTCTCCTCATTTACGGTGGTAAAATACAGAGAATATCAAGCACACATCTGAGCCACTTCTGAGGGTTCCTTCTCTGTTTTCTGCACTCCTGTCCCTTCCTTCTGGAGATTTCCAGACATAGCTAGGAAATCCCTGGAGCTCGACTGCCGCGCCCCACGTGGGCTCACCACCTAGCACTCGCAGCTCTCTTCCTGTGTTCCGTCTGTACTGTGGAGTCTTGTGTCCATTCTGAAAGACTCAAAGTCCTTCTCTGCATATGAGGAATGAGCTTCAGGCTGGGACTCTCGAGTCTGGTGGGCTTTCTCTTCTCCTGCTGTGTCCTCCCTGTTATCTAAGTGACAGGGATTCCTCCAAATTTGGTTGTCCCATGAAAACCACCTTCTCTCCTGGTGGGGCCTCCAGGGCTTTCTGATCTGCTCTCGGTGGGGAGAGGGTCACTCCTGTACTCTACAGAGCCAGTATCGTCATGTCCCAGTGCCAGATTTTGGGACCCTCCCCAGAGTTTGTGATTTGGCAGATTTGGGCTGAGGCCTGAGAACCTGTGGCTCTACCCAGTTCTCCCCCCGCTGAGCAGCCCTGCAGGCCCCATCTGGACAGCTGCGGGCAGGCCCCAGGGGCACTCTTGGGTCTGCAGGGGTCTGTGCCCAGCAACTCTCAGTTGGTGCCCACTTTGCTGAGCAAGTGCCTAGGGTGGCTGGCAGATGGCTTTCCTGGCGTGTCCAGCTGGTGCCCAGGGTGGTGAGGAGGCTTCCTGGGTTCCCCGCCGTCTGCTTCTCTTCAGTACAGCTCCTCCGCTGCACTACCTGTTAGTTCCCAGTGAACAAAATTGCGCCCATTTTCCGGAAACCTTTATATTTCTGAACCTGAGAGCAGTGCCAATGAAGATAGGGGCTGCTGGCCTGGCTCAAATCTCAGGGCACGGTGCCTGGTGCCCCCCGACAGGCCTTGGTCCTTCCCCTCTGCTTTGGCTGTGCCCCGACCCCATGCTCTGGGCAGGGTGAGCCCCCTCTGCTGTGGAGTCGACTCCTCCTCTCCGTCTGCTGCCTCCCCCTTGCTCTAGGCTGGCGCTCGGGGGGTCGGCGTCGACCAGCAGGGACCAAACGGCACGTCCCGACTGAGACGCGCTCATCGCAGCCACGTGTCTGCAGCAGAGCGTGAGCAGCCGGCTCTCCCGCCCCGGCTAGGTCTGGGTCAGCTAGCACTGGGCGCTCAGCGGGACCCGTCCCGGGAGTGGCCTGTGCTGGACTGTCCCTGCCTGGTCACTGGGGCTCTCTGTCTCTAGTGTGGCTGGGGCCACATCCCTTCTCCCTCGAGTCCCACAGTCCCCGTGTGGAGGCCCCAGCCTGCTCCTCTTTCTTGCCCTCGTTGCTTGAGTGGTGTTCTCGTGGGCGCGTGTCGCTGTCACCCCAGACTCGGCGGGCTCAGAACTGGAAGGTGCCCTCCTCCTTGGAGTGGTCCCCATCTGGCTCCGGCTGGATCCCACCGGAGGAGCAGCACGCTCCCTGCACCCTGGCCTCGCGCCGCTCCTCAGGTGGCATCTCCACAGTGGGTCTTGGCCAGGAGGGAGCGTGCGACGCCGACCAGGTAACCTTGTGGAAATGTGCGCAAGCACAGCCGGGAGCACGCCTCTCGGGGGAGAGCTGCATTCTGTGCCGCAGGCTCCCTGTGGGCCAGGGCTGGGCAGCAGCTGTGGGATGCAGCACAGAGGACGGCCAGAGCCAAGGAGAGCAGTGGCCAGTGGATGGCGAAGGCCAGGGTGGGTCTGAGGCAGGCGGGTGCTGACGATCAAACCTGCTGCGGGGGGTGGACAGCGCTGGGATGCTGGCACGAGGTGCAGAGGTGCGTGCTGTCGGCAGCTGGCGAGTGGGGTGGCACGCTCGCTGCCCTGTGCGTGTGTTACTCTCAGGCTCACCATTCTGTCATGGTCAGCCTGGAGGCTGCAGGGAAGATGCAAGGGAGTGGCCATTGCTGCTCTGAGGGCAGAAACACAGCCCCCAGGATGCTCTGCACAGGTCTGAGGTCACCCTGGGCTGGCCAGTGGCACAGGAAAGGACTAGGGTTTGTGTGTCCGCTCGCAGAGCAAGAGGCAGACGAGGTGGAGGGTGGAGCGGCCCCTGGGGACAGGCGCTGTCACCTTGGGCATCCCTCTGAGTCCTGCACAGGGAGTCGTGTCCGTGCTGGGCCAAGGGCACTGGAGGGCCTCTGAACCAGGGAGCAGAGGGGCCTCTTTCTCCCCGGCCTGCACTTGGCTCAGGCCTGCAGCGGCAGCCTCACACGCCCTGCATGCCCCCGAGCCTTGTCCTCATGGAGCCGCTGCGTGCCCACGGGCAGATGCCATCTCCCCACCAGGTGCGGACCCTCCTGAGGGGCCCAGCCTGCAGGGACCGCCCCCTCTCCTGCTCTCCTTCACCTCAGGGCTGGCCACAGGCGCCTCCCGCCCTGCCTCCTGGCCTCTGACTCTAGAACTTCTTCACAGCCTTTCCCGCGAGGCCATCTCTTCTTCCTTGCACTGTCGACCACACCAGAGATGGAAGGCAGCTGCCCTTGCTGGCGTGGCTGCTGCCTGTGTCCACTCTCCAGCAAGCCCCGAGGACAGGCTCGGGTCCTGGCGGTCGCGGGCTCTCCTGTGCGGAGCACCAGCACTCCTGGTGGAAACAGGCCTGCTTCAGGGGCGGCCTGGGGCCTGTCTCCGCCGTCCGCGTGTGGCGTGGGGCTCAACAGACCTTCCCAGGGACAGATGAGGCCATGGAGCCCGGGCGCAGGCCCGCTGCCCTTCAGAACCTGCTTCGTCCAGTCTCCTGGCCGACCTGAGGTGGAAGGACACAGCCTCTCACCACCACTAGACGAAATCTGGAAAGGCCCGGGAATCTGACCAGCTTAGGCACGGCCGCGGGCTCCCCGTCGTGGCTCAGGTGCGGCGACCACACGCTGAGAACATGGCTAGAGTGCGGACTGCTGGGATCGGCTTCCTGTCTGCACACCAAGCGCCCCTAGGGCTGAAGTCCCCTCTCCTGCAGGGCCAGGCTCAGCTGCCTGCTCTGCCCCTGGAGTCTGTTCTGAGCCGGCTCCTGTTCTCACCTTGCTCCCTGCCAGACCACCCTGCTGCCCAGCCACCAACCTGAAGCAGACCCCACCCCTGGCTCCCCTTTGGACACACTTCTGGCCGCTCTTGGAGTCCTGCCTGCAGGGGGCACGCAGTCCTTCCTCAGGTGCTGGCTGGTGCTGGCCTGTGCGTCCTGGGACTGGAACCCGGTTCCAGGGTGTCTTCCCTGGCCTGCTGTTCTTCTCCTACCCAGCGGTTGCTATGCAGTCCGGGCCTGCTGGGCCCTGCTGTTGGTGCTTCCTGCTCCTTCCTAGCTGGGAGAGGGTCGCTGGAGGGCAGGGGTGCTGTGTCTGCTGGTCCCTGGCCTCGCCTCCCAGTCCTTCTGTGCTGAGCTGGGCAAGACGCACAGATGGTCCCAGGTTTCCATGGTGGCACGGAGGCTGTGCACTCTGGGTGATTCTGAGCCACGCATGGGGCCACGCACACCAGGCACGGCTCACGCCTGCCGCACACCTGCATCTCCTGCCACGTGCCTGCCACATGCCTGCCGCCTCCTGGCACACGCTTGCCACATTCCACATGCTGCACACGCCTGCCGCACGCCTGCCGCACGCCTGCCGCATGCCACCCCTCCCCACAGCTTGCTCTGAGCACGTGTGCTGGAGCTGAGGGCACCTGCCTCCTGGGGCAGGGTGAGTCACCTTTCCTGCATTCCAGCTCAGGAGCCCCTGCGGCTCCTCTGCTGCCGGCTCCTGGCTCCGCCTTCTCCCAGCGCCTCCTGGGGCTGAGCTCCTCCTGCCCTGGGGTCCCAGGGACGCTGTGCTCAGGCAGGGGCGCCCGTTGCGGAAGGCGGCCAGTCTCTGTTCGCTCCACTGCTCTTCCCGGCCATCTTCGACCCCGCCTAGATGCTGGCCGGAGGCTGTGCGCGGAGGCGGGCCCAGCCCTGTCCTGACAGGCCCTCCTGCGGGGCCAGGTAGCAGCACTCACCGCTGGCTGCAGGCGGAAGCCTATTCAGGCCTCATGGCAGCTCCCAGGGAGCCACAACCAGCTTCTTTGTTTTCAGGGTAGTCTAGGCCATGGGAGGTGGCTCTGTCTGCCTCTGGTGGCCCTCGTTCTGTCCTTACTCCAGGACGGCAGGCTCAAGGTACCCCAAGGCCCAGGTGTCTCTTTAGATCCTGTTCCTCAGCCTGAGCTGCAGGTGGCACTGACGTGGCCGTGGCCGTCCTCCAGCCCTTGGGACTGGCCGCCAGGCTGTCCTTGCCAGGCACTGCTCAGCCCTGGCCTGTGCTGTCCCCAGCAGTGGGGAGGGGTGCCTCATCTGGAGCAGCCCCCAGCTCCACCCTGTGTGGCTGAGCCCCCGCCCAGGGAGGCCTGCAGTTCCCCGGAGGCCGTCACTGCTGCCTGTCACTGCCTGACGTATAGCCACAACGCCGCGGGAGAAAAACTCGGAGGCCGAATGAGGATGAAAGAAGGTTTTTTTATTAACTATCTCTCATAACTCTAACACTGGCTCTTTCACCAACCTCTCTGATTCTTTACTTCTTCTGACTACTGACTCTTTACTTCTTTACTACTTTACTACTTTACTTTCTTTTACTTTCTTAGAGAGAGCTTAGAGAGAGAGAGAAAGAGAGAGATTCTTCTTTCTTCTTTAGCTTAGAGAGAGAGAAAGAGAGAGAGAGTACTTTTACTTTCTTCTTCAGCTTCTTCTTTCTTCTTTCTTCTTTGGCAGCCTCGGCCTGACTCTGACCAGCAATTACTTCTTCTATTTGGTTTCTCTTCTGACCGAACTCTTAACCGCTTTGACTCTTATTTCTTCTTCTGACTACGTTCTGGCCGCTCTGACTCTTTTCTTCTTCTCTGACCCGAACTCTTCTTCCGACCGACTGAGCGACTGCACGACTGACTGAATGAACTCCTTCTGACCGCTTTCACCCGTTATATACCTTTAGCTTTGCGGGTGCGTCACGTGCATTTAGGTGCGTCACGTGCATACTTATTATCAGGTGGAACTTTGGCTTCCAGCTGACTGCAATAGCCACCTCCCTGATTGGGGCTCCTCCAGCTGCCTCCCTAACGGGCTGACACTCAGACGCCCCGCAGAGTCTGTGTGCCATGTACCTGTAGTGTCCTCGGAGGCTCCAGGGACGGCGTCACAGGACCTCAGGGTCCCCGTCTCCTGCCCAGGCCTGAGACGCTTGGCAGCACAGCAGGCAGTGTGCAGGTGCTGACCCGAGCAGCAAGGTCACCGCACGCAGGGCTCAGGGCCAGGCCTCCCTGACAGTGGCGACTGGACGCCAGCGGCCACGTCACGTCTGTTCCTGACACTAGCAGAATCCTGTCTCCAGGGCAGCAGGGTTTTGGGGTTTCTATACTCCACCAAGAAAGGAAAGCCACCGAAAACGGGGGCAGCCGCGGGGCGCGGGGTGCCCCTGTGTTCTCGGCCTGGCCCCGGGCCCTTGTGGGAGTGTAAGCTGCCTGTCACGGCCAGCCACGGCGCCGCCACGGGAGGAAAATTCTCGGAGGCAGAGTTATGCTTTTACTACTTTTACTTCTACTTTCTTAGAGCTTAGAGAGGGAAAGAAAGATTTTTCTTAGAGAGGGAAAGAAAGATTTTTCTTCTTAGCTTAGAGTAGCTTCTTAGCTTAGCTTAGAGTAGAGTAAAGAAAGATAGAGCTTAGCTTAGAGAAAGACTAGAGCTTCTTTCTTCTCTCTTCTTTCTTCCTTCTTCTGTCTTCTGTCTTCTATCTTCCTCGGGAGCCTCGGCCTTACTCTGACCAGTCCTCTGGAGCCTCGGCCTAACTCTGGCCAGTCATTACTTCTTCTATCTGGTTTCTCTTCTGTAACCGCTCTGCCTACGTTCTGGCCGCTCTGATTCTTCTGACCGACCGAGTGACTGCCCGGCTGACTGAATTCTCCGTTCTCCTAACTCGGACCGCTTTCACCCGGTTATATACCTTCAGGTTTGCGGGTGCCTACAGGTGCGTCACATACATATCAGGTGGAACTTATGGCTTCCAGCTAGCTACAACAGCCCTTCCTAATTAGGGCTCCTTCATGGGAGAAGTGGTCTGTTTGATCTGATGGTGGTCACTGTGGGGTCTGCTTCAGGAGAGGTGACTGAAGCACCAGGGACGCGTGTGGCCAGACATCTACCTGCAGCCTGGACACAGCTGACCTGGTCCCCACCCTCACGGTCAGGCGCCAGGGAGGCGCCAGGGAATGAGAGGGCATCTGGAGCAGGCCTGGGCTCCCTGCGCAGAGCCCGGAGCCTTCGGGCTGCCTGCAGCATGTGGGCCAGGGACGGGCGTAGGCGCTGGAGGGCAGCATTGGTCACCCCCTCTCCCAAACCAGAGACTCCTCGACAGCTGGGGCTCCACAGTGGGCTGCCTCTCCCGCTCTCCTGAGAGCCATCCTGCTGAGCACACGGTCAGGGGCTCCTCTGGCTGGAACCTCACGACCCCAGGAGAGCTCATGTCCAGGACCCCTAGACACTGTCCACAGGGCCTCCTGCCCACTGAGCTGCTCTGCCCACCGAGGACACGCGGGATGCCTCGCTTCCCAGGAAGGGGCTCCCTAGGCCTTGCTCATGCCCCAAGCCTTCACTGCCCACAGCAGGGTCCCTCTGTCTGTGGGCCCTTCACACGGGTGCCCAGCGTAGAGGATCTGTGGGGAAGGCTCCCGTCAGCAGCAGTGGGCAGGCGGGAGGGGACCTGACCGGCCGGCCACCACACTGGCTCCAGGCTGACTGGCTAGTCTCCAGAGTTGGACCCCGCCTTGGGCCCCCAGCCCCAGGAGTGCTGTGAGCCCGACGCACAGCCTGAGACTTCCCTTGGCAGGCTGGCAACAAGGGCTGGTCCAGGCCAGGGCCAGAGGGACTGGCGTCTGCTAGGGTCTCCAGCCAGCAGGGAGGAGAGCGGCCACAGCTGAAATCACCAAGCCCAGGACACACGTGCCATCACACCCCAACGCGTGTGCCACATGCATGCACAAACACAACTACACAGCCTCATGCACCGTGCCCACATGGACTCAATGTGAACACACAGCAGGCCCCTGCAGACACTCACGCACGTGCTAACATGTTCACGCACATGCTGCACCATCACAGTTGCTCACACACGGTCACTCACATGTATGCAGTTCCCTCCACTCACACACACGCCCACTGTCTCACACATCACACACACATGCACTCACACAAGCTCACGCCTGTGCACTCGGCCTCACACATGCTCGTGAGTTGCCCTCAGCTGACTGCTGGCGTCAGGCTGCTGGGTGGCCTGGCTCCCCTCTTTCCCTGTGGGCATCTCCCTCTCCCTCCGGCCCATGTCTGCTCGAGGACCCCCGGCCCAAGGCTTGCAGACCCTAAGAGTGAGGCAGGCTGTGGGCAGTGCTCGGCCACCCCTTGCCTCGTGACTGAAGACTCCACACCTGGTCCACACATGGCGGAGCTGGTGTGTATGCACACGACACGCCTGTGCAACATTATAGGCAGGTCTGCGTGGCATGGGGTGCACATGAGTGGTGTGTATGGTGTGGGTGCACGTGAGTGCATGTGACACACCTGTGTGATGGTTCAGGCAGGTGGGCGTGGCATGGGTGCACGTGTGTGGTATGTGTGCATGGATGCATATGAGTGCGTGTGACACGTCTGTGTGTCCATAGAGGTAGGTGTGCGTGGTGTGGGTGCATGCGTGTGCACATGACACGCCTATGCAGTATCACAGGCAGGTGAGCATGGCGTGGGTGCACGTCTGTGCATGCATGTGTGTGTACCGTGTGCACAGGTGTGTCAGGGCGAGGTAGACGGGGCCCTCTGAGGCACTACCCTCGGCGGGGGTGTGAGGCGGGCTCCTCGGTGGGCAGCTGCCTACCATCTAAATTCCTCTGCAATCTTTCCCTGGCCAGCGGCGGGAGTGGGCAGCTGCAGCTCCCTGAAGGAGGGCCACCGCTCCTCATGCACTGCTATGTGAGTCCAAGCTCAGAGATCTAGGGGGACTTCAGAAGGTGGACTTCAGAAGGTAGCACTTTGGACCCTGATACATTTTCATCTGATAACGCAAACACTAGTGTTTCCTATTGATTTTGTCACATGCTCTGAGATGAGTATCATCATCACCATCACCACCATCTCCAACCACCGCCATTACCAACACCACCTCAACCTCACAACCAACCATGTCATCATCTCCGCTGCCACTGTCACACTATGACCATCACCATTTCACCGTCATGACATCCTCCTCCTCATCATGACCATCATAACCATTAAGAACATCATCATCATGGCCATCATGACCACCACCACCACCATCATCATCAACACCATTACCATGTCCCCCATGACCACGATGTCATACCACCATCACCACCATTACCATCACCCTGAGCATCAGGACCATCGTCATGACCATGACCACCATCACCATGATCATTGCTATCACATCACCATCACCACCATCACCTCCATCACCACCATCACCCCTCCATCACCATCACCTCCATCACCTCCATCACCTCCATCACCACCATCACCTCCATCACCACCATCACCTCCATCACCCATCACCACCATCACCTCCATCACCACCATCACCTCCATCACCTCCATCACCTCCATCACCACCATCACCACCACCCTTCCATCACCCATCACCTCCATCACCTCCATCACCATCACCATCCACCCTCCATCACCTCCTCCACCATCACCTCCATCACCACCATCACCTCCATCACCTCCATCACCTCCATCACCTCCATCACCCCACCACCTCCATCATCACCACATCACATCACCTCCATCACCTCCATCACCACCATCCTCACCACCATCACCTCCATCCACCTCCATCACCACCATCACCTCCATCACCTCCATCACCTCCACACCCCATCACCTCCATCACCACCATCCCTCCATCACCTCCACCATCACCACCATCACCTCCCCCATCACCACCATCACCTCCATCACCTCCATCACCTCCATCACCTCCATCACCTCCATCACCATCACCCTATCATCCATCACCACCATCACCACCATCACCTCCATCACCACCATCACCTCCATCACCTCCATCACCACCATCACCACCATCACCTCCATCACCTCCATCACCTCCATCACCACCATCACCCCCATCCATCACCACCATCACCATCACCTCCATCACCACCATCACCTCCATCATCACCATCACCTCCATCACCTCCATCACCTCCATCACCTCCATCACCTCCATCACCTCCATCACCTCCACACACCATCACCTCCATCACCTCCATCACCACCATCACCTCCATCACCACCATCACCTCCATCACCTCCATCACACCACCATCACTACCATCACCACCATCACCCATTACCATCACCACCATCACCTCACCCTCCATCACCTCCATCACCACCCATCACCTCCATCACCACCATCACCTCCATCACCTCCATCACCTCCATCACCCATCACACCATCACCATCACCATCACCTCCATCACCTCCATCACCATCACCATCACCTCCATCACCTCCATCACCTCCATCACCTCCATCACCTCCATCACTCCATCACCACCATCACCTCCATCACCTCCATCACCTCCATCACCACCATCACCTCCCATCACCTCCATCACCACCATCACCTCCATCACCTCCATCACCACCATCACCTCCATCACCTCCCATCACATCACCTCCATCACCATCACCTCCATCACCACCATCACCTCCATCACCTCCATCACCACCATCACCTCCATCACCTCCATCACCACCATCACCCCATCCTCCATCACCACCATCACCTCCATCACCTCCATCACCACCATCACCTCCATCACCTCCATCACCATCCCCCCAGCCCTCCATCACCACCATCACCTCCATCACCTCCATCACCTCACCACCTCCATCACCACCATCACCTCCATCACCACCTATCACCTCCATCACCACCATCACCACCATCCCACCATCACCTCATCACCTCCATCACCTCCATCACCTCCATCACCTCCATCACCTCCATCACCACCATCACCTCCATCACCACCATCACCTCCATCACCACCATCACCCTCCATCACCTCCATCACCACCATCCATCACCACCATCACACCTCCATCACCACCACCTCTCATCACCTCCACACCACCATCATCACCACCATCACCTCCATCACCTCCATCACCTCCATCACCTCCATCACCCCATCATCTCTACACCTCCATCACCACCATCACCACCTCACCTCCATCACCACCATCACCACCATCATCAACCTCCATCACCCACCATCACCTCCATCACCCATCACCTCCATCACCTCCATCACCACCATCACCTCCATCAACACCATCACCTCTATCACCTCCATCACCTCTATCACCTCCATCACCACCATCCTGAGCATCTGCACCTTCATCATCATGGCCACTATGACCACCATCACCATGATCTGGCCATCTTCACCATGACCATCATCATGACCAGCATCATCATGATATCAGCACCATTATTGCCAAAAGGCCTCTACAAAGAACCTGAGGACACAAGGCCACCTCATGAGAGATACAAGAGAACTGTGTGGATGTGCCCACCACACACACACAAAAAGGCCACCTCATGAGAGATACAAGAGAACTGTGTGGATGTGCCCACCACACACACATGATAAGGTGCATGTAGCTTGTTCATTTTTAGGACACGAATAGAAGTGTGGAAATAAAATGAAATAAGAGTAGAGAATGTGGAATAACTAAGAAAAACCAAGATTCGTTTTCAGGAGATATGTGCACAACTTGAGGTTCTACAGTGAGCACACCAGGGTCTGCAATGCCCAGGGAGGGAACAGGACACACCTGGCTGCAGGAGCCTCTCACACCCCAGTCTGCAATCTTGTCCCCTCTGCCACCTCGCACAGCCTGACTTGCCATCTTGTAAATTAGTTTGTCTTGAGTGTGAACCATAGCAAATGGAGTCAGACAATGCATACCTCGTGTGCCTGGCTCTTCCTCGTTGTTAAGTCTTGAGCTGCAACCTGAAATGTGTGTGGTTGTAGGTTCTGTTTTTCTTGCATTTCTTCATTGGTGCATTAGGGTTGTACATAACGGGATTTGTTGTTGCATATTTGTACATGCCCGCAGCATGACAATGTGTGGGAAACCATGCTAGGTGCACACGCCTCGGGATCCTGATGCCGAGATCTGAAAGGAGCACTTGAGTCTGACGTGAAACCCACTGACTTGTGCCGCAGGCTTTTCCCATGGGAGAGGACTGAACTTAGCGCTATATCCCATTAATCATCTCAATGATTCTTTACATCTATTTATTGTCCCTAGAATTGCATTTTTTAAAAAGATGAAATATCCCCTTATTAGGAGCCCTGTTTGGGGATTGGCTTGAATTGCAGTTGACTATGAGCCGTGGAGATTTGGGCATGAACGATATCTCGAGTGACCCGAAATTGCTGATGGGTCAGCGCCATTTAACATCACCAAAGAAAAGTTATCAGAATTTTTGTCTCCAGATACTGAAGTTTTTCCCGCGGCTTATTTGAGTTTAACATCACAAAATTTTCTTTTGTCTGACAATTTTCTACAATTCACCCACAAATCCCCAGGTGTACTTAACTTCTGGAGAGAAATTTCAAACCCATTAAATTTCTAAAAGTCACCCTGGATCATCCCAGCAGGGCCCCCAGCTGTTGCGTCCTTGTGACTAAGCACTTAAGTCACTCCAGGTGAACTGGGCTGCTCGAAATAATCACACAGAGACAGAAAATCACCTTGACTTTTGGGGTCTTGTGACAGCTTCTCTTTGAACTTAGGGGGTCTGTGGAGAGAGAGAAAGCACGCCTCCAGCCCAGTTTTATTGGGGAGAAGCCATGAAATGAGGCGAGAGGTCAGGTTCCAGGGTCGAGGCTAGCTTCCTGACGCCTGTGTCAGCAGGTAGAGTGACAGCTAGGAAGCCACGCCCACCTCATGTGCTGATGGGGACCAAGAGCAGAGCAGACACAGGGAGTTTCCATGGAACATTCTATGCCAAACAGGGCGAAGGGTAGGATACAAAGGACAGGTGTGGGTGACCCACCCCTCTGGGTAGCACCTACTCCTAGGGCCATGCCTCTGTAATTCTGAGCCCTGGGGCACACACGTACTGGCCCTGGGCATAGAAGAACCAGCCCTGGGCACAGAAGTATCAGCCCTGGGCACTGGTGTGCCAGCCCTGGGAACAGACGTACCAGTTCTGGGCACATAAGTACCAGCCTGGGCACTGGTGTACCAGCCCTGGGCACAGACGTACCCGCCCTGGGCACAGGTGTACCAGCCTTGGGGCACAGACATACCAGCCCTGGGGCACAGACATACCAGCCCTGGGCACAGGCATACCAGCTCTGGGCATAGGCATACCAGCCCTGGGCACAGGTGTACCAGCCTTGGGGCACAGACGTACCCGCCCTGGGCACAGACATACCAGCCCTGGGGCACAGACATACCAGCCCTGGGGCACAGACATACCAGCCCTGGGCACAGATATACCAGCCCTGGGGCACAGGCATACCAGCCCTGGGCACAGGCATACCAGCCCTGGGCACAGGTGTACCAGCCCTGGGCACAGGCATACCAGCCCTGGGCACAGGTGTACCAGCCCTGGGGCACAGACATACCAGCCCTGGGGCACAGACATACCAGCCCTGGGCACAGACATACCAGCCTTGGGGCACAGGCGTACCAGCCCTGGGCACAGGCGTACCAGCCCTGGGGCACAGACATACCAGCCCTGGCACAGACATACCAGCCCTGGACACAGGCGTACCAGCCCTGGGGCACAGGTGTACCAGCCCTGGGCACAGATGTACTGGCACTTCCAGTCAGAACGGCAGACATTCCTTGCTCTCCCAGCCAGGGCTTGGGCGAGGTGCTGGTGCCCACTTGCTCAGGAAGATGGGGCATGGTTGGAGCACCACGGCCAAGCGGGCACCATAGGTCAGCGTGAAGGAATTGGCTGCCAGAGCCGCTCCTCCTTCTGTCTGAGAGGCCAAGTGTGTGCAGCAGCTGCAGGGTCGAGGGGCAGCTCGGGGCCCAGGGCTGAGTGGCTCCTGCTCCACAGTTTGCAGCCAAACCCCAGCTGGGAGCAGGAGCTGGACACACGGGAACAGGGCATGTGTTGGAACCCTCCCGCCCCTCTGCACGGCCAGCCCTGGGGTCACGGTTGCTGTCCACGTTTTCTTCAGCCCATGCAAAGCTCCTCTTTCACCAGCTCTCCCTGGTGCTTGACCCCACTGACCCTATACAGACCACTGATGCGCCCAGCTGAGCTGGTATTCCTCTCCCCCAAGGGCAGTGTCCCACATAGACATGTCCTCGGCGATGTCCATTTCTCTGTGAGCTGGGCCCACGCACCTCCACAGGCGTGTTAAGCCTACAACTTAGACACGAGATGTGAGGCCGATCTCCTGGGATGGCCACAGGCGCGGCTGTCCAGCAGCGCGGCCCAGCTGTGCAGCCGCCGGGGCGGGGCTGTGCTCGTCCCGGGGGCACCTCCCGCTGCGGGCCTCAGCCCGCCAGGCGCCTGCGTGGCTGTGCGTGGTCTTCCCTGCGCCCCCGCCTGTGCCTGCTCCCGACTGCCTGCCTCCAGCATGAGGCCTCCCCTGCCACGGCTTCCTCCCTTGCTTTCAACTCTGCGTTCCAGGTTCATGTCTTACAGGAGGCAAAGATCTGCCTGGGGTTTTGTTGGTGGTGTGATTTTTAGAAATCCGTCGTTTTTGTGTGTTCTGAAATGCTTGCACCTGACCCTGAGTCTTATCTCGTCTCTTCTATCTACTCTGACTCTTCTTTATTTCTTTTCCACGCTTTCCCCCTGACTTTTTGCAGAGTGATCAAGTTTTCCTTTTAATTTTCCCCCAGTGGGTTCTAAAGTCAAGTGCATGTTTCTACTCTTTTGGTCTTTGCTCTATGTTACCAAACACATATACAGCCTCATTTCCTAGTACAAGTTTCTAATGTGATCAGTTCCAAACTTCCCTCCTGGGAGGAAGCAGAGGAGCAGGACCTCTTGACTCTGCCCTGGGCCCCGCTCCACTCTCTGGGACTCAGCTTCAGAGCCTTGTTTTGGGAAGCTTTTAAGACCGTCTTGTTTCAAGCCCCTGTTCAGAGTTCTCAAAGGCCACGCACTTCCAGGCCGCAGCACCTCTTCCTACTTTTCAGGAACCGAGCTTTCCTTCTCTCGCGGCTGGACCGCCCCTCCTGTTTGGGACATGGCCTCTGCTTCCTTCAGCCTGCACCGGAGGCTGCCTAGAGTCAGGTCCTCGTGGGCCCTGGAGAGCTGTGCTGCCGTCCCGCACTAGGCTAGGCGGGATGCCGGGCCTGCTGGCTCTGCGTCCTTCAGAACAGTGGATGCCCTGGGCTGGGCGGGCATCCCAGGCACTGGTGCTTGGCTCCCCGCAGGTGCCCGGGGCTTCTCCCAGGCTGCTCGGCACTGGAGAGGCACCAGGGCGAGGCTTTCCCTGGACGGGGCGCCCAGGAGTCATCTCCTTCCATAATGGCTTTTTCTCACTCCATTCTCTTCTATAGCAGCTGCTGTGAGTGTGTGCAGCAGCTTCCCTTTCCTCTGAGGAACACAGCAGCCTGTTTTTGCAGCTTATTTATTCATACTTCTGTTATATCTCTTCTAAAATTCAAAGCATAGCTTGGATTTTAAATTAAAACTATCATTCTCAATTTCCATGATGACTAATTGGCTCTGTGCACCAGCCCCTCCCGACTCACTCAGACTGTCTCGTACTTGGGTTTGGAGGTGCTGCTTGGTTGTGGGGCTGGCTGCTCCCTCAGGCAGGCTCGTGAGACAGGTGCAGGGCGGGGGGGACCACCCACCAGAGCTTGAGCTCAGGCCCTCCCCGGGAGGGGCAGACAGTGGCTTAGGCCAACTCAAGGGCTGCCGCACCCCCGCCCATCTCTGGCATTGCCCCCTCCCTGCCTGGCCATGCTCTGCCTGGATGCTGACCCCTCTGCCAGCTTCTAGCCTGGCTGAGAGGGGTCCTAGAAATGGATGCTCTGTGCTGTCTCCACGCCGCACAGGGTTATCGAACACCTAGATGGTGGCTTCACTCTCCCTCCTGGGGGTGCCCAGGGAGGGCCTTGCCCCTCCCTGATGGAGCAGGCCTCTGGGTTTGGGGGTGGCTCCCTGGCTCCAAGTCAAAGATGGAGGGCAACTGTATCCTCCACTGGACCTCCAGGGTCTCCTGGTTGCAAATTCTTGGAGAGTCCCGTTCCTTGGCTGTCAGTGTGGCCACCCTTTCCTTCCATCTCCTGTCTTTCCCATTCAGATTTTGATAGGCAGATGGAAGAGACCTCAGCATGTGCTCATTTTGTTGTCTTAAAACTGGATGCATTTCTGTTGCTTTATAATGCAGCTAATAAGTTGCGTTCCACAAAGAGGGGCATGTCTTGCAGAAATGCCTCTCTGGGGGACCAGTGCCGTGTTTCAGAGACGTCGGTTGTGGAGGCCTTCGTAAGAGACCATTCCGTGCTGATTGTGCATGTGGTCAGGAGGAGGTGGGCCACGCCATGGGCAGGTTGCCATGGCCTCCTGAGGAGGACAGGCTGCTGTGGAGCTTGGCGGTAGCCATGCACCTGGGCAGAACCCTGACCCTCTGCTGCCATATTTTAATCTAGTGATTCTGCTATGGGGTGTCCCAATAGACTTAATGCAAATGATTTTTAAAGCAGAAAGCGTGAGTGGGTGACCCGCCACACCAATGGCTTAATGATGTTGTCCAGCAAGTGTGCAGGACCCTGGGAATCACCAGACGCGGCCCCACACACCTTCCACACAGCTGTGCCCAGGGTGGGGTCAGACTTCCAGTCTGCCCTGCGAGGTGCCCATTTACTGGGCAGCATGGGCTGGCCTGGGCTGGTGCAGCTCCACCCACACAGCCCAGGGAGGACGGGGTGGACACGGCTCGTGGCGAGTGCTGGACAGGGCAGCACACCCCGCCTGCGTCTTGACTGCCTGGGGAAGTTCTCATGGTGCAAACCCACAAGCACAGGGTCTGGACACCAACCAGGACAGCAGCTGCTGCGGCGTTTCTGAGCTGGGCACATCTGCAGGAGCCAATGCAGGGGTCCACACCCTAAGGAGCTGAAGGCCAGCACCAGTCTCCGCGTCCCTGGTACTGTGAGACTGCAGCCCCACAGTCGCCTTTCCCTAAAGATGTGTCCTCTGCCACAGTCCAATGAGGCCAGAGAGGCCAAAGGGCAGAACTGACCCGAGAAAGCTCTTTCTGCCAAACGTGCCTCCGTGGGACGGGAGTTCCTCTCTGCGTCCTAAGCAACGGGCACAGCGGCTCACAGCCACCACAGGGCGCCTTCCTGTAAACACTGACCCCGGAAAGCCAAGCGCACCACTGACCCCTATGTTCCACCAGGGGCATCCTGACCTTGGGACTGTGGTTGAACATGCCCAGTGCATCAGCTGTAGAAGGGTGATGGCCACTGAGGCACTATGGGAAACTGTATGCCAGTGGCCGGGCCCTGTCTGCAGGGCAGCTCACCAGCAAGAGCAGGAAGGACAGAGCCAGCCGTGCAGAGCCGGGGGAGGCGGGCAGCAGCTCACGAGGGCCTGAGGAGGAGGAGGTACTGCTGCCCAGAGCAGAGCAGGCCGCTCTGTGCCTCGCCAGCGGGGGTTCAGCATCTCACAGGAGGACTGGGTTGTGTTCCAAGAGCACCCACGGGCGGCAGGAGAGTTGTGCCAGGAGAGGGGCCTGAGTGGTCAGGATGGGGAGGACCTTGCAGCTCCTGGCACCAGAGAAGCCTTCCACTACCCACATCCAAATTCTTCCAGAGCAGCCTGGCAGCCAAAGGACAGGAACACAACCATGCCCTGATGTCTGGTCATGGGCAGAGGGAAGCAGAGGGAGACAGTCAGGAGACAGATTCACCTGGGTCCCCATGCTAGGGCTCCTTCTGTCTGCAGTGTGCAGCTGGCCTGGTCCCTGGTCCTTTCTGCAGTGTGCGGCTGGCCTGGGCCCCTGTCCTCTGTGCAGTGTGCGGCTGGCCTGCCTCCCCGTGGACGCAGCCCTGGCTCAGGTTTCCTGTGCACAGCTCGCCCACCAGCCTCCAGACACAGAGCCCTCCCTCACTCCCAGGCAGCTGTCCTGCTTTCTGCCACCAGTGTTTCCCAGCCGTTCCTTGCTGCCAGCAGTTTCCTCCCTAACCCAAGGCATGCAACCCATCGCCCCTGCTTTCATCTCCCCTGGGATGTACCTCCTGGTGTCTCCCATAGCTCCTGGTGCCTCAGGTACCTCTCCTTGCTCCTGTGTCGCCTGGTATCTCTAGTACCTCCCGATGTCACCAACACCTCCAGAAATCTCCTGTACCTCCTGGTGTCTCCCATGCCTCCCGGTGTCTTAGGTACATCCTGGCGTCTCAGGTAACTCTCTTGATGTCCCTGTACCTCCTGACAGGTCTCCAGCCCCTCCTGACAGGTCTCCAGCCCCTCCTGACAGGTCTCCAGCCCCTCCTGGTGTCTCTGTTATCTCCTGATATCTCCTACTGAAGCTCTGCCTCGTGTGCTTACTGCCTACTGGGTAGCTCTGCTGGGACAGTGATTCCCAAGCGCCTCTGCACTAAAGTCATCCAGAACCAAGCTTCTGCCTTCCACATGCCCAAACCTGCTTTTCCTGGATCTTCCTCTGCTACCACCGTCATGTGTGCCTCTTGCACAGACACCCCACCGTCAGTAACGGCCTCTGTACAGAAAGTGAGTGGGATCTCACTTCTGGCCGTTGTCTCTGAAATCATCACAAAGGTCTTTTGATGCCTCCTTCTTGCACCTCCTGCTTCTGCCAGAGGTGGGCAGCTCTTTTCAGATGCACATCAGGTCACACTGCAAGGGTTCCTCAAGCTTCTTATGACCTTAGAGTGACCCAGAATATGAGACCCAACCCTGTAAGCGCTAGGCCTCCTGCCCGTAGGTCCCCTGCTCACCTTGGCCACAGCTCTCCTGTGCCTGGCTCTGCCCCAGGACCTTTCCTTGCTTTTCTCCACTTGGAGGGACTGCTTCCCTCCAACGTCATGCCAGAGAGACCTCCACCTCACACAGAGAACATCCGCATCCAGTCGTCCTGCCTGCTTTTCTCTGCAGCCCACCGGAGCGTGTTAGTGTGGAGCACTGTCTCCACCACGTGAGGAAGGAGCCGGGATGGGGAGCTGTGCTCACAGCTCATCCCGCCCTCGGTAAGAGCTTGGGTTCTCTGGGTTCTGCCGAGGGGTCTCGAGGCCTTCCTGTGCGTCTCAGAGGGAACATCACTCTGCTCTGTGATACCTGGATAAATTGAGAAATGAGCACAGGAATCAGTTGGAGATGAACTAAGGGCTATCCCAGGCTGGACAGGCCCTAGGACAGATGAAGTGGGGTGACAGGCAGCTGGCCACAATGAACAGGACTCAGAGGCTTGAGTCAGGGGATGGCCAACGGCAGTGACCTCTCTAAGCTCATAAAACACTGGTCAGCTTCCGTGGGGGGAAGGGGCCCTGGAGACAAGAGACCCTCCCTCCTGTTGCTTCCCAGAGCCGTTGGAGGCCAGGGCTGACTAAGCACCATCCTTTCTGGGGGATCCTTTTCAGGGAGAGGGAAGGAATGTTTCCGGAGCAGGGTGGGGGTGAATAGCAGCAGGAGCACAGACCTGGCCAGGAACGACCAAGCAGCCTGGACTCACACAGAGGCGGTACCACACAGCAGTCAGCACTGGAAGGCCGAGGTTTCCCTGCACCGCTGAGGATGCGAGCACTGCACTCGGGGATGGTGTACTGAAGTGAGGCCAATCCCGGGAAGAAGAGAATAGAAACGGGCAAACAGCAGGCCAAGGATGGCCCGTTGGCCCCAGTTCTAGCTGTGATTGGTCCTCACGGCCTTCCTCCTCCTATATACGGTGAGTCCTCATGGCCCATCTGACCCCTCTGCTGAGGTGGCCCTCATGGCTCTCTCTAGCTGGGGTGGCCCATCATGGCTCTCTAGCTGGGGTGGCCCTCATGGCTCTCTCCGTCTCTAGCTGGGGTGGCCCTCATGGCCTCTCATGGCTCTCTCCGTCTCTAGCTGGGGTGGCCCTCATGGCTCTCTCCTCCGTCTCTAGCTGGGGTGGCCCTCATGCTGCTCTCTCTCCGTCTCTCTAGCTGGGGTGGCCCTCATGGCTCTCTCCGTCTCTAGCTGGGGTGGCCCTCATGGCTCTCTCCGTCTCTAGCTGGGGTGGCCCTCATGGCTCTCTCCGTCTCAGCTGGGGTGGCCCTCATGGCTCTCTCCGTCTCTAGCTGGGGTGGCCCTCATGGCTCTCTCCGTCTCTAGCTGGGGTGGCCCTCATGGCTCTCTCCGTCTCTAGCTGGGGGTGGCCCTCATGGCTCTCTCCGTCTCTAGCTGGGGTGGCCCTCATGGCTCTCTCCGTCTCTATAGCTGGGGTGGCCCTCATGGCTCTCTCCGTCTCTAGCTGGGGTGGCCCTCATGGCTCTCTCCGTCTCTAGCTGGGGTGGCTCATGGCTCTCCGTCTCTAGCTGGGGTGGCCCTCATGGCTCTCTCCGTCTCTAGCTGGGGTGGCCCTCATGGCTCTCATGGCTCTCTCTGTCTCTAGCTGGGGTGGCCCTCATGGCTCTCTCTCTCGTCTCTAGCTGGGGTGGCCCTCATGGCCCTCTCTCATGCTCTCTCTAATCTCTAGCTGGGGTGGCCCTCATGGCTCTCTCTCTAGTCTCTAGCTGGGGTGGCCCTCATGGCTCTCTCTATCTCTAGCTGGGGTGGCCCTCATGGCTCTCTCTGTCTCTAGCTGGGGTGGCCCTCATGGCTCTCTCTGTCTCTAGCTGGGGTGGCCCTCATGGCTCTCTCTATCTCTAGCTGGGGTGGCCCTCATGGCTCTCTCTATCTCTAGCTCCCTCTAGCTGGGGTGGCCCTCATGGCTCTCTCCCTCATGTCTCTAGCTGGGGTGGCCCTCATGGCTCTCTCCGTCTCTAGACTGGGGTGGCCCTCATGGCTCTCTATCTCTAGCTGGGGTGGCCCTCATGGCTCTCTCTGTCTCTAGCTGGGGTGCCCTCATGGCTCTCTCTATCTCTAGCTGGGGTGGCCCTCATCATCTAGGGGTGGCCCCTGGTCTCTGGGGTGGTCCTCTCTCTAGCTGGGGTGGCCCTCATGGCTCTCTCTGTCTCTAGCTGGGTGGCCCTCATGGCTCTCTCTGTCTCTAGCTGGGGTGGCCCTCATGGCTCTCTCCGTCTCTAGCTGGGGTGGCCCTCAGCTGGGGGTGGCCCTCATGGCTCTCTCTGTCTCTAGCTGGGGGTGGCCCTCATGGCTCTCTCTAGCTCTAGCTGGGGTGGCCCTCATGGCTCTCTCTATCTCTAGCTGGGGTGGCCCTCATGGCTCTCTCTGTCTCTAGCTGGGGTGGCCCTCATGGCTCTCTCTGTCTCTAGCTGGGGTGGCCCTCATGGCTCTCTCTGTCTCTAGCTGGGTGGCCCTCATGGCTCTCTCTAGCTGGGGTGGCCCTCATGGCTCTCTCTGTCTCTAGCTGGGGTGGCCCTCATGGCTCTCTCTGTCTCTAGCTGGGGTGGCCCTCATGGCTCTCTCTGTCTCTAGCTGGGGTGGCCCCCTCATGGCTCTCTCTCTCTCTCTAGCTGGGGTGGCCCTCATGGCTCTCTCCGTCTCTAGCTGGGGTGGCCCTCATGGCTCTCTATCTCTAGCTGGGGTGGCCCTCATGGCTCTCTCTATCTCTAGCTGGGGTGGCCCTCATGGCTCTCTCTAGCTGGGGTGGGTGGCCCTATGGCTCTCTCTATCTCTAGCTGGGGTCCTCATGGCTCTCTATTGGCCCTCATGGCTCTCTCTAGCTGCTGGGTGGCCCTCATGGCTCTCTATCTCTAGCTGGGGTGGCCCTCATGGCTCTCTCTATCTCTAGCTGGGGTGGCCCTCATGCTCTCTCCGTCTCTAGCTGGGGGTGGCCCTCATGGCTCTCTCCGTCTCTAGCTGGGGTGGCCCTCATGGCTCTCTATCCGTCTCTAGCTGGGGTGGTCCTCATGGCTCTCTCTTTTCTCTAGTTTCTAGCTGGGGTGGCCCTCATGGCTCTCTCCGTCTCTAGCTGGGGTGGCCCTCCGGCTCTCTAGCTGGGGTGGGCCCTCATGCCTTCTTCCTCCCATCTGTGGTAGGTCCTTGTGGCCCATCTCTTCCCTGTGCTGATGGGTTGCTCTGGTCTCTTTCCATCCTAGCAAGACAGTGAAGGTGGAGGCGCATGGTGGTGATGGTTATGGTCAGGAGAGCAGGTGGGTGTGCAGGCTTTGCCTTCTCTCTCCAGATGTTTCCTGCCTGCTACTCTGGTCAGGCACCCTGGGATCTCAGTGTGGGGCCCCCTGAGAGCCAGGAAATGCCACCAGGCAGCTGGATGCAATGCTGGCCTGCCCATGTTGGTTGCTTCTCGCGGGCAGGGGCATGCTGAGGGTGGAGCAGGGCCCACAAGAGGTCCCTGTGTGGGAGTCAGGTGAGGCCATCATGGATGGCTCTGCTTCTTGGCTGGTCCTGTAAGTGTGAGGAGATGCGTTTCCCTGATGCCTGCCTTTGTGCGCAGCAGAGCCATAGCCCCACCAGCCTGTGTCCACTCCCTGAACAGAGGGTAGCTGTCTTGTCAAAGGCCATCTGTGAAACCTCAGCCCGGCAGCACAGTCCTCTGATCTCACTCTTAAATTTCTCTCAGAGAGCGTGGCCTTGTGACCGCACAGGCCAAAGGAAGCTTCCAAGTTCAAAGGCACTTAGAGTATAAAGAAGCGGTACCCCCAAGTGTTACCTGCAGTCCCACAGGGCCCACCCTGCTGCACTGTCCGAGCCTCCCCTCTTCCCTCCGCAGTGGGCTCAGAGCTGTGCAGGGCCAGGCAGGGCCCCCTCGCTCCACCCCGGCCCAGGGTTTTTCTCTTGAAACTCAGCGACGTGCTCGGTGCCTCTGGTCTGAAGGGCTGTTTGCTGAGGCTTTCGTCCAGCTCTGCAGCTGTCTGGGTGCAGGAGTGGGAGGGGCAGGCAGGCAGTACGGGCCACCGGTCCCCGACTCGCAGACTGGGAGGGGGAAGGGAGGCACCTGGGGTCCCTGCCTTCAGGACTCCACTGGCGGCTCCCGTGGCCTTGCTGGTACATTGCCCACACCCTGGTTCTGCCCACCACTCTTCCAGTGCCTGGCTCCGGGCGCGGGAGGCATGCGCTCTTCCCTGACTGACTCGGGGTTTACGGCTCTGGGATCAGGAGCACTGAGGCATAAACACAGGATGTGGGCGGCTCCCCAGCCTCTGACCAGTCCTCACAGGAGGAGCCGGGTTCAGCCAGTGCTGGGCAGGGTGGGGCATGCGTGCATGCATGGTGCACCCCTGAAAGAGTGAGCGTGCATGTTTGTGCATGCACACGTGCATCTCCACACACGTGCGTGCATGTGTGTGTGTTTGCAAAGTCCTGGGTGACTTGTGGGGGATCACTGACACCACCCGGAGGGCCTGCCGGCCTTGCTGGGCCTGGGACAGCTGGGGAGAGGTGGCGGGGGAGCCTGTGTGCCTTCCCTTCTCCCTGGCCGTGTTCCTGCGCCGCCCGCCTTCCAGAGAGGCTGTCTGGAGGGTCCTCAGAGCCCGAGCAGGAGGGAGGCGGCCGGGCGGGGTCTCAGCAGGAGGTCCACGCAGCGCATCTCAGGACTGCTCAGCTGCCCGTGTGCACACGTGAGCTGTCGTGTGCACTCGCACGTGCCGTGTGTCCTTCTGCGCGTGCGGTGCCCTGTGCGCACACGTGCTCTGTGTGAGCGCGCTCCTCCAGAGCGCGGCAGCGTCCAGGGCTGGCTCCTGCTGCTCCCGGTGCTGGGCGTCTCTGCTGGTCGGCTGCGGCTCAGGGGGGCTCCAGGCAGCGAGGCCTCCCGTCCACCACGTTTCCTCACGTGGGCTTCAGCTGCTTCCTTGCTGCTGGCCCCATAGAAGCTCGGAGCCACAGTGGCGTGGTGTGAGCGCGAGACTGTGAAGAGAAGTCAGCGTAGGCTGCCCTGGTCGGGGAGGCTCAGGCCCTAGCGGGCCGTGCACTGCGTCTGTGTGTCCGCCTCCGGCTCCGGGGCTGGGGCCTTGCCGTGGGCAAGTGAAGCTTGCAGCAGGAGCACTGAGATGCAGCGGGCAGCCGAGACCAGAACTGCACACGCCCAATTGCCTGTTGGGCCAGAGCCGGTGCAAGAGGCAGTGGCTGCAGGGACGTGGTGCCTGGGGTCAGTCGCCGGCGGACTTGGGAGGACGGCACAAGAAGGGGGACCCAAAGAAGCAGCGAGGCTTGGGGCCCAGGCCAGGACTCTACCGCCAAACGCTGCGTGGCCTTGAGCCATCCCCTAAATGCTTGGGCCTCAGTGTTGTCACCTGTAACTGAGGATGACAGTAGCTTCAAAGGGTGTCGTGAGGATCATCATAAACCACTGACTGTATCTAGAGTGCTCAACGTGGTGTCTGCAGCGAACGCTCCCTGCAGTCCAAGACCACCTTCATCATTCCTGACGGCTATCGTCTGTCGGGCTCTGCGGCGACCTGCATGACCATTAGTTCAGAAACCGGCGAGGGGTGGTGGGAATTGAGAAAGACACACAGACATTTGAGAAAAGCGGGATCAGGTGGGAAACAGAACTCTGAGAGCAGTGGTGCGGAGCTGCACACGTTCATCACGCAGGTTCTATCATCCCAAGGTCAGACTCCTGAAGCGCAAGAAGTAGATCAAGGATCAATAAATGGGATGAATAAAATTAAAAGGCTTCTTCTCAGCAAAGGAAACAAGCAATAATGTGAGGAGAGAGCCTACAGATAGGGAGAAAATATTTTCCACCTGCACCTCAGGTAGAGCACTGCTCTCCAGGGTACATAAGGAACTCAAAGAACTAAACACCAAAAAAAAAAAAAAAAACCCCAAAAAAAACCCCACAAATCAATAAGTGGACAAAGGAACTGAGCAGACACTTCACAGAAGAAGTACAATCGATCAACAAATACATGAAAAAATGTTCAACATCTCTAGCAATTAGAGAATTGCAAATCAAAACTACTCTAAGATTTCATCTCACTTCAGAATGGCAGTTATCAAGAACACAGGCTACAATAAATGTTGGAAAGGATGTGGGGAAAAAGGCACACTCTTCCGTTGCTGGTGGCACTGCCAATTGGTGCATCCATTATGGAAAGCAGTATGGAGATTCTTCAGAAAACTTGAAGGAAACACCATTTGACCCAGTATCCCACTCTTTGGTTTATACCCGAAGGACTTAAAATCAGCATACTACAGTGACGCAGCCACATCAATGTTTACAGCGGTTCAATTCACAATAGCCAAACTATGGAACCAACCTAGGTGCCTTTCAACAGATGAATGGGGTAAGGAAGATGTAGTATATATATACAATGGATTATCACTCAGCCTTAAAGAAGAATGAAATCATGGCATTTGCTGGTAAGTGGATGAAGCTGGAAAATACCATGCTAAGTGAAACAAGCCAATCCCCACAAACCAAAGGCTGAATGTTTTCTCTGATATGCAAATGCTAATTTACAATGGGGTGGGCTAGGGAAGAATAGAGTACTTTGAATTAGATGGAGGGGAGTGAAGGGAGGGGAGGGGGCGCGGGTGGGTAGGATAGTAGGACACACATGTGACCTCACGACTGCTGGATTCTGCATCACATACAACCAAAAGAATGAGAAGTCGCATTCCCTCCAAGCATGATGTGTGCAAGTGCATTCTACTGCCATGTGCAACGAGAACAGATAAAATAAAGGCCATTTGTGAGGAAGTCTCTGCGAAGCAGGCAGTCTTGAAGGTCACAGTGTGGGTGAGACACTGTTGTCATCTTGCTGCGCTCAGAATCCTCTGTCCCTAGGAGTCAGTGTCTGCGGTCAGAACTGGTGTCCCTCGGCGTTCGCACTTTTGCACAGGGGGAATCTCAGCACAAGCGCACCACAGCCACAGCCATCAGGCGCCACGATCCACATCACTGCTCCCACAGGCTCCGTGCCAAGCACTGGCATGGCCATCGTCCACTGGAGCTTGATGGGCTGAGCCCAGACCACGCCCATGTGCCTGAGCCCAGCAGACCCAAGAGCCCTCCCAGCTCGCGGAGCGTCCAGCGCTCCGGCTTGTGGCCGAGGTCAGCACACAGGAACGGAGGCCCAGACTCTCCTCACTGGGTGCCCTGAAGGGGAACGCGATCTGCAGCCCGCCCTCGGCACGCACCTGGGGCCAAGGGCTGCCCTCCCAGGGAGCAGGGAGGGCCGGGCGCTCGGCCCTGCCCAGTCCCCCAGGTGGCTAGCACAGCTGGGTACACAGAAGGGGCTCGAACTCCGCCAGTGGCCTGCTCCTCTCCAGCTGCCCGCCTCAGTCCAGGGCTCCGGCCCAGGCTCTCCGGGCAGGCAGGGGCGGGGTGGGCGCTGTGGGACTCCAGGGTCCCTCCCTCTGCACTGCCAACCTGGCCGGCCACTGTGTGGACACTGCCTTAGAGCTGCTGCAGGCCCGGGGGATTCCTGAGGCTGCTTGGGCCACAGCCGCTCCCCACGACACCCCACCCCCCAAGCCTGGCTGCGGCTCGTGCCTGGGGGAGGAGCCGCTGGGGGATTTGGCACCACCCACTGCGGCCCCCTGGGAGCTGGCCCTGCCTCTGCCTCCCTCTCTGTTTGTGTCTGTGCAGCTTTCATCTGGATTCCCTCCTGGGCCCCTACCGCACTGTCCCTGCTCAGTTGGTGGCGTGGTAGAAGCCTGTGTGGCTGTGGAGGGGCACATTTTCAGGTGCCACCTTGGGAGCTGGTCTGTGCAGGAGCCAGGAGAGCCTGGGCAGGCCCTGGAGCACAGCCCTGCTGATGGCCGGCCCCACAGCAGGGACAGCAAGGCCAGCAGCTCTGTGCCCGCCTGATGGGCCGTCACTAGGCCAAGGTGTCTGCGAGCTCCAGCACCTGCTGAGAGGCCACAGCCTCCCAAGGGATCTGCCTCGCTCGGTCCCACCGGTCACCTAGGAGGGCTCTGACCGCTCAGTGGGGAGCTGGCCACGGCCTTCCTGTCTGTGCCTTGTTGCTCGAAGGGCCGTCAACAAAATGTCCCCTGGATTGGTCCTGTGGCCAGCAAGTTCCTGTTGAAATACAAAGATCATTTTGGAGGAGAGACACTCAAGCCTGCCCCTTGCCAAGGGCATCTTGGGCAACTTTCCCAGTTCGAGGGCAGAAATGGGGGCCAGAGAGGACAGGCCTGGCCCTGCCCAAGCCTGTGCCCGTACGGCCTGCCCTCGAGGGCTGGGCAGACTCCCAGGTGCCCCGGAGCTTGGAGCAGTCCTGCTGGTGCTGCAGACCAGGGCGTGGAGGAAGGTGCCCCGTCAGGGCCCAGGCGCCTCCTCCTCTGCTGTGGCCTGTCTGCCTTTGAGATGGGACAGGCCACAGCCTGGGGGTGCTGTGAGAGCGCAGGAGTCCTCTTGTTGGTCTGCAGCGGGCAGGGAGCGGGGTGGGTGGGCGCGGGTAGAGGAGGGCTCTGCTCCCCTCGGGCTCCTCCTGAATGTTCCGCTGCCGAGTGGATCTTAGGCTGCCAGCGGAGCCCAGTGGCGCTGGGGACTGGAGTCCCCAGGGGAGACGCTGGGTAAAGAGGCAGCCCCCCGCAGGCGGTGTCTCCTCCAAGTTCTGTGATCACACACAGTGACACATGACGGACACCTTGCACACACAACTGAAACCGCTCTCATTTTCATTTCAATATCTTCTCTGACAAAGTACGTGTAAAAGTGTCAACGGTGTCCACGTGTCCCAGGAGGCTGGGCTCTGGTTCCTTCTTCACTTCTTGGAGAATCACGGCAAGCGCCCACCCTTCTGCGGGCAAGAGCCCTCCTCAGACACACGCACTTCCTGCCAGGGCCAGGCTGCCCACTCCAGGACCAACGAGGAATTGGCACCAGTGCCAGGGCTGGGCACACGCTGGGTCTGGTGGCAGGTGTTCCCAGGTACGGCTTGGCCCATGGTTACCTGCCGACGGCCCCCGGACCACCCTGTTCAGGAGCCAAGGAGACCCCAGGGTGCTGTTGGATGGCCCCCGACTAGAGACGTGGTCTGGAGAACGTGTTCTGTGGCTGCCAGGGTGCCCACAGCCACCAGGGGTGCTGGCCTTGTGGCCCTGCAGCCCAGCTCACAGAACACGTCCACGTGCTCCCCACCAAGGCCTCGAGGGCTTGGTCCCAAACCTGCGCTGCCTGTGGCTTATCCGGTGTCTCTGTTTCTGCAGCTGGTCGTGTGCTGCGCAGACCGGGCAGCCTGGGACCTCTCGGGAAGCAAGTGGGCAGCTTCTGGAAGACTGTGGTCCAGTAACTGAGGACTGGCTGCCTGCGTGCTGTGGGCAGGACCGTTGTTGGAAGGCTGAGCTGTTTTGTAGGCAGAACACTGCCCAGGGATGAGGCTCATTTGGTACCAGCTTCGTCTTAACCTGACCACACAGGAAAAGCCTTATGTCCAAACAAAACCTCACACATGTGTCCTGGGGCTAGGAGGGCTGCTAGGGTTTTGGGAACCCCCAATCTCCCATTAACCCGCCATGTGGGCCCTCCAGAAAGGAACCAGCCCTGCTATACCTTGACTCTGCCCTGCAGAAGGGTAAGATGACAAACTTGCCAGTGCTTCTGTGGCACCGGGGTGGGGTACGATGAGATAGCATCGTCCCACAGCCTCACCTTACTGGACAGAGGACGGAGGCTGGCGAGGCCAGGGGAGGGCTCTGGACATCTTCTCCCAGCCTTCTGTCCTCTGTGCTGGCCTAGCTCCATCCAAGTGGCCTCCTCTCCAAGTTGGGGTCCCACTTAGTCCAGGTGGCCTCGTAGGGCGGGGTGGAGTCTGCTCCAGTGGGTGTGCGGGACGAGGCCAGGGCCGTGCTAGAAGAAGGATCTTCGTGAGCTGCCTCCAACTGAGGCTGGCAGGATGCTCAGGTCCCAGGCCGAGCCCACAGGCACATGCACCTGCTTGTGAGGCACAAAGAGGGATGAGGGCAGGCTGGGCCCCAGGGAGGCCTGCGGAGCTCCTAATGAGGCCTGCACATCATTTACCACCCAGCCGATGGGCTCTGGGAAACAAATGCACACTCTGATAATCAATCACCTCTCAATCAATTAGGAGCCTGGATGGAGGAGGGCAGTGTGCAGGCAGCTAGGCCTGCCACAGGCCCGGCCGCTGGCTGCCTAATTAAAGGCAGGTGAAGTGGTGCTGGCGTGCGCTGGGCATGTTGCCATCACTGAGGTCTCTGTGTCCAGGCCATGGACTCACGTTAATGAGCAAGCAGCCTTGGAGGAACCCTGCCCACCCCCTTCCCCTTCCAGGCATTAGCCTCTGATCACAGAGGACTGCTGGGATGTCCCATCCCAGCCTTTAGCAAGGCCGGCAGGGCCCGGGCTCCCAGACCTGCTGCCTCTGGCTGTAGCTGGCCCTGGCCGCTCGCTGCTGCCGGGGAACAAGAACCAGGCTCCTCCTGGTGCGCCAGGACACGAGGGCCCTGGAGGCCTGCCCCGGAGGAGGTGGGTGAGCCCACGTGGGCACAGGCCTCTGTGGTGTGGGTGCTGCCCACAGAGCTTGGGCTCGCAGCCTCCTGCAGCTCCCTGCAGAGGCTGGAGAGCGTCCAGGGCAGGAGGTTGGGACGGTTCCACCAGGTTAGGGACAGGGGAAGGCGCGGCAGCCACAGGGGAGGAGGGCATGGCGAGTGGGCGGCCACAGGAGGCACTTGGGACATGGCCTGTGGCTGCTGGCCGGGTGGGTCCTGGGGCCAGGTGGGCTCAGAGCAGAGGCTACCAGCTCTGGAGCAGAGGCACTTGGACTTCCTAGCACCAGGGCGTGAGCTCAGGGAGAGCCAGGAGGGAGGAGCCTCCTGACGGGGCAGGCATGTTGGTGGGTCCACCCCTGGGCCAGGTGGCGTTCCTGTGGGTGGGCCAGCAAGACAAGGCTGGCCACTGGGCCTGGCCGGTTCCAGAAGAGAGTGCTGTGCAGAGGCGCGGCCAGGATGCAGTGGCTTAGGCCTGCAGCCCTGGGGCTCTAGCGTGGGTCTGGAGCTGGTAGGAAACTGTGCCCAAGAGCACGCTGACCACAGGAGACAGGGCAGAGCCCGTCGCCAGCTCCTAGTCCCGACCTGCTCTACAAACACGTCCCCTGTGTGGCCACAGGACTGGCTGTGATTAAGCCAAGGACTCTCAGCTGGGGTCTCCAGGACTACTGGTGCCCTTCCTAGTCCTTCCCCCTCCGGGCACTGACCAGGTGGTCCCAGGAGGGTGGGAGCAGTGAGAGGCAAGGAGAAAGGAAGGCCCTCATGCATTTTTGACCCAAAAAGTCAGATTTTCCTGGCCTGCCTGATTTTCCACCTGTTGGTGCTGGCCACCTGAGTGCCCAGGCCTGCTGAGCGGGCGGAGGTGCACGGGGGCGTGGTCTCCCTTCCCACGTCCTCCTCCCTGCGTGTCTGTGTCCTGCCCTGGAGCAGAGCTGCCTGCCCTTCACCACCCAGGAGACCCCTGCTTTGGGACATTGCCCCAGAGGCGCCACCTCAGACCCCAGCCCAGGTCACGTGGCCTCTGCTGTGTGGCGCACGCGGAGCGGAGCCCGCGGAGCTGAGCTGTGGAGGTGCAGGTGAGGGGCCCGCAAGTGGCCTCGGAGCTTCCCATCTGCACTCATTTCCCCGAGCTGAGGGCTGGGGGAAGCCAGCGCTGCCCGTGCCTTGGGTCTGTGCCTGCTGTGCTGGCTGGCACAGCCACGAGCAGGCTGGGCAGCCTCTAGGAGCGCCTCCTGGCATCTTTCCCAAGATGCAGCCTCCTGGCTCACGCACTGCAAGGGCTGCCCATGGGAACACCGCGCGGGTGCTGGGGTTCTGATCAAGACCCAAGGCCCTGGCTGATGGGGTCCAGTTAGGCCTGGAGGTGGCCTGCCATATTTGGGGTGTGAGATTCCATCCCAACCCCACGATCACTTCCCAGCACGCTTCTGTTCTCCCCGTGGCCAGACCCCATCTCCAGTCCTGCATCTCACCAGAAGTGGACCCCACACGCAGGCCCTCACGTTCTGATCAGCATCTCGTCCAGCGGCTGTGGTCCCCAAACAGCTCTGCACTCTGCTCTGCCACCCTGTGCTCAGAGCTGTGCTGTGTGGTCACCCTGAGTCCCTGGAGTCCTGAACTGTGCCCAGAGCTGTGCGGGTGCAGAGCTGAGCCCTCGTGGTTGTTGCTGTCTTCTCGCTCACTGACAGCTGGTCTGTGGACCCAGCGTGGGCCTGGGCCCTGTGGGCTCTGCAGATGTATCCTTTGTGAATTTGGAAACAAACCACACTGGCCAGCAGGAGAAAGGCCATCCAAGGAGACCGATAGTGAGGACGCTTTGGAGCAGGCTGCTGCACAGACAGGAGAGAGCATCTGCCGCCTGCGTGTCCCCCCAAGCAGCAGGCCCCTGTCACACATGGTTTTAGAAAGGAAAATGAGGTCAGCCAGGATGGTGTCTTGTTTTAGAACAAGGCCAGCATCCACTGGCCACCTTGCTCTGTGGGGCATGCCCAGCCTCCTGAAGGGACAAGGCTTCCCTGGGGACAGGGCTCAGAGCTCAGCCAGAATGAAGGCCCCTCAAGGTCAGGACCTCCTCAAGAGCTCAGCATCTCGAGAAATCCCCACAGTGAAGGACCACTCCGTCCTGCTCCAGGACAGTGAGGAGGCCCTGCCTTCCTGGGGAGGGAGGCTCCTGGTGGGGCAGGAACCCCGACATGTTCTCAGAAGGATCAGCAGCCAGGGCCGTGGGTGGAGGGAATGAGACCCTCACATCAGCCCTGCCTGACCGCTTGCCCCGGGACTGAGGAGCGTGCGTGGCCTGAGGGTCTCAGCTCCTGCTCCTGGGAAGGGGTGGGGTCTCCACTGATAGCCCCTTCCCCACGCTGGCCTTCCTGCCATTCGTCCTCTCCGCAGACAGGCGGGCCACAGACAGCCACAGACATCCCTGCGCACGGTCAGCAGGCAGGAGAAGGAGCTCTGGCCCCACCATGGAGGCCACAGGAATTTCAGCCTCTCTGCCTCTGGTGGGGGAGGCGCAGGCTCCATGGGACAGTGGGCACCTTAGGAACCTGTCAGGGCAGGGCTGGGCTCCTCACCGGCCTCCACGCTTTGCTGGGGCCTCTGTGCTGACCCAGGAAGTTTTCCTGCTCTGCCCTACGTGCTGCTGTATGCAAATTTTGTTTCAGGTAAAAGCAAAACCGATTCCCAAAGTCCAGCAGAGGAGACAGCTCGGCACTCGCCACCCACACCCCAGTGTGGACGCGGTGGGGTGGACCTGCAGTGCTGCTCGGCGCCCGGGCACGGCTTCCCTGGCGCCAGGCTCTCAGGGCGTCTGCGCTCTCGCTGTGTGCGGCAAGGCCTCTGCTGTGCAGGGCTGAGAGTCAGACGCCACATCTGGGTGGCTGGTGCACCTGCCCGTGACCCGTGAGCTGTGGACTTGCGCTGACCCACACTTGGGCCTCTCTTGGCTGCACTTGTGGCCAGCAGGCAGGAGGAGGCCACAGGAGGGTGTGAAGCAGAGGAGGCGTTCGGGCCGCGTAGAGAGTGCTGGCCGTGGGGATGGAGCCCGTGGTGTGGGGCCACCTGACGGAAGGGCCTGAGCGTGGGGGCCAGCCTCACGTCCAGTCATTTAGTGAGCGCAGCAGGCCTCTCACAGAGGGGGTCCTGCATGCAGGGGGAGGCCGCTTCTGCTTCCAGGAACCACAGGAGGAGCCCCCCCGCCTCAGAAGCCCCAGCGCTGCTCTGCGGCAGACACCGAGCAGAGCCTGTCACCTGTGTCCGTGTCCCTGCCCCTCCCCGACGCCAAGCCACCCTGAGTGCACACGCGGGAGGCCTTCTGGTCTGCACTGCCTGCTCCCTCCTCCAGGGTTCTGCACGCCACTGTGGGTGGCTCCCTGCGGGCCTGGAGCTGTGCAGCTGGCCCTGGGCTTCCTCTGTGGACACTCCTCCCTGGCCCTTGGCCCCTTTAAATGGGAGGCCCCCCACGGCCACAGAGCCCAGAAGGACAGCCAGGCTCCAGACATCGCCCAGGGCTGTCCTGGGCTTCCCGTTGGCAGATTTCTGGAGCCTAGCAGTGGAGAGTGCCCCAGGACATGCCCAGCTTCTGCCCAGCTGTGCCCCTGCCAGCCAGCTGAAGTCACAGCTTGGCGTTTCCCGTGGCGTCCCCCAGGCTGCTGTCCACTTCAGGTCTCTGTGTGGTGCCCTTCTGCTGGGGACACGGGATCTGCCTGAAGAGCGGCCTGGCCTCCTCTGCACGCAGCAGCCCCAGGACGTGTGCTGCAGCCGTCCCGCCTCACGCTCCACCCCAGGCGGTGCTCACAGTGGTTTCAACACCTTGAAACTGCTGGGTCCCACGGGGGCTCCCGTCTCCAGGGGATCCGGCGTGAGCGTCGCACTGGGGAAGTTCTGCTCTACCCCCGGCAGGACTTTCTGGCCTCCTCTGCCCCCGAGAGGAGATGGTGGGCCAGTTTCACCTCCCCAGAGCTGTCCTGCCCGATGTCCCCAGGACCTGATAATGGCGCACGAGGGCCTCTCCTGGGAGGAGCTGGGCCCTGGCCCTGTGGTCACCTTGCTGTGCCGACGGCTCTGAGCAGCGCATCCTGAGCCGCAGCACCAGCTGAGGTCGTAGCCTGAGACAAGCCCCAAACGCAAAGCAAAACAGGAAACCCAAATCAAAACAACCAGCGTCAAAGAGCCAAAGCAGCACCTGAGGAGAGGCCCCAGCCGCACCAGGCCTCATGGGGCTGGTGTCTGAGAGCCCCTCCAGGTGGCTCCCCGAGGTCAGAGGAGACGGGCCCACCACACCTGGCCCTCACTGCAGTGCTTGCCTCACTTTGTGGCCTCCTGACCTCTTCCCTCTGTGATAAGAAAGGACTCAGAAGATGTCACTTCAGAGGTTATGGAGACTGTTGGCTCACTTGTGAAGAAATCTGGATCTGCAGGATACTTCAATGGCTTTTCATTCCAAGCCTGGAAATCTCCAGTGACTTCTTGACCTTTGAAGCCCTGGTCCTGTCTGCACTCAAGGCCTCCAGGTCCTTTCTCTGTCAGCTTGGGGGGGTTGGTGTGGGAGGGATGGCAGCCCTGCACTCACAGGACGCTGTGACAAAATGCTCTGCCCCCTGGACACTGAGGAGCCTCCTCCGGTTTGGGTCTGAGGTGTCCCCCAAGGCTCCCGTGCTCCGGCGGGAGTGTTCAGAGGCGAAGTGACCTGATCAGTCTGACCGATGGACCGAGTGGTGCTGTGGGCAGGGGAGTGTGGCTGGAGGAGGAGGCCACGGGCTCAGGCCCTGGGAGGGTGCTTTCCCCCTGGGGCCGCTCCTTCGCCCTCTGCTTCCTGGCCACCCTCAGCAGGGCAGTGCTCCCCCACGCCCTCTGCCATGATGCTCTGCTCCACCTTGGCCCAGAGCAGTGGGGTCGCCGGCCACAGACTACACCTCTGGAGCCGCGAGCCAGAACAAACCCTTCCTCCTCTGTGTCATTCTTGTCTGTCACTTTGGTCACGACAGGCTGAGTGCCACAGCACATTATCACACCCATGGGGTGAGAGGGAGGGAGCTGTCGTCGTTTCCCGTAAGGTCTTCCCCAGGTCTCTCACCAGGAGCCCAGAGCCCAGCAGGCAGGGCACTGATCTATTCTATGCCGAGGACAAAACCTGCCAGGCACGAGTCCTGTGGCCAGCGCAGGAGTTCTTCCCTCAGGAGGGAGAACTGGAGGCCTTCTCCACTGCCCCAGCCCCTCCCAGGGCTGTGATGAATTCCTGGGACGGGGCAGTTTATTGACAGGTGTCGATTTGCCCATCTGGAAGGTGGCAAGTCCTTGAAGTTTCAGTGTGTGGAGAGGGCCATGTTCTCACGTGGTGGGAAGGTCAACTGCACGCCCTCAGCCCTTTCCTTTTTTGTGGTACTGGGATTGAACCTGGTCCTTGAGGGTGCAGGTGAGTCCTCTACCACTGGGCTACATCCCAGGCCTTGTTGAGTCAGGGTCTTGCTAAATTGCTCAGGCTCAAGTATGTCACGGCAGTGCTGGAGTCGAAGCAGGTGGAAAGCTAGATGGTCCAGATCAAGGACACATGGGAGTCGGTGTCCTCATGTCCATTTTGCAGATGAGGAAGTAGGCTCAGGGAGGTTGAGTCATCCTTCTGGATCAGACTCACACCCGTGCTGAGTTACCCACCTCCTAGGTACCCGTTTAGGGTACGGTTGCCACAGAGAGATGTTCAGACAGGCTGATTAAATTTATTTAGTAATCTCATCTAGTCCCCATTGAATGCCTCAATAGAGTCTCTGCTTCCCCAAATATCTGTGGCCCATCTTCTAAATAGTCACGGAGGATATTCTAGAGCACCTAGTCAGATGGGTGTTTTGCTCATCTTGAATTTGACTTCAGTCTGAATCCTGTGAAAGCAGAGGACAAGTGGTCTTCCAGAACTGGGTCGAACACACAGAGATCACATCCAAGAGCACAGGGAACCCACAATGGGTTGGCTATACAGCATACTGGATAAAGCTGAAGGTAGAATTAGTGAATTGGAGGATTTCCCTGAGGAAATTTCTTAGGATGCACCACTGAGATTCAAGAAGATAAAAGGTAGAAGACATGATTTGAAAGTCAAGAATGTCCCAGAAACCAGTTAGAATCTGAGGGTAGAGTAAGAGGCATTCCAGAGACCTAATAGAGAGCTCTCTCTCCCATCCAGGACTACCACTTCCTGCTCAAGCCAACATGGGCTTCCTCAAACCCTGACTTGGCATTTGGGCCAAGAATATGGCGGAGAAGAAAGGAAAGGAGAAGGCATGGATGTTAATTAAATGCTGCAATGTGTCACATACTGTCCCATGATCTTCACCACGTAGTCCATTTGCTTTGAGTCTGAAACCTTTGCTCCCATTTTGTCATGGGGCAGAAATTCAGTGTATTTCATTTGTTTGTGTCCCCTTGGTGCTTAGCATGAAGACATGCTCTCAGTAGGTGCTCAATGAAGACTATTGAATGAGCATCAACTCTGAGCTCAGTGAGGACCACATTGGTATAGGGTAAGTGTTTAGAGTCATCTGACCCTGGAGACCGCACTGAGTCCCAGGACTAAGCCAGGTTGGCATCCCTCCGATTGTGGTTTAGATCTTAAATGTAGGTCTTGTGTTGAGGACTTGGTTCCCTATGCAGCAGTGTTCAGATGTGGAGCCTCTGGGAGGTGATTGGATCGTGAGCCCCGTGACCTCATAAGTACATTAATCTATTGATTATTGGTCGGTGGTGAAGTCAGAGATGCCAGGAATGTGACCATCAGCCCGGAGCCGCTGCAGGCAGTGGCAGAACCAGCTGAGGCTGTGGCCAGGCAGATTTGTGTGGTGGGGCTGCCCAGGCCACTGGAGCCCACACCATGTTGCTGCATGTCCAGGTGCCAGGCACGAAGTCGTGGGACTCGAGGTTGGCCCTGCTGGGTTCTGGTCTCGCCTTGGACGGTTCCTCCTGGCCATGCTCCTGTTCTCTCCTTTTGGACTGGGAATATCTGCCTGTGTCATCGTACCTTAGGAGTCCGCAACCCAGCTCACAGCTAAGGGTGTGCCTTTAGCTTCAAAGAAACTTTGGACCTGGGCATCGGAGCGGTGCTGCGACTGTTGGTGACAGCAGGGCTGGGAGGTGGACGAACGCGGTTCACACTGGCAGTGGACATTGGCCTTTGGCAGCCGGGGGGTGAAATATGGTTTGAATCTTAAATGTACCTCAAAAGCTCCTGTGTTGGAAGTATGGACCCCAACACAGCAGCATTTAGATGTGGGCCTCTGGCAGGTGACTGGACGTGAAGGCTCTGCCCTCACAAGTGGATCGTGGGTTCCTAGGGATTCATGGGTCAAGGTCTAGTGGGTGTGTCTCAGTTGGAAGGAGGAGGTCATGGGTCAAAGTCTAGTGGTGTGTCTCAGTTGGAAGGAGGAGGTCATGGGTCAAGGTCTACTGGGTGTGTCTCAGTTGGAAGGAGGAGGTCATGGGTCAAGGTCTAGGGGTGTGTCTCAGTTGGAAGGAGGAGGTCATGGGTCAAGGTCTACTGAGTGTCTCAGTTGGAAGGAGGAGGTCATGGGTCAAGGTCTAGGGGTGTGTCTCAGTTGGAAGGAGGAAGTCATGGGTCAAGGTCTACGGGTGTGTCTCAGTTGGAAGGAGGAGGTCATGGGTCAAGGTCTAGGGGTGTGTCTCAGTTGGAAGGAGGAGGTCATGGGTCAAGGTCTACTGGTGTGTCTCAGTTGTAAGGAGGAGGTCATGGGTCAAGGTCTACTGGTGTGTCTCAGTTGGAAGGAGGAGGTCATGGGTCAAGGTCTACTGGTGTGTCTCAGTTGGAAGGAGAGGTCATGGGTCAAGGTCTACTGGTGTGTCTCAGTTGGAAGGAGGAGGTCATGGGTCAAGGTCTACTGGGTGTGTCTCAGTTGGAAGGAGGAAGTCATGGGTCAAGGTCTAGGGGTGTGTCTCAGTTGGAAGGAGGAGGTCATGGGTCAAGGTCTACTGAGTGTCTCAGTTGGAAGGAGGAGGTCATGGGTCAAGGTCTAGGGGTGTGTCTCAGTTGGAAGGAGGAAGTCATGGGTCAAGGTCTACGGGTGTGTCTCAGTTGGAAGGAGGAGGTCATGGGTCAAGGTCTACGGGTGTGTCTCAGTTGGAAGGAGGAGGTCATGGGTCAAGGTCTACGGGTGTGTCTCAGTTGGAAGGAGGAGGTCATGGGTCAAGGTCTAGGGGTGTGTCTCAGTTGGAAGGAGGAGGTCATGGGTCAAGGTCTACTGGTGTGTCTCAGTTGGAAGGAGGAGGTCATGGGTCAAGGTCTACTGGTGTGTCTCAGTTGGAAGGAGGAGGTCATGGGTCAAGGTCTACTGGTGTGTCTCAGTTGGAAGGAGGAGGTCATGGGTCAAGGTCTACTGGTGTGTCTCAGTTGGAAGGAGGAGGTCATGGGTCAAGGTCTACTGGTGTGTCTCAGTTGGAAGGAGGAGGTCATGGGTGCATGCCCTTGGGGACCCTGCTTGTCCCACTCTGTGTCCCAGCCTTGAGGGGCATAGCTCCACCCTGCCAGGAGCCCACTGTGACATTCTGCCTTACCTGGGGCCCAGAGTCATGGGACCGAGGCATCGTGGACTGAATCTTCTGGAACTATGAGCCAAAATAAATCTTTTCTCCTTTAACCTGTTCTTCTCAGCCATTTTGTCACAATGATAGGGAGATGACCGAGGCCACTGCCCAGCTCCCCGTCAACCCCAAGGACTCGGAGCCCTGCCAGTCCCCCTGGGAGGCTGGCACCTCTGCCCTGCTCACTGGGCCTGGCAGTCGCTCCCAGCTCCGTCTGCCACGGCCAGCAGTCTTCATACCCCTGCAAACAGCGCGCAGTGTGCCTCCCCCCGGTTGGGGCAGCAGGTGGTGCATCGGCTGCCTGGCCTCAGCACGAGCGAGGAGAGACCTGGGCCTCTCTGTGCATCGCCCCTGCTCAGCGTCCAGGTCCCACTGAGACCACGCTTGGCCACCAGGACCCTCTCCAGGTGCAGCCCGCCCCCGCCCCCCCCCCAGCAGGCTTTGTGTCTGGAACCTGCTCCGGCCCAGGGCCGGCTCTGTGGAAAGGCCTCACCCCTCAGAGTTCCAGGGCACGAGCGGCGGGAACCACCTCCTCCACGTTGCTCTAGCACGACTTCCTCACGTCCACCTGCCGACGCGACGTGGCCTTGCCCGGCCCTGGACCGTGGCCTGCTTGGAAGGAGGCCACCTCTTCAGGCTGCCATCAGACTCACTCGGAACTCAGGACGCAGATTCCTGGCCCCGTCTGGAGCTTCTGGGAGAGCGCCAGGGGCGGGACCTGCGCGTGGACAAGGGGCCAGGCCGAGGCCAGCAAAGCAGCTCGTGGGCGTTGTTTCCCATGCGGCAGGCAGCACAGCTCATCCCGGGGGCGTCACACCTCAGGGGAAGGCAGCGCAGGACGTCACAGCAGCAGGCTCCTGGGAGGATAGGTCCCTGGTGGCAGAGGTGACAAAGGCCAACCTGGGAGGCTGCAGTGGGCCTCCAACGAGCCTCCTTGCGGGGGACACGTGCTCAGCACAGCGCTATAAAGGGCTCCGACATCTGCCCCGAACCCTCACAGGAAGAGGGCTTCAGGGAGGTGCCACCATCTCAGAGGACCAAGTGAGGGAGGTGCCGGGGGTCAGCCCCCAGAGGGGGCCAGGGGTCAGGCCAGGGATGGAAGGCAGGCCTCCCTCTGGTGCGCAGCCTCCCAGCCGTGCAGCTGGCCCACCAGGGCTGCGGCTCTTCCTGGCCCCTGCCCTCTCCTCCGACTGCTGCCACTTGGGGCTGATTGTTTGAACGGGGAATTCAGTGACACTGGAGAATCCTGACAGCTTCTTGCAGCTCTTTCCAGCTGTCCTGCTCAGACACACAGAATACCGGCGCCTGCATCTACCCCTTGCACCGAAGCAGCAGGAGGAGCCCCTCCAGAGCCCAGCTGGGCTCCCTCGACACCAGCCTTCAGCGCCTCACGGGCCATCGGCAGGGCTGGGTGTGGCCGCAGCCCCGCTTCTCGGCTGTGACCCCCAGAGCAGGCTCCCTCAGGCCCCGGAGCAGGAACTAACCTCTCTTGGCTGCGTCTTGGCCTCCCTCCTGAGAGGAGCAGGGCCTCTGCGGCTGGAGTGGAGGCTGGGCCTGTCTCTGGTGTCCTGGTGCTCCCCAGTGCTCTGGGCAGACGCACGTCTGGAGGGCAGAGGCAGCGCCCAGCAGCACCCTCCGCCTAGGTGGGAAGGGGCCTCTCACACCCCTGCCCTGCCCCTGGTACTCTGTGTCTGAGGGCCTGGGGGACACCATGGGAGGGCCACTGCTGGTCCGGACCCCTGGTGCCCAGGGCGTCGTGCTGTCCCGCGTTTCGGGAAGCTGCGCTGTCCCCTGGGAGGCTGGTGGCTTCCCTGCTCGCCACACCGCTGTGCCCGTCGGCCTCTTGTCTCTGTGACACACACCTGGCACGAGCTTCCGGAGCCGGAGCCTCCGCCGTGGAACGCCGTGGCACAGGTGCCTGGGGAGCAGCCGGCTCGTGGCCGCTGAGCAGCAGAGAAGGGCAGGTGGGCGGTAGAAAGGGGCAGGGGAGTAAGCCCCCCAGGCGCACCCCTGGCCTGCTTCCTCCAGCAGGTCCGTCTGGTGGGGTGGTCCACCGTGAGGCCCGCGCCCTCAGGATCCCGCTGGGCCCTGGCTGCTCTGGGGTCCACCCTCCCAGCACGAGACTTGGGGAGCGGTCCAGACCTAAGCCGTAGCACCCATGGGGCCCCCTTCTGCTCCTTTATTTGAACAGGCTCCTATTTCCATTTTGGCTGTATTAAAAAAAACATTCCCAGATGGTTTGGCGATATGACCTATTATATTTAAATACTTGGGGAATTTAAAAATTCTGCACCTCAAACTGATTATGAATTTATAGGACTGAATTCGGCCTGGTTGTTCAAAGGGCGTGCATGTTTTGAACTGCAGGAGAATCCTGTGGAATTTAGGTATAGGGGCAGATGTGCCAGGCACCCCGGGCTCCAGCGGTGGTTGGAGCTGGGGTGTGAACACTAGGAGGTACAGAGGAGAAGGCTCACAGACAGGAGCAGGCCAATCACAAGGTGGCGGGTTGGCCAGGTGGGCCACACACAGCTCCCACCATCTCTTGGGGGAGTCCTTAGGATGCTCAGGGCACAGGGAGGCTGCTGAGGGCCAGACCTCTCCACCAGCAGTCCTGCTGGCAAGCGAGATGCTCACAGAACCAACAGGCAGTGCCCAATGCCCACTCGGCAGAGCAGGAGGAGGGCTGGGCTGGCACAGTGCAGGGAAGCCCTTGCCCGGGGGCACCACCTGCTTTGCAGGCTTCCCCTGGAGAGGATTGACCGAGGACTGGGTCCCAAACTGGGCCTTGAAGAAGTGGAGGTTAGGCAGATGCAACAGGAAGAGCCACAGGCCTCCCGGGAGGCCTGCCCAGAGCCAGACACGTGTGGCCTCTGCTCCACTGGCCACACTGAGGCTGCTCTGAGGGCAGAGGGTGCCACAGGGCTGGGTCCCGAGGATGTGCAGAGCTGTGTGGCTCACCAAGGGGCCCACTCAGCGTCTGGGCTGGTGCCGGTTCTCAGCTCCACGGGGACTTCCTTTTTCATGAGGTTTTCTGTCACGATGAACTTGGGGACTCTGGGCTCCTGGCCAGGGAGTGATGCCGCCTCGTGACGCATGGCAGGGGCTGTCCTGAGCCTGAGGCCGCCGGTGCCAGTGGCCAGGGCCTTTCCGGGCTGCATCTGGGGCCCTGCCTGCTTAGAAGGTGCCTGGCCTTCTGTGGGGCAGGGGGCCGAGGTGAGCCTGCACAGGGCTGGGAGCTGTGGGGTGCTGGCCACACAACCTCGGACGGCAAGAAGTGGGTCACTCAGGTGCGAGATCGCAGGGCCTCAGGGAAGGCCCGCCTCGCTGGACATGCAGGGTCAGCACAGGAGAGCCCCAGGGCCCAGTCAGCTGACTGCCGATTTGGGGGACAAAGCTTAATCAGGACGTGGCCATGCTCAGGGGCTTCCGGTGTCTCTGCTGCTGCTGGGCTGCCAAGGCAGAGCTCAGTGGTGGCTAGACGGCGCTCTCCGGTCTCTCACTGGACGAGCTTGCAGACCTAGACCCAGAGGCAGCACAACGTCTGTGTGTGGCACCTGGGCTTTGTGACGATGCACGGTCAAGGGGAGAAAGGCAGAGAGCTTGGGCTTCAAGGTGGGAGGTGTCCAGCTCTCCAGGAGGCGAGAGCTGGCAGCTGAGGTGTGGCCAGGCCTCGGGGAGCCCTCGGCCGCTGGCCTCTTGCACTGGGGCAGACAGCCTTTGGAAACTTTGCCCCACCCACCTGAGCTGCTGAGGCCTCACCTTGCTTGAGGCCCAGCGAGGGCGAGGCTGCTCCCCTTGGTGGCATGCGGTCACTGTCGACTGAGGGGTGCCTTGGGGCACAGCCTTCTGTGGAAGAGGAGCCACAGGGGCTCTTCGTCTGTGTGCCCCGTCTGCCCTGCATTGCTGTGGGACCTCAGTGCGCCTCGGCCTCTCTGGGCCTCTGTCTCTGCCATCAGAGAAATACCCCATACCCGCCTCTGGCAGGCCAGAGCCAGGCAGGGTGGAACAGGTTGTTCAGCTCCTGACCTGCACAGGTTTTTGTCACGACCCACTCAGAAGGCTTCCTGCCTGCACCCAGAGGTGACAGTCCCAGGGAAGCCGGCTCTGCTGAGCTTGGTGGGTGGACACCACACTTGTGCCCACGGCAGTAAGCCTGGCCCTAGGAGGAGGTAGAGACAGCGATTAGGGAAGTGCCCTTCAGGGCATCTGCCATCAGCGAGCCCACTACCCCACCTCAAGGATGGGCAGGAACAGGTGGGGAGGCCAGGAGGCCACCATGTGTGGGAGGCCCTTCCCACGGGCAGTATCCTGAAAGCAGCGAGATTTGCAGCCCTGGCCCGTGAGCTGTGCCGCTGTGGCCAGTCCAGCCTCACCAGGGCCCCCACAGGACGAGTGGTGCAGCCGGCCTGCAGAGCTGCCCGTGGCCGTGGTCCTCGGGCCACTGAGCACCCTCAGGTGAGCCCCTCCCAGGAGACCTGCCTACCTCTGGGTCCTGCCTGTGTGCTTGGTCCCTGGAGAAGGCCAGAGCTGCCGTCCACAGGGCCTCCCTCCCTCCGGGACAGCTGGTCTCTGCAGACGCTTTCCCGTGGGCTCCGGTGTCTGCGCCCCAGTGACCGCACCACCGGCAACCAGCAGTGCAGAGGGCACCAGCCCCAGGGCCTGCCTCCTGGACAGGAGCAAGCCCTGCACAGTGCCCTCGGAAAAGAATGGCACTTCCGCAGTTCACCAAAATGAAAGTATCGTCTTGAGCTCATGAAAAATCTGCCTCTTCCAACTTGAGGCACCTGCTCATTCCAACAGAAGGAAAGCAGAGTTTGCCACTGAATCCAGGCTTCCAAGATGCGATCACCTGGGCATTTCTTTTTTTGATAGACATTTTCATGACCCATGACCACTGCAAAAGACTTCAAATCTTTCTCTGAAATCTTTCTTAAATGTTGCATGTACTTCTTATTTAATGCATATACAAACTAAATATTTACTATAAATGACAAACTGTTTACCATGAATGACATCACTTCAACATTTTATTCTATATTATGCTTGCTTCTGTGTTTTTCTGACTGTTGAAATGAGGCAGGTTCACTTAAACTACTCTGAAAAATATAAAATCAAAACAAAAATGCTGCATGGTCCCATATCCCCCCAAACAATTGCCAGGATCAGGCTGCTGTGTGTCACCTCCCATTTCTACAAGAAGGCACGCTTAGGTTGGTGCGGCGGCCATGCTTGCACATCCAGCAGCTCAGGAGGCTGAGGCAGGAAGATCACACATTCAAGGCCAGCCTCAGCAACTCAGTGAGGCCCTGTCTCAAAGAATAAAAAGGGCTGGGGATGTGACTCAGTGGTAAAAGAAAGGAAAAAAACAGCACACCTTGATCGCTGCACAGAAATGGTGCTGTGGGGAGGCGGGAGACTGGCTTTCCTGGTGGCTGACCCTCTGGGCACCACCACACTCAGGGTCACCTCATTTTCACGTTATGGGTGACGGCTTCAGTTGCTCCCACATGCTAGCTCATGAATGACAACGCACTTTCCTGTGCCTGTGCTCGACCTGTGCGGCCACCCCCGTGGTGTAAGCCGCCAGAAACGGCCCGGCTGGAGAAAGCGGTGGGCGGGCGTCAGCATCTTGAAGGTCTGGGGTGCTGTTGCTGCCCTGGAGGGTGTCAGTCTTCACTTCGTGACCACAGGGTGGAGAATCACCTCACAGCCGGTCCCATCCCTGTGGGACAATGCACCCAACAGTGGCTGGAAGCCCAGCAGGTGCGAGCCACCTTGGGGCGACCAGGGCTGGAGGTCAGGGTTCTCGGGACAGAGAATGCTCCCCAGCCATCTCCTTGGGTCTCATCTGCTACGTCCCCTGGGAAAGGAGGAGGTGCTGGGAGCCCCCCTCGCTGGCACAGAGTACTGGACTGCACGGCCCTCAGTTGGAGAGTATGCAGCCGTCCTCGGCCCTGGGGCAGTGGGTAGGCTTGGCTCCCCTCGGTCTCCGGGCCTCGCCTCCGCCTGCAGAAGTGCTCCTGTGGCTCCAGGTTCCGCGCTGCTGCCCCAGGCCTGGACGGCACCCTCCACTGCTTCTGCAGGGCCTTCCGCACACGGCCACCCCAGCAGGGAGGGGTGGGAGGCCAGGGCCACTCGCTCAGCTGCCACCTGCTGCTGTCCTTGACTTGAGCCCCTGTCGGGTGACTTTCCATGGTCTTCCCGGCTCCGCCAGCAGCTCCTCAGTGGTGCTGTGTGTCGTGCAGTCCAGGCAACACTGAGAACAGGCGTCCGAGGGCTCCTGGAGGTCGCTGACACTGGGGCAGTGGCCACAGGCCCCACGGAGCCCCCCAGCACCCCTCAGTTCACACGCAGGGCAAAGCCAGAAGGTGAGACCCTTTCACCATTCCCAGCCTATGCCTGAGGGAACCGAGGCTCAGCATTGCTCTGCTGTGCCCCAGGCCACAGAGGGAGGTGGGCCAGGCCTGGCGACTCCGGTGCCTGCAGAGCTCACCTGCTGGGCTTCCCGGGCTCTCCCGGCTTGGGGCTTCTCTCTCCTCATCCAGGGGCACGGAGGTCCTGCTGCAGGCGCTTCCCAGGCCAGCCCCCAGAGTCTGCAGGGCGGAGAGCGGTAGCCGCCTCTGGCAGAGCTGGGTCCTGGGCAATGTCCCTCATGCCTGGGCACCAGCGTTCCCTAGGCAGCAGGAGCACCTGCTGGGGCAGCCGGCCCTGACGTGCAGCCTGGGTCCTGCAGGCACGCACACCCTCTGCTTATTTTAGCTGGAAGCTGTGCTAAAATTATAACGGGCACCACACTCTAAAACCAGCCAGCCTGTGTGCTGCCGCCACCGCTTCAGGTCAGGAGCTGCTATTCCTGGACAGGCAGAGGCTGGAGAAGCCCTGGAGGCAGCTCCCAGCTGCCGCTGCCCCGGGTGGGGCCAGGCACTGGGAACCACTCCGACCTTGAGGCAGATACCAGGGCCGAGAAGTTTAACCACCAGGTCCCTCTGGTGCACAGATCCTTCCTTAGCTCTGGCGGGATTTTATGCTTGCAATAGAATTTGTTTTTCTTAAAAAAGGAGCTTCCAAATTGTGTGAGTTTCAGGTCCTCTAAAATCTGGATCAGCCTCTGCTTTCAGAGGAGAATATCACTTTAGACTTTTCTTGTTTTAATTTGGTTCCTTCTTCTAACCACAGTCTGGAGTAAGGAAGGCAAACAGTTATTATCTCACTTGCTAATTTTAGACCTGATGTGTGCAGTTTTGATAGATCCTTTGCTCTGGAGGTGGACTAGCAATGCCTGCCTTGGGCTCTGCAGGAGGAAGCTGGAGTGGATTAGCGATGCCTGCCTTGGGCTCTGCAGGAGGGGCAGAGGCAGATGAGCAATGCCCGCCTTGGTATGGGCAGAGGTGGGCTGCCCAGGTCATACCAAGTATTTATGGGCAGAATTCTGTTTACTTTTCCTGCATTCCATGGACTGGAGCTGGCAGACTTTTCGGTGCTGGAGTCAGGTAGGAACGGGGTTTGTGGTCCCCAGTCCTGTTTCAGTGCTGGTGGCTGCTGTAGTTCAGAGAGGCGCTGCGTGGGCCTGTGTGCCTCGTGACATTCAGTGTCCGCCAGAGGCTGCCCACACCTCCTGTGCTGCCCTGTGCTGTGGACGGCTGGGGGCCCCACGCCCAGAAGTGTGCCCACAGGCAAGCTGAAATGCTCTCGCCATGGTGGCCTTTCTGGGCGACCAGCTGCCTCTGCCCCAGAGGACTCGTTCTCTTTTAGGCCATACCACGATGGCCCGGTGTAGGATGACTCCTGACTCATAGAAGCGCGTATCAGGCTTTTGGTGACCAAGAGCTGTCCCCTTGACACTCTGGCTGGCTTGCTTCATAGAGGGATGAGACCAGAGCCAAGCCTGGTGGCCACTGGCCACACACAGGCCGACCAGGACTCCGAGTTCCTGTGCAAGTCAACGGGAGCCATTGATCCCGCCGCCAGGACTCAGCTCTGCAGACTGCATCTGGGTTTGGTTCCCAGAGTCACTGCTTCTCCACTGGGTGCTGCACCAGAACTGGAGGGGGGGGTGGGTCGGGGAAGGCAGGCAGACTGGAGGAGGCCGGGACCCAGCTGCCACCTGGCTGGAAGCCAGGCAACTGCCCTCCAGTATCTCCTGCTGTACTGGACAAGGCCTTGGACCTGACACATGGCGGGCAGGGTGTGGAGAGGACCCAGGAGGGCCTCTGGTTCTGGCCACAGGGCCTAACTCTGTTGGTGGGACCTCCCTCTGCCCTTTCCCTGCACTCTGTCCAGTGGTGGCTACTGGGCTGCAGCAGCAGGAGGAGGCCCTCCAGGGTGAGGACAGGCCTCCTCCGGACCCAGGACCCGGGTCCCAGGAGGGTGGCGGAACTGGGCTTCGTCCCTCCCCTCTTCCTGGTGCTTGACTCGAGGCTGCAGGGTGGACCGTCTCACCCAGCAGAGCTTGTGGCCGATGGCCCCACTTCCCATCCAGAGGACCAACAAGGACCCGGGTCTGGAACACCTGGGGGCTGGGGTAGGAGAGGACAGCAGCCCCGAGGGTTCTTCTGAACTCACAGGCATGCCCCATGCTGGGGCATAGGCAGCAGGGACCCAGGCTGGCACTGGGTGGGCACACGGGGCGGGTCTGACACACTGTGCACACTTGAAAGCGAGCTATCGTAGCACCACGGGCCGCAGAAGGCGGCTGGAAATCGCTGCTCAATTCCGTCTCGGTGGACATCCTGGTGGAGAAGTGACCTTTTCCAGAGGATTTAATCAGATCCAGTCTCCTGACAACGCTCAGAGTGTCCGAGGAGGAGTGAAGACGACAAGGCCGTGAGGGACCAGGAGAGCCACCTGCACTGTGGGAGGTGACCGTGGACCTCGATGCTGAGATGGCAGGAAGTTAGGATCACCTGAGGAAGGCTTCCAAGTGGCTCTTACAAAGATGATCCAACAGGGGACCTGGGCCTTGCAGACCAAAGCTGCTGTGACAGTCCAAGCAGGAAAAAGGGGGACAAGGCTAAAGAAAGCCTTTGGAGAAGTGACCTCTGCGGCTGTGTGACAAGCCATCACCAGCCTGGTGACTAGAACAGCACCCCTTGTCCCCTTGCTTCCATAGGACCTGCTCACCCCACGGCACTTCCTGTAGGACCCGATCACCCCATGGCACTTCCACGGGACCCGCTCACCCCAAGGCACTTCCTGTAGGACCCGCTCACCCCTCAGCACTTCCTGTAGGACCCGCTCACCCCACCTCACTTCCTGTAGGACCCGCTCACCCCATGGCACTTCCTGTAGGACCCGCTTACCCCACGGCACTTCCTGTAGGACCTGCTCACCCCACGGCACTTCCTGTAGGACCCGCTCACCCCACGGCACTTCCTGTAGGACCCGCTCACCCCACGGCACTTCCACGGGACCCGCTCGCCCCACAGAACTTCCTGTAGGACCCGCTCACCCCATGGCAATTCCACGGGACCCGCTCACCCCACGGCACTTCCTGTAGGACCCGCTCACCCCACGGCACTTCCACGGGACCCGCTCGCCCCACAGAATTTCCTGTAGGACCCGCTCACCCCATGGCAATTCCACGGGACCCGCTCAACCCACGGCACTTCCTGTAGGACCTGTTCACCCCACGGCACTTCCTGTAGGACCCGCTCACCCCTCAGCACTTCCTGTAGGACCCGCTCACCCCCTCAGCACTTCCTGTAGGACCCGGCACTCACCCCTCAGCACTTCCTGTAGGACCCGCTCACCCCAAGGCACTTCCTGTAGGACCCGCTCACCCCAAGGCACTTCCTGTAGGACCCGCTCACCCCTCAGCACTTCCTGTAGGACCCGACCCGCTCACCCCTCAGCACTTCCTGTAGGACCCGCTCACCCCAAGTAGGACACTTCCTGTAGGACCTGCTCACCCCACGGCACTTCCACGGGAAGAGCCAGGCCCAGCAGGAGCCTCCTGCTCGTGCAGAATGCGCTCCCCTCTAAAGCAGTCCATTTGAAGCTTCCGCCTTCACATCCCTTCACCACAGCTCCGAGGGTGCTGGAAGAAGAAAGTGGGAATCTCGGGACCGTGTCAGGACCCGGTCTGCACAGACAAGATGGCAATGACAAGCACCTGCACGTTGGGAAGTAACCCAAACAGAACAGACTCAAATCCATGCCAAGATAGACCCTAATTAAACCTCTACAGCTGAAGGCCAAGAAAAGACCTTGAAGGAAGCCAGGGAACACTAGCACCTTGCCTGCGGTGGGGGATGGGGAGCAACCTGGCAGGACACACAGCTTAGAGGGACAGGGCCACAGGGCCCGCGGGCGACCAGCCTTTCCAGCGGCATCCTGTGTGCGGGCAGCCTGGAGCCACCACTCGTCACCCAGGTCAGAGAGAGCAGGAACAGGACGCAGATCAAAATAGAGCCACCAAGCAGCAGCCAAGGAGGGGAGGCAGAGGGCCAAACAGCGACAACCAGAGAACAGACGGAGGTGGCTCTAGGCCCAAGCGTCACAGCTGCACCTGACGTCAGTGACCAACACACCCCCGCGGATGGGCGGGACAGACGCACTAGCATGCGACCCGCTGAGGGCTGAGGTGTCTCAGGGCATGGCGACACGGCTGGCCTGCAGGGGAGGACGGGGAGCAGGCAGAGACTGCCTGGTGAGGAGGGTCCCACGGCAACAGGCCAAGGCACCACAGCGCAGAGCCGTCCCAACACGCACCTCGCCACAGACCCCACACCGCAGGGCGCGACGCCGGCAGATCTGGGGAGAGAGATGCGCGGCTCCACGGTCAGAGTGGTGACGTCAGCACGCGTGGGCACCAGCAGGCAACCCCACCACGCCGCAGGGAGTGGAGAAGCAGCCCGCCCAGCTGGGCCGGACCCCTTGGTCTGACCCACGGACTGCTGGGTGGGTGTAAGTGGCCGTTGCTCCCTGGCCACGATGGTTCAGATGAGCCACCCACAACAGAGTCACACAGACGGCATCACCGATCACAAAGCAAACCAGACACTTCTAAAGAACCCTTGGGTCAAAAAAGTCTCAAGAGAAATTGGAAAATATTTGAAAACTATGAAAATGAAATATAATGTATCAAAATCATGGGGTGCAGCAAAGGCGGAGTTTTTAGAGAAAAGTACTGCATTAAATGCTCACATCAGAAAAGAAAAAAGAACTCAAAACAGCAACTGAAGCTTCAATTCTAACAATTAGAGAAAAGAAAAACCAACTCAAGAAAGAACGGAACAGCAGAAGTTACACCGAAGCCCTGAACAACACAGGGAGATGTGTGGGCCCAAAGCTGGCCTCCGACACCACGGAGCAGTGCTCTCTGGTTCTGAGGAAGAATAAGACAGAAACAGCGAGACTCCAGACACAGGAGCCAAGAGGAGCGTCCCTGCAGAGCCTGCAGGGTGCACGGTCCAGCCAGGACATGGAGGCGGACCCCGGGGGTGCCCAGTCCTCAGGATGGTCGCAGCTCAGAGGCCGTCCCAGCCCGAGCTCAACACCCTCACTCTGAAAACCAAAACCAGACACAGCCTGAAGAGAACACAAGAACCACAGACAGAGCACAGGGTCACAGGTCCTGCAGACCCCGCCACTCCAGCGTGGCCCTCCGAGAAAAGCAGGCAGTGCCGCACGATCCGGGCAGTCTACAGCTCAGACGTGACTCGCGGCAGGCCGGCTGACCCGCGCTCAGGAATCTCCTGACATCCTTTCACCGCGCCCACGCGTGGGCCAGGAGCAGCCGAGGCCTTGCCTCCAGTCGGGGACTCTCAGATGCTGGCCCCAGGACTGAGGAGACAAGGAGGCTGGCTTTGGGCGCCCCTTCTGCCTGCATGGGAAGAGCCAGCCAGGGGCTGAGAGGCAGGGCGCTGGAGGAGGACAAGATGGCACCATCCTCCACCTGGGAAGCCCCGAGAGACCTAGGGCGCCTGGATGGAGCTCGTGAGTTTAGCTGGTCCGGGGCACATAGGCCACATGCGGAAGTCCGTCCCAGTTCCCTGTGACAGTGACGAGCAGACAGCAACCAAAGTTAAAATAGGGTGCAACTCATAATAGCACCAACCGGTGCACGATTCAGAGTGAGTCTAAGTCTGTGTGGGCTCCGAAGGCCGGAAACCCGAGACCAAGGCGAGGAGTTGGGGACCCGAGGAGACAGGCGCTGTGCCTCTCCCACCGAGCCCGGAGGACACACCAGCAGTGGACCAGCTCTCCACGATCCTGGACAGATCCGTGGTAGTGATTCTGACACGTGGAGGAGTAGCCAAAACCTGCAGTAGCCAGTGGCCTCGCACAAGAGCAGTCGTGGGGTCACACTGCCCAACTTCAAAGGCTGCAGTGATCAGCACAGTCTGGTACTGGCCCAGAGAAACTCGTGGAACAGAACAGACAGCCCAGAAATAGGCCCGCACAGACATGGCCGGTGAGTTTTTGACAGAGGTTTAGAGGCAACTCAGTAAAGCGAGGAAACCTTTCAACAAAGGCTTTTGGAAAAGTTGCAGATCCATTTGCAAAGAAATGATTGTTGACACACCCTTGAGCCCCATTGGTATCAACACCAAATGTGCCACAGGTGCATATGTGAATGGCAAACTATGACTCCTCTAGAAGAAAAGAGGAGAAAACCTTCAGAACCTTGGTAGTCAAGGCACAGTCCCATAGAAATCAACAAACTCAACTTTATTAAAATGAAAAACTTATAGTGAGATTCAGGGGCCACACCTGTAATATCAGTGACTCAGGAGGCTGAGGCAGGAGGATCACAAGTTTGAGGCCAGCCTCAGCTACTTAGTAAGACCCTTTTTCAAAATAAAAGCTAAAGAATGGCTGGGGGTTGGCTTAGTGGCAGAGCTCCCCTGGATCCAATCCCCAGACTTCAGAACCAACACAAAGTTTTGAAAAGGAAGTACTCTGTGAATGAAGACAGGTCAGAGACCGGGAGAAGACATTTGCACATCACCTATCCATCCAAAGCCTCGTAGCCAGCATATAAAGGACACTCGAGGTGCATTAGTAAGAAGACAGTGCTGTGAACCCCCCCTTTAGCCCCACACCTCTTTTCAGTTCAGTTTAACCACTTCTTTCTGCTTCTGTGAAATGCTTGGCTTAAAGATAATAGAAGCCAAACTGCTGTGACCCCATTTTGTTATCAGCTGCCTCAAACTATTGCAAGTCTCCTGTCACGAGGCAGGAATAAGCCCGGTATGATAAGCCAGCATAAATAAGGCAATGGCAGGACCCTGCAGGGCCCTGCAATGAACAGTCAGCACATTCCATTGCTCTGAGGACAGCCTCCACCAATGGAAACCTCCTTAGTCACACACGGGCTCCCCTGGCCAATCAGGCAATGTAGGAGCCCTGTTTGGGGAGATGGCTAAGATTGCAGTTGACTTCGGGCCATGGAGTTTTGGACATTGCCGCCTTCCGTAGTCTCACGAGACTTGGCCCGGAATCTCGAGAGACTTGGGCCGAGCGCGGAGCGGGTCGAGGCCATTTTGGTTGTTGGTTGTTTGCTGGTGTGTGGTACGTGTTAGCGTTGTTAGAGCCAGAGAGAGAAGCTGACAGAATAAAGATCCTGTTTGTTTTCCAGTCTGCCTCTGGACTTATTCCCCGTGGCTTTGCTGCTCCAAGCGGCCTTCGCTTCAGGTGGCAACAAGGCGAGCCCCCTCCCTCTCCTTGCTTCAACCCCAATAAAAGACTCGCCTCTCCTGAGTTCGGGGCTCTCAGTACAGATCCACTGTGTTGGTGAGGTCTGAGAGTCCGAGCTTAAGCCCAAATAAAGGCTCCTTGTTCTCCTTGTTTTTGCATGCACTCCGATTCCTTGGTGGCCTTTGGGGTCTGTGCTCTGGGCATAACAAACACCAATGGGGCAAAACACTTGCTCAGACACTTCAGCAAGAGGACTTTCAGATGGCCAAGAGCAGGTGGAGAGAGCTCAGCACCCGCCTGCTCAGAGGGCACAGTAACCTGCCACCACCACCCGCACAGCCCACGCTGCTGTGGGGTGCAGGAAAGGCTCACGTCCACTGCAGCTGGACAAGCCTGCTGCGGGGAGGTGAGGACTGACCCTGCCTGCACCATGGGCTCACGTCCACTGCAGCTGGACTTGTGATGGGAGTACAGACTCAGCTCAGGAGTCCAAGGTAGATGGGCAGCACACGGCAGCCTGTGCCACAGCTCCCTGGCAGCAGGGAGGACAGCTGTGGGCACCAAGCTCCTCGCTGGGTGGAAGGCCCAGATTCCAGGTCACAGCCCTACAACACGGCTGTGCCACATCCCAGCAGACAGCGGGAGTGGGAGTCAGTGGGCGCCAGAGAGGTGGAGCGGGGGTGCTGGGGGTCCCCTGGTGTACCTGAAGACCATGTCCATTGTCCATCAGCAGGAACACAGACCTGTTTCTGCTGCTGCTTCTGAGTCCAGACAGAACCAGAGTCCTAAACCAGGAGCACGGGTGGGGGGCTGGGGGGGCCCAGAGTCCTAAACCAGGAGCACGGGTGGGGGCTGGGGGGGCCCAGAGTCCTAAACCAGGAGCACGGGTGGGGGCTGGGGGGGCCCAGAGTCCTAAACCAGGAGCACGGGTGGGGGCTGGGGGGGCCCAGAGTCCTAAACCAGGAGCACGGGTGGGGGCTGGGGGGCCAGAGTCCTAAACCAGGAGCACGGGTGGGGGCTGGGGGGGCCCAGAGTCCTAAACCAGGAGCACGGGTGGGGGCTGGGGGGGAGGCCGAGAGACCTAAACCAGGAGCACGGGTGGGGGCTGGGGGGGCCCAGAGTCCTAAACCAGGAGCACGGGTGGGGGCTGGGGGGGCCCAGAGTCCTAAACCAGGAGCACGGGTGGGGGCTGGGGGGGCCCAGAGTCCTAAACCAGGAGCACGGGTGGGGGCTGGGGGGAGGCCGAGAGACCTAAACCAGGAGCACGGGTGGGGGCTGGGGGGGAGGCCCAGAGTCCTAAACCAGGAGCACGGGTGGGGGCTGGGGGGCCCAGAGTCCTAAACCAGGAGCACGGGTGGGGGCTGGGGGGGCCCAGAGTCCTAAACCAGGAGCACGGGTGGGGGCTGGGGGGGCCCAGAGTCCTAAACCAGGAGCACGGGTGGGGGCTGGGGGGGCCCAGAGTCCTAAACCAGGAGCACGGGTGGGGGGGCTGGGGGGGCCCAGAGTCCTAAACCAGGAGCACGGGTGGGGGCTGGGGGGGCCCAGAGTCCTAAACCAGGAGCACGGGTGGGGGCTGGGGGAGGCCCAGAGTCCTAAACCAGGAGCACGGGTGGGGGCTGGGGGGGCCCAGAGTCCTAAACCAGGAGCACGGGTGGGGGCTGGGGGGGCCCAGAGTCCTAAACCAGGAGCACGGGTGGGGGCTGGGGGGAGGCCGAGAGACCTAAACCAGGAGCACGGGTGGGGGCTGGGGGGAGGCCCAGAGTCCTAAACCAGGAGCACGGGTGGGGGCTGGGGGGCCCAGAGTCCTAAACCAGGAGCACGGGTGGGGGCTGGGGGACGCCCAGAGTCCTAAACCAGGAGCACGGGTGGGGGCTGGGGGGGCCCAGAGTCCTAAACCAGGAGCACGGGTGGGGGCTGGGGGGCCCAGAGTCCTAAACCAGGAGCACGGGTGGGGGCTGGGGGGGCCCAGAGTCCTAAACCAGGAGCACGGGTGGGGGCTGGGGGGAGGCCGAGAGACCTAAACCAGGAGCACGGGTGGGGGCTGGGGGGGCCCAGAGTCCTAAACCAGGAGCACGGGTGGGGGCTGGGGGGAGGCCGAGAGACCTAAACCAGGAGCACGGGTGGGGGCTGGGGGGAGGCCCAGAGTCCTAAACCAGGAGCACGGGTGGGGGCTGGGGGGGCCCAGAGTCCTAAACCAGGAGCACGGGTGGGGGCTGGGGGGGCCCAGAGTCCTAAACCAGGAGCACGGGTGGGGGCTGGGGGGCCCAGAGTCCTAAACCAGGAGCACGGGTGGGGGCTGGGGGACGCCCAGAGTCCTAAACCAGGAGCACGGGTGGGGGCTGGGGGGCCCAGAGTCCTAAACCAGGAGCACGGGTGGGGGCTGGGGGACGCCCAGAGTCCTAAACCAGGAGCACGGGTGGGGGCTGGGGGGGCCCAGAGTCCTAAACCAGGAGCACGGGTGGGGGCTGGGGGGGCCCAGAGTCCTAAACCAGGAGCACGGGTGGGGGCTGGGGGAGGCCCAGAGTCCTAAACCAGGAGCACGGGTGGGGGCTGGGGGGGCCCAGAGTCCTAAACCAGGAGCACGGGTGGGGGCTGGGGGGGCCCAGAGTCCTAAACCAGGAGCACGGGTGGGGGCTGGGGGGGCCCAGAGTCCTAAACCAGGAGCACGGGTGGGGGCTGGGGGGGCCCAGAGTCCTAAACCAGGAGCACGGGTGGGGGCTGGGGGAGGCCCAGAGTCCTAAACCAGGAGCACGGGTGGGGGCTGGGGGGGCCCAGAGTCCTAAACCAGGAGCACGGGTGGGGGCTGGGGGGGCCCAGAGTCCTAAACCAGGAGCACGGGTGGGGGCTGGGGGGGCCCAGAGTCCTAAACCAGGAGCACGGGTGGGGGCTGGGGGGAGGCCGAGAGACCTAAACCAGGAGCACGGGTAGGGGGTGGGGGGCTGCAGGGGAGGGGCCAGGTGGAGCCCGAGGTGCGGGAGGGGAGGCAGCTGCAGAGGTGCTGGCCTCTTCTGGGTGTGGGGGGGAAGCAGGCTCCCTGCACTCTGTGGGACCAGGAGAGGCCGCAGAGGCCGCTGGCTGGGAACACTGGCCCTCAGCTTGCTGGCCTGCCCGCCCAGCCTGTCCAGACTTGGGAATCCCCCGCCCTGGCAGCTGGGGAGGCCTGGCCCCAGCAGGCGAGTGCGGCTCCGGTGGGCTGTTAAATGGAGGAACTATCAGGTTAGTTGGACAGAGATGTCACCTTGCGAAGAGCATGCATGGGGAAAGCTTGGAAAACTTAGAGTCCGCGGAAAACGGGCCGCAGCCAGCACTAGTGGCTTCTCCTGTGACCAGCGGCCTGCAGAGGCCCCTAGAAGGCACCACAGCCCTGCTCCAGGCTGCCACCCTGCAGGAAAACACCTGGATGTCGCAGGTGCCGATTTGCATGTCGCCTCCTCTTAGTTGTGGAGCAGGACTCCTGGACACCCCAGCCTCGCTCTCTTCCTGCTGCTTTCCCCAGCTCTGTAAGGGCTGGGTGCTGTTGCCAGGGTCACCTGGACAGAGGAGTGGCCACCTCCCGAGGATGGGAGCGAGCGGTGGCGTCCAGCTGCAGCACAGCGCAGCTTCTGCCCAGCTTGGCACGCCCCTGGCTCTGGGGTCTGGTAAGCAGGGCTGCCCGGGCATGGGTCACCAGCGGGGTTCAAGCAGCGGCTGTTGTTGCTGAGGGACTCGCGGGGGAGCCTCTTGCCCTGAGCTGCTGAGTGCAGAGGTGCCTGGGCCAGGTGGCGGGCCCGACCTTGAGCCAGGCTGGGCACAGGGCACCGCAGGCCTCCTGGGTGTAGAGTGGTGCTGGCGGCTCCTTCCCACAGGCACCAGGCAGCAGGGTCTGCAGGCGGACCCTGGGAAGTGGACCCTGCCCGTCTGAGATCCCACACTCTGGTCCGTTCACTGAGCTCCTGCCCCGCGGCGGGAGGGAGGAGGGCAGAGCCGGTCCTCAGCCCTCGGGCCCTGCGGCCTCTTAGCTTGGAGTCCTTCTCCTCAGAGCCCAGCGCCGTGTTTACAAAACAGGAGATTTTCTCCTCCACTTCCTGTTTCTGCAGCCGTGGCCGCTTGCCGAGGCCCCTGGTGCAGGCAGGCCCTCCACCAGGGCTTAATAGAGGTGGACGTTCCAGACGCCCCGCTGGTCCCTGGGCGGGGGCGGGGGCTCCGCAGTGAGGCCAGAGCCTGTGAGTGCGGAGGAGCGCGTGCCTCCGCGGCCTCTGCTTCCTGCTGGGACCCGGTACAGACCACCCGCCTCCGGAAGAGCACTGCGGCCAGGGAGCTGCGCACCGCGGGCGCTGCAGGGCCCAGCTGTGCAGACGCCCCCCGTGGCTCCCCTCTCCTCCCCTGGAGGTGGCGCAGCAGGTGGGCCTCCTGGGCCACGCCACTCAGGGTGTGGTCCCCGACCACAGCTGGGCTCACCTGGCCCTTTGTTAGGGGGACAGACCCTTGAGCCTCACCCCAGACTTTCTGAACCCAAAGTGCATATGACAAGGCTTTGGGGACCCCCACCCAGACTGGAGGTCACAGGATGTGAAGCCGAAGTCCCAAGGACAGACTTAGATTGCAGCCTGACCCTGCCTGGCTTCTCCTGCCTGGGTTCCCCTGCCTGGACCCGGAGGGGCAGCTCTGAAGAAGCACACCAGAAGGGCGAGCTGGAGGGCTGGGCTGGGGCGCAGCGGTAGAGCGCCCGCCTTGCACGTGCGTGGTCCGGGTTCAATCCTCAGCACCACGTACAAATAAATGCATTGTGTATGACTAAAGCAAACAAACAAACAGTTTTAAAATGAAGAAGAAGAAAGGAGAGCTAGAGCAGGCGGGGGAGAACAACAGCCCAGGCAGAGCCACCATGTGCAGAATCACAGGCCAGGGGAGGCAGAGGAGGGCTCTGGAGGCTGGAGGCTGGGCCTCCAGCTGGAAGGCGAGACAAGGAGAAGGGGCAGGCCCGAGAGGGCCATGAGGAGCTGCAGGGGCTGTTATTAGAGGAGCTGGGAAGGACCTTCCTTGGGAGAGAGGTCTGAGGCTTCTGGTGAAAGCTTCGGGGGACCAGTCAGGGCAGCTGGGTCGGCGAGCTTGCAGCAATCTGTCAGATGGAGGAGGACGGTCCCCCGGGCACATGGAACTGTGAGTGGGCAAGGAAGAGGCAGGGCCGGGCACTCTCAGTGACCCAGGTTAGACACCAAGAGTGAGCCAGGCCTGAGGGCACAGTCAGTGTAGGAGACGGGACACCCAGAAGTCCCATCTGGCTCCCTGCCCTGGGCACCAGGCTCCCACAGCAGACCACCGCGGTGCGGTCCTCCCTCGTCCACGCAGGCCAGGACACGCGCTGCTCAGCTCCTCCACAGAGGCGTCTTCTCACTGGGACGGCAGGGACCCCCAGGTGTCCCTGGTCCTTGAGCTTTGGGGCGTCTCACGTCGCAGCCTCTGGAGCAGGAGAGAATGGGGCGCTCTGGCCGTGTGCACCTGCACCCCGCGCCTCCCCGCTGCCTTCCTGTGGGCACAAGGGGGGCCCCTGCAGACAGACCCCGTTCCAGGGCGCTGCCCTTGCTGATTTGCCAGGGAGGCACCTGGGACCAGGATGGACGGCCAGCCTCCGTGGGGCCTCAGGCCTCTGGAAGGCTCCTCTGCACCTGCCAGTGCAAACCTGGTGGGCAGCGTCTGCAGTTGGCTCTGGCCAGGACCCGTGGTGCTGAGGCCCTTGGGAGGAGAGGGGAGGAGTGGCCTGGGGAGGGGTTCTGAGCTCAGCAAGGCCTATTTGTGTTCTATGTTACTCTGTGTTGGAGAAACAAAAGCACACCTTTCTAGTGTAATAGCCACAAAGCTCTGCAAAGCCTTCTGAGCCCCACGGAGGTTTCCAGAATCGACACTTCTCCAGCGGGGGTCTGGGGCATGCCTGGGTGCCCATCAGAGTGCAGGGGGCGCAGGGCCTCTCTGCTCTGTCACAGGTGCCCAGGAGAGCTGAGACTCCCTGGGGGGACAGGAGGCCTCCAGCTCGGTAGCTGAGTTGGGCAGCCGCTGTGGACGGTCCTGCAGACACGTGGCATGGGGCCAGCGGCCAGACCAGCACAGCTGTCTGCTGGATGTGGGGCAAGTGCGCCAAAGCGCGCCTCTCCAGGACGAGGTCATTCAGAGATCAGCTTTTGCTGGTGAGATCCTAACAGAGGCCTCACAGCTCAAGTGCACACGCAGTACCCCGGCCAACTGGGCCGTCCTGCAGGCCCCTCTTCCCACCCCACCCAGGGGCTGCCCCAGCTCCTCAGGGCAGTCACAGGAGCTGCGTCTTTTGCTGAGCAGGACAGTGGGCGCTGGGTTGGGGTCGGTGCTTCTGAAGACCAGAGAGCGTGGGACTGGCCCTGGCTGTAGCTGCTGCAGGGCCCTGGAATCCCTGCAGCTGAGGGTGTGCTCCTGACTGCCGAGACTCCAAGGGCAGGGCTCGTCCTACCCCCAGCTCCCCAGGTCCTGCCAGTGTCCCTGCTGCCTGCTGCTGGGGCAATTCTTGCCTGGGTGACAAGAAGCTGTCATTACAGTGGCCTTCGGGAGGGGAGGCCATCAGTGGGAGAGCTAAACCGGGTCCCTGCACACCCTCTAATCGGCAGCAGTCTGGGGACTGGAGGGACTCTGGATCAGCGCTGGTGTCTGGGCACGAGAGGCCTGTCGTGGAGGGAGGCGTGAGGAGGCCTGTGCTGCGGCAGGGCCGCCCACGGCGCAGCGGGATGGCTGCTCTGTGCTCGTTGCTTGGTCGGGCAGAGCCGCAGCTGGAGCCACCGCGCACCCCTTCATGCACCGCTCAGAGCTTCCCGGTGGGCCAGGCCCCGCAGCTCCTGCACACGTGCCTTGGTGGCCCCTCGCCCCTGCACAGGAAGCTGCTCTGTCGGAGGAAAGCTGTGGGGCCGCGCGGGCTCCTGCAGCTCTGGCACTTGGCCCCAGCCAGCCTCCGGTGCCTCCTGCAAGGGCAAGGAGGACGGTGCTGCTGCGGCCGCGGGCAGCAGACGCAGAGGGCGGAGGGCCACCCCGCCAGCCCTCCACCAGGGTGTTCAGGAGGGTTGGGTGAGTCTCCCAGGAACTAGCAGGCAGCAGGCGCGGGCAAGGCAGGGCCCCGCCTTCTTATTCACTGCCCATACTCACCACCCAGGTCTAGTCCCTGCCCTCCGGCCCACTTGCTGTGTGTGTCTGTGGGCACTCTGCCCGCTGGCTCCTCACCTGCAGGAGGACTGTGGTGGGCACCGTGCAAGGAGCCGGCTCTCCCAAGGCTGGGGTGCCGGTGGACCAGGGTCCTGCTTCCACGGTCATGGGGAGTCAGACTAGGCCTAGAAGTGTGAGCTGGCACCTCAGGGCCTGGCCAGCAGCAGAGGCCAGCGCAGCCCATTTGAGTAGAACCAGACTTAAAGTTCCATGTTTCCTAGAAAGAAGCAAAAGTCACCATGCAGGAGCCCTGGGCAGGGACACGGGCAGACTCTGTGGAGGAGGCCCAGGCGGACACTGGACAGACCCTTTTTCTGGCATGGCTTTGGAAGACTCACCCGTGTTTCCGGCCTAAGCCACTGGGTCTTAGTGCATGGCCAAAGCCGCCACTGGCCATCCTCACACGCGTGCACCGTCCAGCCCTCCCGAGTCGCGTGGAGAAAACTGGCCTTAGGCTGGTCCAGACTTGCCCAGGCCAACAGTGGAGCACCCAGCTGGCTGGCCTCCCACTTCGGCAGAGGGACACCAGAGCCCAGGGCCAGGACTCTTGCACCAGCCTCCCGCACCGAGCCTCGACCTGGAGCGCAGGGGGAGGGGGCACCAGGGGGGAAAGGCCACCAGGTGGGAAGGGCCAGGATGCAGAGGCCGTCCCTTCCTGAGGCACCTGCAGCCTTCAGAGGAGGAAGCCAGGCACACCACGCAGGGCCACCGACAGGGGAGGCGGAGAGGCGGCAGGGCACACTGGAGCAGGCGGCAGCAGGGACGCAGGGTCCCCAGCAGTGGCCCTCGCGAGCTTAGAGATGCTGACAAATGGATGCACTCCCAGAAAAATAAGAAATGCCAGATTTATTCCCAAAGTAGGAAACTCCTCTGGACCGGGACTCCCTTCTCCCAAGCCTGACTCAGCCTCCATGCCACAGGGCCAGGGCCGCGGAGAGCAAGAAGGCGGGTTCACAGCCAGTGGTCCTGACTGCTAAGCCAGAGGACGGCAGTTCACCAGGAGCCCGCCAGACCCTTAGATCAAACACTCCAGCTAGGCCATGCTGGGGCTAAGAAGAGCCTGTGGTCCCAAGGGCCCTCTGGGGAGTGCGAGGCCGCTCAGCCTCAGGACACCCTGGGGACAGTATGGGTGGGCCGGCCACGCCCAGGCAGTGCAGCAGGCAGTTACTCAGGGGAGTTTAGATGGAGACTCAGAAAGCTGGGGACAGAGCCCACCAGAGCGCTCTGTGAGAAGAAGAGCTCCCTGTGAAGCTGGCGTCCCCCAACAGTGAAAACAGGGTGGCCCTCACTGGGGCCGTGCAGAGCTGGGGACAGAGGTGGCGCTGCAGTGCTTATCTGCACGAAGACAATCATGGTCGGACCTGGAAGTGGGAGCTGGGAGAACCGCCACACCCAACACTGGGGAATCGAGCCAAGAGGCGGCTCCTCAGGCATTTCTAGGCGTAGGAAACGCACAGTGCAGGGTGTTTAGCCAGTGACCAAGTGGGACACTCAGTGAGGGTGAGACATGTTCACAACAGCACCAGCCTCCTCCAGGTCGGGCACACACAGAGGGCACCCAGCTCCTGCTGCTCGGAACTCACGGTGCCGCGTGCACGGAGAACTGGACGCGGAGCTGCCTGCGGCGTGGAGACGGACGTCTTAAAGACGCCTGTTCGCCCCAGAGTGGCTGTGAATTCAATGCAGTTCTTAACAAAAGCGAGAGCTGGAAGGAAGGAGCTCTGTCAGGAAAATCTGGCCTTTGAGAATGCAGTGAGCTTCGCCCAAGGTCAAGTTCCCCGCAGGGGAGGAGGAGAGGATTGCTTGGCGTCCAGGTGGGGTGTGATTCACTCCAGGTTCTGCTCTGAGGCCCCACGCTTTCCTAAAGGACATTCTTTGCATGGAAGAGCCTGCTAAGGGCGAGACACCAGCTCTGGGTGGCCGTTAGCCAGGCAAGATCATGTTCAGCTGTGACCCTGCTGCACGGGCAGGAGAGGAGCTGAACTGCTTGCGTGGTGGTGTTCTGGCTGGCGGAGAGCAGTGTCTGTGTGCTATCTGACTCGGCCCAATTTCAGACTGAATCGCATTTCATGGAACTTAGAGACAGCAACTGCAAGAGCCCTGTTTGGGGAGATGGCTAAGATTGCGGTTGACTACGGGCCATGGAGATGTTTGGGCATTGCCGCCTTCCGTAGTCTCACAGGACTTGGCCCAGGATCTCGAGAGACTTGAGCCGAGATTGCAGATCGGGCTGGCGCCATTCCTGCTCGGGCGTGTGAGATGAGACCTGAGAGAGAACGGACGGGGTTAACGCTATTGTGTATATATATTGTAGTTTCTTGTAAGAGTAGGTGCCTTGGTTTCTTGTGAGAGTGTGTATGTGGTGTTAGAAATTACAAGAGACAGAGAGAGAGAAAGATAAAAGAATTTTTTCATTTCCATCCTGTCTCCGGGCTCCTTCCCGCAGTGCCGCCGTTCCGGGCTGCAAATCCCTTTCCGGCGGCAACAAGCAACAAGCAACAGCAACACACCCCATCAATTCAAGGGGAAAACAGGGCACTACATGTGCCCATCACATCTCAGGCAAGGATAATTGAAGCTGAGAGCTTCTTTGCCTGGGTGCGATCAGAGTGGGGCCTGGGCTCATCTGGAGCTGCAGTGCTCCAGGGGCCTGTGCTAGCCCGTGGCAGGACGGTCCAGCAAATGAGGGCCTCAGGTGGCACCAGCCACAGGCGTCAGAACATGTTGGAATGGCAGATGGCAGCTGTGGAGAATGCAGAGTCTGGGATTTGACCCGACTTGCAAGGGGAACAAAGGCTGCCACGCTGCATGGTATGGGCAGAGGCCCTGAGGCTGCTGGTGTATGGAGGACAGCCTGCAGTTGAGGTGGGCAGTCGCTGCCAAACAAGCCCAGCCGCCACCACACCCAGCCTCCACCAAACCCAGACTCCAACAAGCCCAGCCTCCACCAAGCCCAGACTCCACCAAACCCAGCCTCCACCAAACCCAGACTGCACCAAGCCTAGCCTCCACCAAGCCCAGCCTCCACCAAACCCAGACTCCACCAAGCCCAGCTGCCACCATGACCAGCCTCCACCAAACCCACACTCCACCAAGCCCAGCTGCCACCAAGCCCAGACTCCACCAATCCCAGCTGCCACCAAGCCCAGCCTCCACCAAACCCAGACTCCACCAAGCCAAGCCGCCACCACGCCCAGCCTCCACCAAACCCAGACTCCACCAAGCCCAGCCTCCACCAAACCCAGACTCCACCAAGCCCAGCTGCCACCAAGCCCAGACTCCACCAAGCCCAGCCTCCACCACACCCAGCCTCCACCAAACCCAGACTTCACCAAGCCCAGCTGCCACCAAGCCCAGACTCCACCAAGCCCAGACTCCACCAAGCCCAGCCTCCACCAAACCCAGACTCCACCAAGCCCAGCTGCCACCATGACCAGCCTCCACCAAACCCAGACTCCACCAAGCCCAGCTGCCACCAAGCCCAGACTTCACCAAGCCCAGACTCCACCAAGCCAAGCAAACACCAACCCAGACTCCACCAAGCCCAGCTGCCACCAAACCCAGACTCCACCAAGCCCAGCCTCCACCAAACCCAGCCTCCACCAAACCCAGACTCCACCAAGCCCAGCTGCCACCAAGCCCAGACTCCACCAAGCCCAGCTGCCACCAAACCCAGACTCCACCAAGCCCAGCCTCCACCACACCCAGCCTCCACCAAACCCAAACTTCACCAAGCCCAGCTGCCACCAAGCCCAGACTCCACCAAGCCCAGACTCCACCAAGCCCAGACTCCACCAAGCCCAGTTCCACCAAACCCAGACTTCACCAAGCCCAGCTGCCACCAAGCCAAGCAACCACCAACCCAGACTCAACCAAGCCCAGTTCCACCAAGCCCAGACTCCACCAAGCCCAGCCTCCACCAAGCCCAGACTCCACCAAGCCCAGCCTCCACCAAGCCCAGACTCCACCAAGCCCAGCTGCCATCATGCCCAACCTTCACCAAACCCAGACTTCACCAAGCCCAGTTCCACCAAGCCCAGTCTCCACCACGCCCAGCCGCCACCAGTGCCAAGGCAGCCTGTGGCTGCCCCAGGGAGACGTGCACCCCAAGCCTATTCCGGCGCAGCAGCAGGAGCGGCGCCCAGCAGGCAGCCGGCCCTCCAGGACGAGGGCTGTCAGCACACAGACGCTGGAGCACACCGTGTGGAGTGCAGCTGGGGACCTGGAAAGCCATCAACATGCACTGTGAAGCAGACACAATCGGTCACAGTGTCGTGCTCGGGTCTCCATCTTGGGGGCAGACAGCACATGGCCCAGACAACAGTCAGCGCTGGGCGCGTCCCTGTGGCTCCACGTGGCTCCAGGGCTGCGCCGCAACCACCTGCTGGGACCTGGGGAGCTGTGGCATGGTGTGGCTCTGGGGAGTGCAGGCAGCAAGGGACCATGTACAAAGAGGGGGCTGCTGGCCTTCCACCAGGCTCCCAGCCAGGCAGGGACGGGGCAGCTGCAGCCTGGAGGGGACAGGGCAGCTCCATCCGGGAGGGGACAAGGAAGGTCCATTTGGGAGGGGACGGGGCAGCTTCACCCGGGAGGGGACAGGGAAGGTACACCCTAGAGGGGACAGGGCAGCTCCAGCCTGGAGGGGACGGGGCAGCTCCATCCGGGAAGGGACAAAGAAGGTCCATTTGGGAGGGGACAGGGCAGCTTCACCTGGGAGGGGACGGGGCAGCTCCATCCAGGAGGGAACAGGGAAGGTCCATTTGGGAGGGGACGGGGCAGCTCCAGCCTGGAGGGGACGGGGCACTGCAGCCTGGACTGCACCACACCTCCCTCCCTGCACTGGCTGCCTGAGGGTTCCAGGATCAACTCCAGTGACAAGGGTCAGTACAAGGCTACTGTGGCACTTGTGCTGTGGTCCCACAAAGTCCTCAAGGCACAGACCAGTCTGTCCCTCCATTCTCCAGTGCTCCTTGCATGCCTGTGCAGGCGCTAGCCAGTCTCAGGTACTAGCCTGGGGCTGGCAGGGGCTGCCCTGAAATGAGAAGGCCAAAGTAAGGGGACAGTGTCCAAGATGCACCCAGGGGACCAGCAAGGGGAGCACCAGAGAATGTGACTGCAGCTGCCATGAACCACAGGAGGGTGAGGACAGAAAGAGGAGGACAGAGAGGGAGGAGGGGGAGGGGGGAGGGGAGGAGGAGGCAGAGGGAGGAGGAGGGAGAGGGAGGAGTAGGGAGGAGGAGGAAAGAGGGGAGGAGGAGGCAGAGGGAGGAGGAGGAGGGGTAGGGGAGGAGGAGGCAGAGGGAGGAAGAGGGAGAGGGAGGAGTAGGGAGGAGGAGGGAAGAGGGGAGGAGGAGGCAGAGGGAGGAGGAGGAGGAGGGGGAGGGGAGGAGGAGGCAGAGGGAGGAAGAGGGAGAGGGAGGAGTAGGGAGGAGGAGGGAAGAGGGGAGGAGGAGGCAGAGGGAGGAGGAGGGAGGGGGAGGAGGAGGCAGAGGGAGGAGGAGGGAGGGGGAAGATGGGGAGGAGGAGGCAGAGGGAGGAGGAGGGAGAGGGAGGAGGAGGGAGGAGGAGGGAAGAGGGGAGGAGGAGGCAGAGGGAGGAGGAGGAGGAGGGGGAGGGGGAGGGGCAGAGGAGGAGGAGGGGCAGAGGGGGGAGGAGGAGAGGGAGGAGGAGGGGGGCGGAGGAGGGGGAGGAGGAGGCAGAGGGGAGGAGGAGGGAGGGGGAGGAGGGGGAGGAGGAGGCAGAGGGAGGAGGAGGGGGGGGGAGGAGGGGAGGAGGAGGCAGAGGGAGGAGGAGGGAGGGGGAGGAGGGGAGGAGGAGGCAGAGGGAGGAGGAGGGAGGAGGAGGGAAGAGGGGAGGAGGAGGAGGAGGGAGGAGGAGGGGGAAGGGGAAGAGGGGAGGAGGCAGAGGGAGGAGGGAGAGGAAGGGAGGAGGGGAGGGGAAGGAGGAGGACAGAGGGAGGAGGAGGGGGAGGAGGAGGAGGAGGGGGAGGAGAGGGAGGAGGGGACAGCATACTCTTTCCTCGATGACTCCTGTGCTCATGGGTCATGAAGGTGTCCCACGTGGGGCACTTCCTCACACACAGCATCCCTGCCTCTGCTCCTGTAGAGGCACAGGGCAGGGGGAAGGTGGCCCCGATGGGGAGCGGAGGCCTGGGAGGGTGGGCTCTCCCTTCAGAGCTCTGCTGGCTGACCTCGGCTGCTCTGCAGGGGAGCGCCTGCCCTCCTGGGGGAGGCACAGGGCAGCGTCATTAGCCCAGCCCTGCCCCTCTGGCTCGCAGCCATGGGCGCCCCGAGCAGCCGGGACTGGCCGGCAGGGGCTGTGTCTGCTGTTCTAAATGCAGCCAGGGAGGCGGCTATTTTTTAGGAAGCAGGTGGTGATCAGAGAGGAGGCTAGGCGCTCATCTAGTCCCAGAGGCTGGACTGCCGCCACCGCGGCCTCTCCCTGTGCATGCATGCAGGGCTTCCTCTCCTGGGGCGCTTACCTCACCCACAGGAGCTCTGAGCCGCGCCTCCAGGCCCCCAGTGCTGCCTGCCATCCAGCCACCTGGTGCCTGTGCCCGGAGGAGGCCGTGTGCTGCCAGCACAGAGGCCGCAGGCTGGAGGCCCCTGTGGGTGTCCAAGGTGGAGGCTGAGGCTCCCTCACAGAGCTGTGCAGGAGGACAGCAAAAGAGCCACAGAGAGGTGGAGAGGGCCCAGGGAACACGCTGCCACCCTCCTGGGAAGGGCTCCGGCAGGTGAGGAGGTGGAGGGAGCAGGCCTGAGGGCACCGGGAGCGTGTGACCTGGGGTCAGGGGTCAGGCTTCCACCGCAGGGCCTGAGTGGGACTGGACTGCAGGAGCCCTGTTTGGGGAGATGGCTTGAATTGTGGTTGACTATGAGCCATGGAGATTTGGGCATTGTCGCCTTCCGTAGTCTCACGGGACTTGGCCCGGGATCTCAAGTGACTTGGCCGAGATTGCTGATTGGGTCAGCGCCATTTTGGTGGTGTGTGCGGCGCGTGTTAGTCGTTGTTAGAGCCAGAGAGAAAAGTTATCAGAATAAAAAGCTGTTTGTCTCCAGTTTGCCTCTGAACTTCTTCCCGCGGCTTCGTTGCTCCAAGTGGCCATCGCTTCAGGCAGCAACAGGTGGCGGCCCGTACGGGGACTTCGAAGCAGACAGGTAAGAACTGAAAGGTCTCTAAAGATGGGTTCGAATATAACTGAATCCCAAGTGATAGAGGCTATGCAAAGACTCCTTGATATACCTGACTCTGTTCTCAGTGAGGAGGATATAGAAAAAAGTGAAAGTGATCAAAAAAGCGTAGCTTCCACTGGGCCAACTAAGACCAGTAAAGAGAGTATTAGAAGAGTCCCCCCCAAAAATGACAAAAATCCAAGCTATTAGAGCTATTCGGGCGTTTTGGTGAAAGCTGAAGGATACTTGCTCTTAATGGAACCTGGGCCTCAGGATATTGCTGTCAGTGAAATTAGCAGTGGTGAGGAATCTAGTAAAAGTGATCCTGAGAAAATGAGGAAAAAGAAACTAAAAAAGACCGAGAAAAAGGACCGTCAGGTAGAGGAAACACTTGTGTCCTCTACTCCCCCATGGGTGGAATCCATTACAGAAAATATGAAGGGTATTACTAGGCATTTGCATACCCTAGAAACAGAAATAAAAAGTCTTTCTGATCGCTTATGCGCTCTCGAGGGCAACTCACAGATACATTGGGAACCACCAGCATTTGAAAAGAAAAATGGACAGAGGGTCCATCAGTCAGTAGATTTCAAAACAAAAAATCTCAAAGAGGCAGTAATGACTTATGGGCCCCAAGCTCCTTTCACGTTGAGTATGCTGGAGTCCCTTAACACCTTTAGCTTAAGCCCCCTCAGACTGGAAAAGTCTATGTAAAGCAACATTAAGCGGGGGGCAATTCTTGGTTTGGCGATCGCAATTCCAAGAACTTTGTATAGAAACGGCTAAAAGAAACGCGGCTGCAGGGTTTGGAAACTATAATATAGACATGCTCACAGGAGAAGGGCAATTCGCAGACTTACAGGCTCAAACAGATTATGACCCAGATGTATATGCTCAGATAAACACAGCTGCCTTAGAGGCATGGAAAACTGTACAAGGACCTGGGGATCTACAAGGTAGCTTGTCAAAAGTGATTCAAGGACCTAATGAGCCGTATGCTGACTTTGCTGATCGACTTTTGAGAACTGCAGGTAGTGTGTTTTGCAGATGTTAATCAAGCTATGCCATTAGTCGTTCAATTAGCATATGAAAATGCTAATAAATGGTGCCAAGCAGCCATCAGGCCATGGAGAACTAAAAAGGATCTTTCCGTATATATACAACCATGTAAAGATATAAATGACGCCTTTGTCACAGGAAATGTGATTGCAGCCTCAATGAGAGGTGCTTCCCCTCGAAATTTCACAAAGGCTAAACGTAGACATTATAATCAATCAGTATATTCCAGGCAAAATTATCATAATCAATCAGGCTATTCTAGGCAAAATCCCAAAAGAGAAATAAGACCAAGCTCATACCGTGCCCCAGGCCGCTGCCCCAGGTGTAAAAAGGGAAATCATTGGGCCAATAAATGCCATTCAAAATTTGACATCCATGGAAATTCTTTGTTCAGGAATTCAAAAAATGGGGCATGGGGCCCAATACCCTGGGGCCCACAAATGTACGGGGCATTGGAGGAGGAGTATCCTCAAGCATCCACTCAGATGCTTCCCCGACACAATCCCTACTACCCATCCACTCCCTCGCCAGAGGAACAGGAGGAAATGCAGGATTAGACCTCTGTTCCACCGCCCGAATAGTGTTAACACCTGAAATGGGGGTTCAACTGATTCCCACAGGAGTCAGGGGACCTCTTCCCTCAGGGACTGTAGGACTTATTATCGGGCTTAGTCCTAAAAGCTTATTAGGTTTCCAAGTGACCCCAGGTGTAATAAACTCAGACTACAAAGGGGAAATAAAAATAATGCTTAGCTCACCCCAAAGTATAACTTCTGTTAATCAAGGAGATAGAATTGCTCAGTTGCTTCTCCTTCCCAATTTACATAATTCATTTAAAATGGGTATGCCTCAAAAAGGGAACAATAGAGGATTTTGTTCCACTGACTCAAGTCCCATGGCTTGCTGGGTTCGAGACTGTTCAAGGAGGCCTATGTGTAAAATAAAAATCCAAGGAATAGAAATGGAGGGATTAATAGATACTGGAGCTGACTCTTCCATTATTAATTTACGCCAATGGCCCAAGCACTTCTGTTAATCAAGGAGATAGAATTGCTCAGTTGCTTCTCCTTCCCAATTTACATAATTCATTTAAAATGGGTATGCCTCAAAAAGGGAACAATAGAGGATTTTGTTCCACTGACTCAAGTCCCATGGCTTGCTGGGTTCGAGACCGTTCAAGGAGGCCTATGTGTAAAATAAAAAACCAAGGAATAGAAATGGAGGGATTAATAGATACTGGAGCTGACTTATATTTCCACAGGTAATAAAAAATCAACCTATTCCTAAGGCATTTAATGTATTTACAGATGGGTCCTCTAATGGTACTGCTACAGTAGTCACTAAAAAAGAAAATATGACTTACATAACTGCACACAAATCAGCTCAACTAGTGGAATTGGAAGCTGTGGTAAGAGCTCTGGAAAATTTTAGGGACCAGCCCATAAACATTTTTTCAGATAGCCACTATATTGTACAAGCCATCCCAAAATTAGAGTTAGCAGGACCAATAGCACCTCATACTCCAGCCTATAAATTGTTTTATCAAATACAAAAACTTTTGTGGGCAAGAAAAGAACCTCTATTCGTAGGCCATATTAGAGCACATACTAATTTGCCTGGTCCCCTTCATGAAGGTAATCAAAAGGCTGATGAACTTACAAAAACAATATTTTATACTTTCAGTGCTACAACAAGCTACTTTATTTCATTCCCAATTTCATGTCAACAGTACCACCTTGCAACGTAGGTTTAAAATCACAAAGGAGCAAGCCAGAACAATTGTAAAAGATTGTAAATCTTGTATGACACATTTGCCAATCCTCATTTTGGCGTTAACCCTAGAGGGTTAATGCCCAATCATTTGTGGCAGATGGATGTTACCCATAAGCCAAGTTTTGGAAAATTGTGATTTATTCATGTGACCATAGATACATGCTCAGGCATGATTTTTGCTTCCTCACATTCTGGAGAAAAAGTTAAAGATGTTACACCTCATTGTTTGCAAGCTTTTGCTGCATTGGGCATCCCCAAAATGCTTAAAACAGATAATGGCCCCCGCATATACATCCTCATCTTTCAAACATTTTTCGCAAAATTCAATATATCCCATAAAACAGGCATCCCATACAATCCTCAGGGTCTGGGCATTATTGAAAGAGTAAACCGCACACTGAAAATTATGTTATTAAAACAAAAAGAAGGAAATTGGAAAAGTCCTAAGGACAGATTGGCAGTTGCCCTGTTTACCTTAAATTTTTTAACTTTAGACTCTTAAATGGTTATTCTGCTGGAGAAAGACATTGGAATCCACACCAACAACATAAACCTTTGGTTTACTGGAAGGATGTTCTTTCAGGTACATGGAAGGGTCCAGATCCAGTATTAATTTGGGGAAGAGGATCTGTTTGTGTTTTTCCATAACATGAATCCTCTCCAACATGGATACCATCTAGATTAATAAAACAGGTACCACATCAAAATGATCAAGATGAAGTTATTGAAGAATCAAGATTAATATAAAAACGTACAAAATCAAGAGGACCAAGATGAAGGTATAGAATGATTCCCTCAAAACAGTCCTTCAAAATATTTCACAACTTAAGTGTCATTCCTCCCGGCCGGGATGAGGAGATCTCTCTTTAGTGTGCACACAATTGTATTTTTTTTCTTTTTATACATGTCTTTATGTCTGTACATTTGTCTACATTTCATGTTAATGTGACGTCACAAATATATGTTAGTATGTTTGTGCATCTGTCCAGTGTGACATCACAAATAACAAAGTGCTTATGAAAAAAACATATATATATATATATGGATCCAAATAACTTTAATTCATTTTAGGTTAAGAGTATTCAATTAAGAATAAATAATTTTATAAATGAAGGTACTTTCAATTTTGATTTATAGGTGTCCCTGGGACTTCTCTTTAGCAAACAATATGACTAGTGCTATATAACCTGATATTTTGGTGTTTTGACATAAGATTGTTTATTTGTTATTAACTTCATTTGTTTAATAGCTCATTAATTTCAATTATCTCAACAGGTAAAAGATTGCTCTGTATACAGAGACTCGAGGGTTCCAGCTAACAAATTATTTCTCTCACAGTGCCTTTACCTTTTCTTTAATCTATCTTTAATGCAGTAATTACCCTCAGTCTTTCTTTGTTTTGTTCTAAATATGATATTTTTCCAACTTATGTTTTGTAGAAGCTCAACCAGAGATGTGTATGAACAAAAATCAACTTTAATTTTCTAATTAATTATTCTATTTTGTAGTTTGACAACTCGCCTCTTGACTCAGTGCTGCAATAGCACTGCCTTTCTTTTAATAATTGATGCTTGAGTTTCTAGGTAGCGGGCCCTGAAGATTTGTCGGTGGCATTGTCTAGACATAAAAAAGACGTCTGCTGCTACAGCTGCAGGGATCGCGGCCGCCGCAAGCATCCCTGCTGCTCAAGCATCAAACAACCTCACCAACAGTGTGGCCTCTGCTCTACATGCATGGGGCCTCCTACATCAACGTGTTATAACAAATGGACATTTTGATCTTTCATTGTTTGGGACTTTACGGGACAATGCCTTGCGGGTATTTGTCTAGAGAATTCAGTGTGTTACTTGATGGAACTTAGGGCAGCTGATTTGTTTAAACAATTTGATATGCTATGCAATTTGGCTCATGACCAAAAGGCTTGTCGCCTTAAAGCCGCAACATCTCCTCACAATTGGACGGCTGTTAGTCATCATACACAGTCGATCCTAAAGGGCTCCATTGGATGGCTGGTTAGCCAATGACGGGTAAGATCCCCAGAGGGGGACAACCTAAGACAGGCACAGTCGCACGGGACAGTCTCATGTGGCCGACATATCAACCTAAGACAGGAGTCAAGGGCACAGCCTTGATTATCCGATGACGGGTAAGAATGTTGGTTGCACATAGACGTCCTAGAGCATCCCCTCTTTTAAAACAAAAGGGGGGAAATGCAGGAGCCCTGTTTGGGGAGATGGCTTGAATTGCGGTTGACTATGAGCCATGGAGATTTGGGCATTGTCGCCTTCCGTACAATCAATCTACATCATCAATCATCTAAACAACATCACAAAAATCACACACAACAACACATCTACAAACATCACAACAAAAAAATCAAAAAAATCAACCAATCAAAAAAAGTCTCACGGGACTTGGCCCGGGATCTCGAGTGACTTGGCCGAGATTGCTGATCGGGTCAGCGCCATTTTGGTGGTGTGTGCCGCGCGTTTTAGTCGTTGTTAGAGCCAGAGAGAAAAGTTATCAGAATAAAAAGCTGTTTGTCTCCAGTTTGCCTCTGAACTTCTTCCCGCGGCTTCGTTGCTCCAAGCGGCCATCGCTTCAGGCAGCAACACTGGACCTGCCATTGCCTCCGCCCAGAGCAGGAGGGACGCCTTCCCTCCAGGCATGTTGTGCTGAGAGCTGTGAAGGACTCAGGGAAGGAACGCGGCTGTCTGTCTGTGGGGAGGTGGTGCCCTGGGCGGGGGCTGCCAGATTGGACTAGCCCAGGGGCACGGACCAGGCCTGCCCCTGCTGCACTGCTGCTGGGAGCAGAAGCCCAGAGCAGGCAGGTCCCCAGGCTGAGTCAAGGCCGATCCACCCGAGGAGGGCTCTGTGCCCCCCCACTGGGTCCAGGCTCAGGGTGGAGGGTCTTTGGCCCTGGGGCTGTGTTGGGCCCTGAGGGCAGGTGGAACAAGCCAGGACCTGTGAGACCCCAGGAGGTGCTGGGCTGCAGGGGAGGGCGAGGTCAGGGCGAGGTCTCGGTGCTCCCAGGCCCCAGGAGCACACAGAAGTCCGGGAGGCCTGCAGGGCGGGTGGGAGGGTGGTATCTGGCTTGGGGAAGAGCGCGGGACAGAAGAAAGCTCTCAGGAGAGGAGTGCACGGTGGGCAGGAGGGGAGGGTCAGGAACGGGTGGCTGGCACTGCCAGCCCAGGGGACTCCACAGACGGCCAGAGCTGAGAGCTCCCCAGCTGTGGGAGCCCCCGACCTCCCGATGCAGCGTCACGGACAAGTGAGGCCATTTCCTCTGAGCCTGGGCTTCGGGTTCTTCCCTTAAACAAGGGACCTGAATCCAGCATACGCCACGCACAAAGACCCACGCAGTCACACCTCGCATGAGTGTGTAAGGGCTCCACGTGCAGACCCACGCACAGACACGCCTCTGCATTAGTTGAAGGGTCTCTGTGTGCAGACACACGTAGGGACACCTTGTGCATGAGTGTGTAAGGGCTCCTCCTGCAGACCCACAGGCGGGGCACCCTTGCATGAGTGTGGTTGGAATCCAAAGCTTGGCAAGGAGAAGTGAGTCTAAGCACTGTCTGGTGGGCTTGGGCCCACGTGCAAAGAACGTTGTCTGATGCCACTCCCAGGTGCAGGCAATGCCGGGGGCAGAGTCCTGGGGTGGAGGAGGCTGTATGATGACATCTCCTGCCAGTGTGGCGTGGGCAGGCCCCGGGTGGGTGGCTGCCCCCGGCCTCTACTGCAGACCTCAGCCGTGGCTCCCGGCTGTGTTCCCGGCTGTGCTCCCGGCTGTGCTCCTGGCTGTGCTCCCAGCTGTGCTCCTGGCTGTGCCTCCCGTTGTGCTCCCGGCTGTGCTCCTGGCTGTGCTCCCAGCTGTGCTCCTGGCTGTGCCTCCCGTTGTGCTCCCAGCTGTGCTCCTGGCTGTGCCTCCCGTTGTGCTCCCGGCTGTGCTCCCGGTTGTGCTCCCGGTTGTGCTCCTGGCTGTGCTCCCGGCTGTGCTCCCTGGTTGTGCTCCTGGTGTGCTCCCTGCTGTACTCCCGGTTGTGCTCCTGGTTGTGCTCCCAGCTGTGCTCCCGGCTGTGCTCCTGGTTGTGCTCCCAGCTGTGCTGTGCTCCTGGTTGTGCTCCCTGCTGTACTCCCCGCTTGTGCTCCCGGTTGTGCTCCCGGCTGTGCTCCCGGCTGTGCTCCTGGTTGTGTTCCTGGCTGTGCTCCTGGCTGTGCTCCCAGCTGGCTGTGTGCTCCCAGCTGTGCTCCTGGTTGCTCCCAGCTGTGCTCCTGCTTGTGCTCCCGGCTGTGCTCCTGGTTGTGCTCCTGGCTGTGCTCCTGGCTGTGCTCCCAGCTGTGCTCCTGGTTGTGCTCCTGGTTGTACTCCTGGCTGTGCTCCTGGCTGTGCTCCCAGATATGCTCCTGGTTGTGCTCCCTGCTGTACTCCCGGCTGTGCTCCCGGCTGTGCTCCCGACTGTGCTCCTGGCTGTGCTCCCAGCTGTGCTCCTGGCTGTGCCTCCCGTTGTGCTCCTGGCTGTGCTCCCGGTTGTGCTCCCGGTTGTGCTCCTGGCTGTGCTCCCAGCTGTGCTCCTGGTTGTGCTCCTGGCTGTGCTCCCAGCTGTGCTCCTGGCTGTGCTCCTGGCTGTGCTCCCAGCTGTGCTCCTGGTTGTGCTCCCAGCTGTGCTCCCGGCTGTGCTCCTGGTTGTGCTCCTGGCTGTGCTCCTGGCTGTGCTCCCAGATATGCTCCTGGTTGTGCTCCCTGCTGTACTCCCGGCTGTGCTCCCGACTGTGCTCCTGGCTGTGCTCCCTTTCCTGCCAGGGTCTGAGCCAGCACCTGTGGTCTGGCCTAGCCTCTGGCGTCATCAGCATGACTGGAAGGCGGACCTGTGGCTATGTGGGAAGAAGGATCCAGGCAAGGGGACTTGTGTTCTGAGGTGGCTCTTGGAGTGGGGGTGGGGTAGAAATATGGGCTCTCCAGGGACATTGGGTGTGCAGGGTTAGCCCCGCTTGGAACAGCTCTTCTGACACCAGGACCAGGCTCAGGAGGCCAGTTTGGGGGGCAGGGTGGAGGGGTGAGGGGGTAGGTGTGTGCACGTGGCACCTCACTGGCACTGAGCCCTGGCCTGCCTGCGTAGGCCCAGTGCCCCAGGACCCACCACAGTTTCTGCAGGAGGGTGGGGTCCGGGGGGCAGGTGTGGGTGCAGCGTGACAGGTGAGGGGTGTTCCACAGGTGGCTGAGGCTCCTGGGCTCACCCTGGCTCCTGCAGGAGAAAGAGCTGCAGGCTCAGGTCCAGTTCTGTAGGGCTGTCACCAGGCAGGTGGGATGTGGCACTGTGGTCCCCACAGGTTGGGGCAAGTGGCAGAGACAGAGCAGGGACAGCACTGTGACTCCAGCTCATCCCGGAGGGCCAGGAGCACAGCCTGCCAGAAGCCACCAGGAGCTGGGATTTGCCCGCAGGTGCAGGGCTTCCTAGCCCGGAGCCCACTCGACGCCATGTGCAAAATCACATTCCACAGAGGGAAAGGCCCAAGCGCAGAGGCCAGCGTCCCCTCATGACGAGGGGAGGAACGTGCTGCCCGGTCCTGGGGCAGGGCTGTCTGCAGCAGGCAGGACGTGAGGGCACGGCAGGCGAGGCCACGGGGCAGGTGGAGGCTGCCTGGGTGACCGGGGATGGCGAGCCTGGGTGGCTTGGGCGTGGGAGCTCCTGCAGGAGCGAGGAAGGTGCTTCCACGCTGCGCACGGAGGCAGCACCCTCAGGAAGCAGAGCAGATGGCGGTCCCAAGAGACCTGGGACAGCAGGCCCTGAGGGTCAGAGGAGATGGCCGGCCTGCGGTCAGGCATGGGTGTGCAGGCTGGGTCTTTCAACCACGGGCGGAGGAGCCTCAGTGGGACTTGCAGTCTGCAGGGCGCGTCACCAGCACTGGCTGGACCCAGGCCCCGCTACCCCGCGGCGCCTCCGCCCCCGCCTCAGGGTTCCCTGTGGAAATGCGGACGAGGAGGCTCCTGCCTGCGCAGCAGAGCCCTGAGCACAGTGGCCACTTGGGGATGATGGAGAGGGGCACGGCACGCCTCCCTGAGCACACCAGGGCAGGACGGGCAGGACGGAGCAGGACGGGCAGAGGACACGGCAGACCTGCAGCAGGGCCTGAGGGAGGCCTGCGCGGGGCGGTCTCGGAGCTGAGAGCTGTTGTCTGCCATGTGGTTCGGACGGTGCGATTGCGCAGAGGTCAAATCCAGGTGACGGACTCTGAGAGACACTGACCAGGCCACTTGGAGGAGGCTGACCTGCCCGAGGCGCCAGCACACAGGCCCCAGCAGAGCAGAGCTGGGGTGAGCAGCCCCAGTGCGAGGGTCGATGCTCATCGGAGCCCGGCGGCCGTCCGGGGCCAGCTAAGTGACAGACACCTTTTAAGAATCAAAGCACAAGATGACGTTCAAAAGGAGACAGCTGATGCTGTGTTTGCCAGGAAGCAGAGGGAGGTGAGACGCGGCTTCCGGCTGCCCCGTGTCTGCTCTGAGTGCACCTTTGGAGCAGAGCGGCAGGAAGCAGAGATGGCAGCACGCCGGCCAGTGAAGGAGGGCTGGGCCCGTCTCGACCACACCTGCCCCCAAGAAGCCCTTCCCCCGACTGCCATGGCTGGTGCCCGCCGGGAGGGCCGCAGGAGGGCGCGCCTCAGCACCCCTGGGCAGCGCCGGGGTCTGCTCGCCAGGCTCCCGGCCCATCTCCGGCAGCGGGTCACTGCTGGAGCAGGCCGGGACGCTGCGGGGCTGCCCTGTCCCTGGGCGCCGGCCCCTGCGGCTGTCTGCCCAGCAGGGCTCAGCCCTGGGTGTCGCACCTCGCCCTGTGGCCCAGGGCCGAGCCCCACGCCTCATCCACTGCCCCTGAACTCACCGGGCCGCACGTGGGGAGCCCAGGGGCCCCTCACCAAGTCTCCCCTCTAGCCGCGGCTCCAGCCCAGCCCACCCAGGCTCCAGGCCGGCAGGACGCCAAGGGGGTCCCACCAGGAGCCTGTGCGCGGCCTTGCTCAGCTGCGCCACCCACTCCTGAGGGAGACTGCCTGGGACCCCACTGCTCTGGGCGTCCAGCGGACTGTGTGCTGCCCGCTCAGGGTCCCCGGATACTCTTATCGGCCAGTCTCTGTCTGCACTGCACCACCGGGGCCCCAGGGACCTGTCAGCCTCACTCTCCGGGTCTGGGTCAGCCCCACCCATGTCGCAACCCCTTCCTCTGGGCTCAGTGCAGGGTGGCCCTCCCCACCTGGACATCAGGCTCCTGGCCGCTGGGCCTCAGTGGGAGGCTGCTGTCCACCTGAGGTCAGGCCCATGGCCGCTGGGCCTCAGTGGGAGGCTGCCGTCCACCTGACGTCCCCTGGGCTGCTCGTCCTGCTGCTCCTGCTCACTGCCCTTGCACCCTGCCTTCCAGCGGACAGCTGGGCCGCCTGGTGAAGGAGGGTTCTCCCATTCCTTTTCTGGGAGATCCCCGTGTCTGCAGGGCCTGCAGGGGCCTCTGCACTGCCCCCTATGGTGGGGACCCAGATCAACAGGGAATTCTGGTTGGTGCCTCTGTCCATCTCCTGTCTTCCTGAAGGTCAGTCTCAAGTCTCTGCTGACCCACACCCAGCTTCTCACGGGGGAGAAGGCACTTCTTCCTTCAGTGCTGCAGAAGGGCCCGGAGGTCTTCTTTCCCACATGGGCAGTGCTTCCTTCCCAGGTCTTGTCCCCTGCAGTGTCCTTGCCCTCAGGGCTTCTGCGTGGCCCTGCTGTCCCTTCTACAAGGTGAGAAACAGCCACCTGCTTGTCACCCTCATGTGCTAGGACAGAGGCCACAGCTCTGTGGTTTTCCGTGTGACCTGGACCCATGCTGATGCTACGGCCACCCTCTTGAGGACCCCTAGCGACACCTCCCTACGAAGGCAGATGAGAGGAGGGTGCTGCTTCCAACCCAGCCGCTCTCCAGGCCCTGGGGCTGACTGCTGTCTGGGGGAGGGATGTCAGCTGAGCACCCCGCCCCAAAGCCTCAGGCCTGAGGGGGGAAGTGGGTCATGGGAGCCTCGCACAGTGGTCTCGCAAGAAGCCGGGGACGGAGAATGCAAGAAACATGTTAATCCGAGTGCCTTTATTCTTGGATTATAAAAATGGCTTCATAAAGCGGCAAGAAGAGGTTGCCGAGCCATCACTTGATCCTCTGTGAGCGTAATCACTGCACGCGGGGCCTGTGCGCTACAGGAGCTGGCTCTGGAGAACTGCGGTGGGGGAGGGACAGCGGGACAAAGACAATAGACGTTGTGTTTCAAGGGCAGCAGGAGGACGGTGGGAGAGGAGGCCCGGAAGACGGGCAGCAGGACCGTGCCATGGGAGCAGGCGGGGAGGGCGGTGCCGCCGGAGGCGCCCAGGAGGAGCCCACGCACCCAGCCCCTGGGAGTCCAGGTTCCCGGGACTGCCCCGGAGTCCAGAAGCAGACCCAATGGGCGCCGCCACTGCTGTCCCCAAATAGCTCCTCTGTCCCCATGGCAGCTGAATACGGCAGACTGTTGGCGGCTCCACCCCTCAGACTCCAGAAGGAACTAGGCCCGCTCCGAGGCCAGCGGGAGGCAGGACAGCCGGCCAGGCCAGACTTCCCCTCAGCAAGAGAGCAGAGCTCTGGAGAGTGTCCCCAGACACGAGTGTGGTCAGCCTTCACCCACGGGCACAGGCCACCGTCCCCCACGCAGCCGTTCCCACGGGGCAGTGAGGGTGAGCTGGGCCCGTCCTTTCCCAGGGCTTTGGGGGTGCTGGAGAGACCCGAGTTACCCACAGTCACGTCAAGTCACGTGATCAGCTGAAGACGCCGACGGCACACGCGTGCACACACACACATGCACACGCACACGCAGCTCGGGTGTCTGCACAGCAGATTCTGGGCTCCCTGCAGCCAGGTTGCCCACCTGCCACCCGCCGGCTGCGCTCCGCCTCCTTTCCTGTGTGTCCCTCCCAGCAGGACACACCCCAGCGCCCCGTGCGCCCCTTCGGGAAGCCTCCAAGGACCTGGGCCCCGTGGGTCCGGAGGCCCCTCTCCCGCCTGCTGGCTGGGGCTGGTCCCGGAGCTCCTCCTCCTCGGGTGTCGGGGTGTCCGGAGGCCTGCGTGGGCCGTCAGCCTGTGGTTTTCCCGGCCACTCTGCTGTGCCCCGCCAGCATCTGACAGTCCTGCTCTGGCTGGCACAAACCACGGAAGTTGTGGCCCAGAAGTGGGCGCTGGGAGGAGGGCAGGGGGTCAGGCTCGTGGACCTTTGCCACTCCCGGGTGTCGGTGGCGATGACCGAGCAGCCACTCGCCATGACGAGCCTGTCCCAGCTCCCGTCTGTCCAGTGGGCAGATGACAGGCGCCACCTCCTCGGGCTTGGGCGGGCTGGGTTGGCACACAGGCATCAGTGAGTGGCAGGTCGCTGCGCAGATGGCCAGGGGCGGTCACGCAAGCACACCTGCAGTGGTTTCCAGTGCCCTCCGTAACTCAGCAAAGACGGTCTGCTGCTGTGGCGGCAGAGGCAGCTTCCACGTGCCCCGGACACAACGTCCGCTACTGAGGACGGGGGGGTGCAGGGGGCATCGGGGACAGGGCAGGGCAGGCCCGAGGCACTGACCAGCAAGCCCTGGTGCTCTCTCTGGCGAGGCACAGCGTTGGCCCTGGGACTCCTCCCCTGTGCTGACCAGGCCTCCCGGAGTGGCCCGAGCCCCGGGGCCTCAGCAAGCTCGCAGCTCTCCTCAAGGCAGCACGAGCCGGACAGCTGGGATGCCAGGCAGCCCGGGCGACCCTCACCAGGCGGCCCGGGCAAACCCTCACCAGGCGGCCCGGGCGACCCTCGCCAGGCGGCCCGGGCGACCCTCGCCAGGCAGCCCGGGCGACCCTCACCAGGCGGCCTGGGCGACCCTCACCAGGCGCTGGCCCCACATCAACACCTGTAAAGTCACCGGCCAGGTGACTGTCCCACCCCGCGAGGGACACAGATACCCAAGAAACAGACCTGCCTTCTCCCAACAGCGGGGCTCCCAGACCCTCCTGGGAGAAGAGAGCTGCGGCCTGGGGAACTGGGCCTCGGGAGGCCCGCCTGGCGGGACACGCGGGCTCCGAGGGGGTGGGCTGTGTCCCTCTGCACAGCCCCGATGGCCTCAGTGGAAGTGCCCTCTGCGGCCCCGGAGGATGGGGCTGAATGGGAGTCCAGTAGAACTGCTGGTGGGCCGGCCACGGGGGAGGGACAGCAACAGCCATGCCCGAGCGGGAAGCCCCGGGCATCCAGTCCTGGTCTGGGTGAGGCCTCACCTCTGCCGTGTTGCCTGGCGAGCCGGGGGGACACTGGAGCTCCTTGGGGACCTCAGGGAAACAGGGGTGCCGCGGCCTGTGGAGACTGCAGCGGGATGACGCCGGCCAGGAGCGCGGAGTCGGGCGCCTGTGGCCTGCTCGGACAGCCAGAGGAGGCTGCTGGGTGAGGGAGCTCGCTGTCCCCGAGGTGCGGGGGCAGTACCAGCACTGCGCGGCCTCCTCTCCCGTCTGCGCAGGTTTGGGCTTCTACTCAGAGGATGGATCCCAGGTTGGGTCATCCCAGGATGTGGCCAGCGGCCTCTCCTGTGAGCCTTCCAGGACCCTCCTCCTCCTCCATGGTCCAGAGGCTGCCTTTTCTGGGCAGCTAAGCAGGAGGCCTTCCAAAGGCCACGCCGAGGCTGGGCCCCACCTGCTTCCTGAGGTCACAAGAGGGCACAGAAGTGGTTCTGAGTTGTCCCTAGGGGGGACACCGAGGGCCCCTGGTGCAGGCCCTCACGAGGTCCTGCTGCTCCAGGCAAGCTCTGCTGCTGCCCGTGGTGCAGGGTGGCTGGGCTCTGGGTGTGAGGCAGCCTCCTGGGCCTCAGGACCAGGCTCTGCCAACAGACACAGGGAGCTTCCGGGCGCTTGGGGTCTGGGCCTGGCCTGGCTGCCTCATTCTCCTCTGCAAACAGCATGACCATGCCGACCCACAGTCCCCTCGAGGGTCGGTGAGAGGGACAGATGCTCAGGGAGGCCTGTGTCTCCCATAGCAGCCTGGGCTCCTGGCGGGAGAGCCCTCAGTTCCCAGCACTGACTCCGTGCCTTTGCTCTGGGTCCTGCAGCTCCGCGCAGGCTGGTGCTCTGCGAGCTGGCGGGTGGAGCATTTGCTCTGGGAACCTCTCCCCTCCTGGCCTCTCTTTTATGTGACATTCTCTTTGTGAACAGGTGTGAGGGCCGAGCTTTGAAACTTGAGCCTCCAGCCCCGCCCCTGGAGCAGGAAGCCGGGGCTGGGCCCAGGCAGCTGTGAGCCTCCCCTCTGGACCTCCCCTGCCCTCCCCACTCCCCTCCTCTCCTTCTTCTCCTCCTTCTATTCTTCCTCCTCCCCTCCTCCCCTGCTCTTCCCCTCCTCCTCCTCTCCCTGCCAATGCTCCCCTCCTCCCTCCGCTCCTCCCCCCCATTCCTGCCTTTTCCTCCTCCCCCTCCCCCTCCCTCTGCTCCTGCCGCCCTGGCACCAGCTCTGGAGCCCTGTGAACACGGGCAGGCAGGGCCCACTGTGGGGAAGAAACAACTCTGCAGACCCGTCTGGCCCAGGGGTCAGGAGGTCACTGCAGGCGGGCGGGGCCGGGCAGCAGATTGGGAGCCCCCATGCCCCTGCAGCATCATTTAGACAAACAAGCAGATGCAGGTGTCAATGGGGACAAAGAGCCATCTGTGCAGCGAGGCTGCCGCCCTCTCTCCCAGGGACTTCATTGAGCGCAGTCAGAGCTGGCCCCAGCCTGGGCCGCAGGGCCCGCTTGGGCCCCCGAGCAGAGGCAGAGGCTCTGAGCTGTGCCCGGCCTGTGCCGGGCTGGCAGGCCACGGGGCACTGCTGCTCACAGCAGGAGCCTGCTGGCCTCTACAGGACCGCCTGTGCAGACGCTGGCGACCTTGTGGGCTGCCCACACAGGCAGAGTCTAGGACAACGGAATTTACTATTCGCATGGCCCCTCTGTCCCAAGTGTCCCTCTTCGTGGTACAGTGCCCATGCCCATGCCCTTGGGGGCAGTGTTAGCACAGCGGCCATGCTCTTCCCATCCTCCTTTGCAGGGCTGTTTCTAGCTCAGCCTCAAGCAGGTCTACACTTCTTGCAAGGTTATTGGATTGGTGTCCTTGTCCAGCACTCTGAAGGAGCACAAATGCTCTGGTGGCCTTCCTAGACATTCTACCTGGACTCCCCACAGAGGCTGCTGGGATCTAGCAAAGATGAGGGAAGGTGGTACTCCAGCTGTCACCTGGGCCAGAACCCTCCATGCATAGGTTTGAGAGGGTGGGCCAGAAAGGTGCACCCTTCTGGAAGAGAGTTACCAACCTGGGGTGTTTGGCACTGCCTCCTGGAACACAGATGCCAGAGCTGCCCCCAGTAGCCACTTGATTCTCTGGCCTCAACTCTGAAGTGGGAAGTCTGTTCCCATGTTCTCTGATGCTTCTCCCATCTTGCATTTGCTGGATACTGAGACTCTGACCAGACCTGTGTGCTTGCCACATCAAGTTCCCTTCATCTCCTGACTTTAATCTCTTTTGGTAAGTGTCACCTGTGTTCTGAAATTTCATTGAGCTGTTCACCTATGATGAAGGACCTTGGTGATGAGGGACCCTGGTGATGAAGGACCTTGGTGATGAGGGACCCTGGTGATGAAGGACCTTGGTGATGAGGGACCTTGGAGATGAAGGACCTTGGAGATGAAGGACCTTGGTGGTGAAGTACCTTGGAGATGAAGGACCTTGGTGGGTGAAGGACCTTGGTGATGAAGGACCTTGGAGATGAAGGACCTTGGTGATGAAGGATCTTGGAGATGAAGGACCTTGGAGATGAAGGACCTTGGTGGTGAAGGACCTTGGTGAGGAAGGACCTTGGAGATGAAGGGACCTTGGAGATGAAGGACCTTGGTGATGAAGAACCTTGGAGATGAAGGACCTTGGAGATGAAGGACCTTGGAGATGAAGGACCTTGGTGGGTGATGAAGGACCTTGGAGATGAAGGACCTTGGAGATGAATGGACCTTGGAGATGAAGGACCTTGGTGGTGAAGGAACCTTGGTGAGGAAGGACCTTGGAGATGAAGGACCTTGGTGGTGAAGTACCTTGGAGATGAAGGACCTTGGTGGTGAAGTACCTTGGAGATGAAGGACCTTGGAGATGAAGGACCTTGGTGTTGAAGTACCTTGGAGATGAAGGACCTTGGAGATGAAGGACCTTGGTGATGAAGAACCTTGGAGATGAAGGACCTTGGAGATGAAGGACCTTGGAGATGAAGGACGTTGGTGGTGAAGTACCTTGGAGATGAAGGACCTTGGTGATGAAGGACCTTGGAGATGAAGGACGTTGGTGATGAAGGACCTTGGAGATGAAGGACCTTGGTGATGAAGGACCTTGGAGATGAAGAACCTTGGAGATGAAGGACCTTGGTTATGAAGGACCTTGGAGATGAAGGACCTTGGTGATGAAGAACCTTGGAGATGAAGGACCTTGGAGATGAAGGACCTTGGTGATGAAGGACCTTGGAGATGAAGGACCTTGGAGATGAAGGACCTTGGAGATGAAGGACCTTGGAGATGAAGGACCTTGGAGATGAAGGTCTTGGTGATGAAGGACCTTGGTGATGAAGGACTTGGTGGGAAAGATCTTGGTGATGAAGGGACCTGATGAGGAAGGTCTTTGTTAATGAGTATCAAAGGTGATGGTTGACCCTGGTGATTAGGGACACTAGATGATGAAGGACCTTGGAGATGAAGGACCTTGGAGATGAAGGTCCTTGGAGATGAAGGACCTTGGAGATGAAGGACCTTGGTGATGAAGGACCTTAGAGATGAAGGACATTGGTGATGAAGGACCTTGGGGATGAAGGACCTTGGAGATGAAGGACCTTGGGGATGAAGGACCTTGGAGATGAAGGACCTTGGAGATGAAGGTCTTGGTGATGAAGGACCTTGGTGATGAAGGACTTGGTGGGAAAGATCTTGGTGATGAAGGACCTGACGAGGAAAGTCTTTGTTAATGAGTATCAAAGGTGATGGTTGACCTTGGTGATTAGGGACACTAGATGATGAAGGACCTTGGTGATGAGAGACCATTGAACATTTTAATCTTGTGTGCATTAATATTTTTGTAAAATACATAACAAGTTGCTAGAGACATAAAGTGCATGAGGTTTGGGTTCAGTATTCATCACTGCAAAAAAAAAATGAAAAAAAATAAATAAGAAGGAGGAGAATCACCAAGACAACAGGAAATACAAAAATAATACAAGCCACAGATTTCATTATTATATTCAACAGACATACGTTTATGTTTCAAGTAATAAAAATTTGAGCAAAGGCAAATAGGAAAAATACAGAAAGAATCATATAAATTATACATATTGTTCACTGAAAGTGAGCACCTGTGGATGGGCACAGTGGAGAATTGAAATCTTACTGCTCTGGACTGAATTGTGAGTCCCACTCCCAAATTCCTATATTGAAGCTGTGGCCTCCATTGTGACATTACTTGGAGATGGGACTCTGAAGGTGATGAAGCCTAGCTGTGAAGGTACAGGCATCATAGTGAGGCCCATGGACATCTCGGCTCTCTTCTTCTCTCCACCCCCAGGGGACACAGTGAGAAGGTGTCAGCTTTTGGGTGGGCAGGAGGAGGGCCAGGGACCAACACACCATTCTTGATCATGAGCTTCCAGCCTTTGGGACTGTGAGAAATGGATGCTTAATGTCTGAGCTGTCTGAGACACACTCGTAACTAAACAGCAGAACTTGAGTGGCAATTTCTGATCAAATGATCTCATGTACAAACTCACATTCCACGTTTGTGGATATCTAACTGCTTCGATGTGACCAGTGACCTTGCCTTTAGCTTCTCTATCTCATTTCCACTGGACTGATGGCATTGGCAGGGTCGAGGCGTCTCTGTGCTATTTTGGCAATAGTTGTGGCAGGGAACTCTCATGCTGAACGTTGAGGGTGCTGTTCTCAGATGGTTTAGCAAGCTCAAGACTCTCACATAGGCTGCCACCTACAAGGAAGCAGCAGGTGTGTTGTTCTTCGAACTCACTTCAGTGCTCTATCATAAGCCAAGCCCAACAACTTGAATTAAAATGTAGTTGAATTGAACTGACCTGCAGTGAGAGCTCTGGATACCAGATCTTGCACACTACACGGTTTATGCCAGACAGATGACCAGTAAGAGTCCTGTGCCTGCTCCTGAGGGGTCTGTTCTCCACTCACCCCGCAAAACCCACATGCCAGTGTGCACCTCTCTGGCCATAGCCTACAGGGCACAGCGATGGCAAAGCCCAGGGCACCCAGGTGCACCACCTCCTGAGGACTCTCTGAGAATACCCAGGACACAGGCTGGCAAAGGAAGAACGCCACTTACCTAGCTGACTCTCCTTCAGGCTGGACTTGGGGGAAGGAGGAGGGCAAAGCACCCCTCCTCCCAGGCTCTCCTCCCCAGCTGGACCTGGGATGGAGGAGAAGCAGCACTTCCTTCTCCTCCCGGCTCTCCTTCCTTAGACATCCCTGGACGGCCCTTGCTGGGGAAACTCAAGACCAGGAGGGGTCCAGGTAGTAACCCAAAACAGCTCACACTTGGGACCCTGAGCCAGCAGGCCCTGGGCGTCACTGTCATTTATGGGACTGCCTCTGACTCAGACTCCTCCTTTGCAGGGTGGTGACCAGGGACCTTGCTGGGCTGTGTGCAGGTGAGCAGGACAGTGCCCGAGGCCTCTGCACTCAGCAGGGCCACTGCCAAGCAGGGAGCCCAGGAGGCCAGGAGGCCAGAGGGAGCCTTCCTGCCATGCAGGTGCAGCTGGGCCTGGGCACCCTGAGGGCCCGGAGGAAGGTGCTGCCCTCCTCACCTGTGGCTCTCGGTTCAGAGGAGGGTCGTCAGACAGGAGCTGGAGTTCCGGTTGTCCAGAGGATGACCTCTAACAATCTCCAGAACACTCCGACTGACCCGGAACCGGAAGCCGGAGCTCGCCAGGTGCCAGGCAGTCCTGATGCGGTTCTCAAAGGACGTCATGGAGTGCCGGTGGCAATGGAGGGCTGGACGAGGAGCCAGGTGCCCTCAGACTGCTGCCAGGGCAGTGAGCCACCCCGGAGCCCGTGGGCGGTCAGGGGGCGTCTCTTGGTTCTTCCAGGCCTGGCGGCATCTGGCGATCCCGGACCCTCCTGAGCTGAGGGCCTGCCCAGGGCCTCTCTCCTGGGTGGGCGGCTCCCAGCCTGCCTTGCTCCCAGCCTGCCTTGCTCCCAGCCTGCCTTGCTCTCGGCTCTGCCCCGCCCCACTCGTGACAACACGCACCTCCCGTGTGATTGAAGTCCCCGCTGACCACATGCATCCCCCTCGGTTACGCAGGACGGTGTCACCTGCTGACTAGGTGGGCTGTGGCCCAGCCTCACTGCCCAGGACGCCAACTGCAGACCCAGGGCCCTAAGGCCCTCAGAGATCATCACCAGCCCAGGTGTGGGAGGTGACGAGGCCACACAGAGCTCTTTCCCACGGAGCGCCTCCGTGGGCTGCTGTGGAACCGGCCAGCGTGGCCCTGCCCCTGCCTGGCCCTGCACGACCTCCACGCTGCCCGAGGCTCCGCTTGCTGGGACCCATGGGTCTCAACACAGGTGCACTGAGTCCCCTTGTCTGGGGATGCACGATGCAGAGGTGGGCCAACGAGGCCTGCCCTGGCCAGGTGCGCGCAGTGCCACCGGGCCCGCTCCAGGAGCCTGGCTCTGCCCTGGAGGCTGGGGTCCAGCGGGCGTCAGGGAGTCCAGGGCGCCCACACCCTGGGCTTGAGGGCTTGGGCAGAGGGTGGAAGAAGCCTGGGGGGCAAGGGCTGGCCCAGGCCTGGAGCCTGCTGCAGGGAGAGGCGCCCAGGCTGGGAGCGCTTCCCGGGGGTCCTGGGGCACAGGCTGTGCTAGCTGCCACCAGAGTGCTGGTGGCCACCGCGGCTGCCCTGGGAGCTGGGTGCAGGGGCTGGACATGTGCTGCTGTCCCTCAAGGAACAGGCTGGGGTGGAGAGCACCCTGGGCTGTGTGTTGGGGGCTGCCCTGTGGGGGCCATTTTCTCTGGGCCTGCAGCTCCACGCCTTCTGGCCAGACCCCACTAGAGGCGCGAGCCTTCGCCCCGCGAGCCGTGGGCAGGACACGGGGAGGCTGTCCTGAGGGAGGCCTCCTGGCTCACGGCAGGCCCACGGCTGCCTGGCTGAGGAGCAGGGAGGGCGGCCGGAGAGCGGCCTGCAGGGAGACCACGCTGCACAGAGGCCAGGGCCGGAGCTCACGCTGCCCCCTCTGCTGCCCACAGATCAGTGGGCAGATCTGCAGCGCAGGCGCACCCCAGCTGCGAGGCGCGTCCGTCTGAACCAGAGACCTCTCTGCCTCCTCCTGCACTGTGCTGCCCGCTGCCGGGCCGGCCGTGCCCAGGCCGAGTGAGGTGAGGCTGGACCCAGCCCAGACCCACCACAGGCTCCAGCGTGAGATGCCAGCAGGCCTCCCACCAGCCCAGGCCTCGCGCCTCGGGCGGAGGAACACCGCAGCAGCCTCTCGGGACACTGAGAGGCCAGAGTCCCTGCAAGAGCCCCCTCTCCACCTAGCCATTGTAGCCACGTGGGTGCACACAGGAGGACATCTCTGCAGGTCCCTGAGGACAGCAGTGGGGGCCCCTTGGTCCCGCAGAACCAGAGGCCCGAGGGGGCCTGTGTGCCCCTGAGACATGGCCAGCCTCCCTCAGCAGGACCGAGCTTTGCCCAGTGGAGGTCAGCCCAGAGAGGGGGCCGCAGGGGTCACTGGCAGGCCAAGACCCAGCCACCCGCACCCCTGCGTGCCTCGGGGTCCTGTCGTGCACATGTCCACGGACGTGTGGGTGTGCGCAGGTGTGATAGGTGTGGCTGTGGGTGTGGCGTGTGTGTGTAGCATGTGGCACGCGGTGTGTGGCACGTGGGCATGTGACGTGTGGCCTGGTCTGTGGCGTGTGTTGTGGGAGACTGCTCAGAGCACACGCCACGCCCCGTGTCCGGGCCCGGGGAGTCTTTCTCGGCCGCTGGGCTGCTCCCCCGGGACCAGGCCGTCTGCGCAGGAGCAGCCCAGCCCGGACGCGGCAACGATGCCAAGGCCGCATCGGGGCTGGCACAGCAGCAGGCACGCAAGCAGGGGTGCAGAGCTGGGCTGTGCCGTGGCAAGACAGTTTGACGGGCACAGGGACGTGGCATTTCCCACGGGGCACGACCCTAGTGGGTGCAAGTCAGAGAATTGTTATCAACGTCTGGACAGCCAATCTCTGACAGGGAGCGTTGTCCAAGGAAATGGGAACCAAGAGGACGCTTCTACATTGTATAAGGATCGCCATTTTGTGTTGGCGGACGTGCCATGCTAAGCAGCTGTCGGTGGGCACAGAGGCGGGCGCCGCCTGGGGAAGCATCTCTTACAGGACATGGAGACTCAGGGTAGAACGGAGTCTGTCTGGTCATTGCCCGTAGCGCATGTGGCACGTGGCGTGTGCTGTGTGGCATGTGGAGTATAGCATGTGGCATGGGGTCCTGTGGTGTGTGGCATGGGGGGGTCCTGTGGTGTGTGACATGGGGTCCTGTGGTGTGTGGCATGGGGGTCCTGTGGTGTGTGGCATGGGGGGGTCCTGTGGTGTGTGGCATGGGGGTCCTGTGGTGTGTGGCATGGGGGTCCTATGGTGTGTGTGGCATGGGGTCCTGTGGAGTGTGTGGCATGGGGGGGTCCTGTGGTGTGTGACATGGGGTCCTGTGGTGTGTGGCATGGGGGTCCTGTGGTGTGTGGCATGGGGGTCCTATGGTGTGTGGCATGGGGTCCTGTGGTGTGTGGCATGGGGGGTCCTGTGGTGTGTGACATGGGGTCCTGTGGTGTGTGGCATGGGGTCCTGTGGTGGTGTGGCATGTGTGGCATGGGGGTCCTGTGGTGTGTGACATGGGGGGTCCTGTGGTGTGTGACATGGGGTCCTGTGGTGTGTGGCATGGGGGGTCCTGTGGTGTGTGACATGGGGTCCTGTGGTGTGTGGCATGGGGGTCCTGTGGTGTGTGTGGCATGGGGGTCCTGTGGTGTGTGACATGGGGTCCTGTGGTGTCTGACATGGGGTCCTGTGGTGTGTGGCATGGGGGGGGCATCCTGTGGTGTGTGACATGGGGTCCTGTGGTGTGTGGCATGGGGGTCCTGTGGTGTGTGACATGGGGGGTCCTGTGGTGTTGTGACATGGGGTCCTGTGGTGTGTGGCATGGGGGTCCTGTGGTGTGTGGCATGGGGGTCCTGTGGTGTGTGACATGGGGTCCTGTGGTGTGTGGCATGGGGGTCCTGTGGTGTGTGACATGGGACATGGGGTGTCCTGGTGTGTGTGGACATGGGGTCCTGTGGTGGTGTGTGGCATGGGGGTCCTGTGTGTGTGTGGCATGGGGGGGGTCCTGTGGTGTGTGACATGGGGGGTCCTGTGGTGTGTGACATGGGGTCCTGTGGTGTGTGTGGACATGGGGGTCCTGTGGTGTGTGACATGGGGGGGGGTCCTGTGGTGTGTGACATGGGGGGGTTCCTTGTGGTGTGTGACATGGGGGGGTCCTGTGGTGTGTGGAATGGGGGGGTCCTGTGGTGTGTGACATGGGGGGGTCCTGTGGTGTGAGGCATGGGGTCCTGTGGTGGTGGGTGTGGCATGGGGGGTCCTGTGCTGTGTGGTGTGGGTGCCGGCTGCTGAGCTGAGCCGCCGGTGACGGGGGCCAGTTGGCAGTGTCTGGAGGGCAGTGTGTCCTTCTGGAGGAGCTACCTGTGGAGGCCCAGGAGTGACATGTCTACCGCTGCTGTTGAGCCTCAGCCCTAGGGGCTCCTAACCTAAGGGCATCAGAAGCCCTGAGAGGCCGCAAGCTCCCTGCAGCCCCATGCTCTGCTGTCCCGGGGCCTGGAGGGTGCCAGGCAGCAGGGCAGTCGGGCGGCTGGAACTGAGGGGCCGGGAGGCCAGGTCTTCCCTGCCTCTCCAAGCATGTTAGTCTGAGCCAGCCCATGGATGCTGCAGGGTTCAGGCAATGTTGACACAGGACACTTTCCCTGAGGCCTCTGAAAGGGCACAGATGTGCCTCCTGGCAGTGGCCCTCAGCAGGCAGCCATCGCTACCAGCCTGCATCCTCTGCCCAGAGCCAACGGGCTCAGCTTGAAGACCAGGACGGTGGGTAGCTGAGAATCAGTATGAGAGGTGCACTTAATCTCACCTGAGGAGGGCCACGTGGCAGGCAGACCAGGAGAGGCTGGGGGCCATTGGTCAGAGCTGGGCCAGGTCTCCGGCATCAGGGTATGATCAAGAAATGGACAGGCAGGCCCCACAAGGAAAAGAAAGGCAATCTCAGGGCCTTGCCAACCTGGGATGGAGGGTGGTATAAAGGATGGTGGGGATGAAGAAGGGTGGGATGGAAGAGGGTTTATTTTGGATGCAGGAGGGTGAGATGGAGGAGGGTGTAAATGGAGGAATGAGTGGATGGAAGAGGGTGGACAGGAGGAGGGTGGGATGAAGGAGAGTGTGGATGGAAGAGGATGTGGAAGGAGGAGTGTGTGGATGGAAGAGGGGACAGATAAAAAAGTGTGTGGATGGAGGAGGGTGGACTGGAGGAGGGTGGGATGGAGGAAAGTGTGGATAGAAGAGGGTGGGGATGGAGGAGTGTGTGGATGGAGGAAGGTGGAAATGGAGGAGTGTATTTATGGAAAAGGGTGTGGATGGAGGAGTGTGTGATGGAGGAGGGTGTGGTTGGAAGAGGGTGGAGATGGAGGAGGGTGGGATGGAGGAGGGTGGGATGGAGGAGGGTGGGATGGAGGAGGGTGGGATGGAGGAGTGTGTGGATGGAAGAGGGTGGAGATGGAGGAGGAGGGTGGGATGGAGGAGTGTGTGGATGGAGGAGGGTGGGATGGAGGAGGGTGGGATGGAGGAGTGTGTGGATGGAGGAGTGTGTGGATGGAGGAGTGTGTGGATGGAGGAGTGTGTGGATGGAGGAGGGTGGGATGGAGGAGTGTGTGGATGGAGGAGTGTGTGGATGGAGGAGTGTGTGGATGGAGGAGTGTGTGGATGGAGGAGGGTGGGATGGAGGAGGGTGGGATGGAGGAGTGTGTGGATGGAGGAGGGTGGGATGGAGGAGTGTGTGGATGGAGGAGGGTGGGATGGAGGAGGGTGGGATGGAGGAGTGTGTGGATGGAGGAGTGTGTGGATGGAGGAGTGTGTGGATGGAGGAGGGTGGGATGGAGGAGGGTGGGATGGAGGAGTGTGTGGATGGAGGAGTGTGTGGATGGAGGAGTGTGTGGATGGAGGAGGGTGGGATGGAGGAGTGTGTGGATGGAGGAGTGTGTGGATGGAGGAGAGTGTGTGGATGGAGAATGGTGGGATGGAGGAGGAGTGTGTGGATGGAGGAGTGTGTGGATGGAGGAGTGTGTGGATGGAGGAGTGTGTGGATGGAGGAGGGTGGGATGGAGGAGTGTGTGGATGGAGGAGTGTGTGGATGGAGGAGTGTGTGGATGGAGGAGGGTGTGGATGGAGGAGTGTGTGGATGGAGGAGTGTGTGGATGGAGGAGTGTGTGGATGGAGGAGGGTGGGATGGAGGAGTGTGTGGATGGAGGAGGGTGGGATGGAGGAGTGTGTGTGATGGAGGAGTGTGTGGATGGAGGAGTGTGTGGATGGAGGATGGTGGGATGGAGGAGTGTGTGGATGGAGGAGTGTGTGGATGGAGGAGTGTGTGGATGGAGGAGTGTGTGGATGGAGGTGGGTGGGATGGAGGCGCGTGTGTGGGATGGAGGAGTGTGTGGATGGAGGAGGGTGTGGATGGAGGAGTGTGTGGATGGAGGAGGGTGGGATGGAGGAGTGTGTGGATGGAGGAGTGTGTGGATGGAGGAGGGTGTGGATGGAGGAGTGTGTGGATGGAGGAGGGGGTGTGGATGGAGGAGTGTGTGGATGGAGGAGGGTGGGATGGAGGATGGTGGGATGGAGGATGGTGGGATGGAGGATGGTGGGATGGAGGAGTGTGTGGTGATGGAGAGAGGGTGGGATGGAGGAGTGTGTGGATGGAGGATGGTGGGATGGAGGATGGTGGGATGGAGGATGGTGGGATGGAGGAGTGTGTGGATGGAGGAGGGTGGGATGGAGGATGTGTGGGATGGAGGATGGTGGATGGAGGAGTGTGTGGATGGAGGAGTGTGTGGATGGAGGAGTGTGTGGATGGAGGAGGGTGCGATGGAGATGGTGTGGATGGAGGATGGTGGGATGGAGGAGGTGGGGATGGAGGATGGTGGATGGAGGAGTGTGTGGATGGAGGATGGTGGGATGGAGGAGTGTGTGGATGGAGGATGGTGGGATGGAGGATGGTGGGATGGAGGAGTGGTGGGATGGAGGATGGTGGGGATGGAGGAGTGTGTGGATGGAGGATGGTGGGATGGGAGGATGGTGGATGGAGGATGGTGGATGGAGGAGTGTGTGGATGGAGGAGTGTGGGTGGATGGGAGGAGTGTGTGGGTGGAGGAGGGTGTGGGAAATGGAGGATGGTGGGCATGGAGGCTGGTGGGATGGAGGATGGGTGGGATGGAGGATGGTGGATGGAGGAGTGTGTGGCATGGGAGGATGGTGGGATGGAGATGTGTGGGATGGAGGAGTGTGTGGATGGAGGATGGTGGGATGGAGGAAAGGGTGGGATCGGAGGATGGTGGATGGAGGAGTGTGTGGATGGAGGAGGGGTGCGATGGAGGATGGTGGGATGTAGGAGGGTGGGATGTAGGAGGGTGGGATGGAGGAGGGTGGGATGGAGGATGGTGGGATGGAGGATGGTGGGATGGGGGAGGGTGTGGATGGAGGAGGTTGTGGATGGAGGAGGGCATGGATGGAGGATGGTGGGATGGAGGAGGTGTGGGGCCCATGGAGGATGGTGGGATGGAGGAGTGTGTGGGTGGAGGAGTGTGTGGATGGAGGAGTGTGTGGATGGAGGAGTGTGTGGATGGAGGAGGGTGGGATGGAGGAGGGTGGGTTGGGGGAGTGTTCCGAGGAACAGTGCATGAGACGCGTGGAGAACTTCGGTGCCCAGCCATTGCCTTTTCCTGTGATCTAGACATTGGCTGGGATGAAGGTCAAAGTGCCCTATGTGAGGACCTGTCTCTCCAGGTCAGCATCTCCACGTGCACTTTGGCTTCACAGTAGTGGTCCCGTGCCCCTGGACCCGGTCTTCACTGTGAGCAGGAACGCCATCCCAGCCGGGCCTT